>CM075856.1:11906842-12209342 GCA_037975125.1 Latrodectus hesperus | reverse complement strand
TATAGTTTTGTATTTGAATCTCATTGTTAGCACAGTATGTTAGTTAATTTTAAAATAATGATACAAGCAGTATTAACAATTGAGATTTCTCGACAGTATAGCTTAAATTGTTAAAAACTATACAAGAAAGCAACAGAAACTTAGCATTTAATAAGTATTTTTTAAATTTTAATTTATAATTCTTCTAAAAATAAACATAATTAGAAAAATATTGTTTTCGTTTGCATGATGTATAGTTTATTATTAATTATGATAAAGTTTTTTCACAATTATACAAGAAATAATTAAATAAAAAGAAAAAGAGAAAAAAATTTGATAAAATTAATATAAGCTCAAAATCAAAATATAAAAAATTTTGATTTTGAGCAAACAGATGGTAAAGCATAAACTAATTCAAAAACATAAAAAATAACTATTCATCTGCCAGAAAGTCTGTGGTTATATTATACGGTGTATACCAGATAATTAAAAAATATTTAAAATAAGGCATTTAAAAAACGAGTTGGTTTCAAAAGACCAAATTTTTCAAAAATTCAACTTTTCCACAATGCATGTCAATGAGTTAAATAATGAGAAGATATGCGATACACAAATTTTTACACTATAATCAATTTAGTCAATTTAGATAAAGATAAGACAAGCACAAAATACCCATATACGTCATAAAATATTTTTGCGAATTTACATGTTGGAAAAAAGTAAGTATTCATTAAAATAAATCTGAATCTAAATGCTTTGTAAATTATCTGTGATTCAATATAAGGATTTTCATGTGTTTTGAAGAACATGCCATGCAACGAATATATATCTGTTGTAAATACGTTTTTGTATAAAAAAGTGAATGATGCTATAGAGCTAAAAGGATATATGTACATAAAGCAATGACAAAATTATCTAAATTCACAAAAAGGGTATTTAGTCTATATACGGTAAAAAACAAATGGTTATAATGTTTATAATGAATTTTTTTCATATTGCTCCAAATTAGTTATATAAGACATTGTATTAAAATTCGATGATTTCTATATATACATCTATATATATATATATATATATATATATATATATATATATATATATATATATATATATATATATATATATATATATATATATATATATATATATATATATATATATATATATATATATATATATAAATATATATATATATGTATGTATATACATGTATATATATGTTTATTTATATATAGTTTATAAAACTTTCTTTGATAATAGATAAGTGATGTTTCTGTAATAAATAGCGGACTTTTAATTTTCACACTTAGATAATTTAATCACGTTTAGCTGAAATTTCTTTTAGGAATTTATAAAAAGTAATATTATTCTCAGAGGTCATTGAAATTAAACCCTTCGATTGTGTTGAAGTAATATCGTGGTCACCAACTAAATATTTTCTACTAACTATTGCAATAAAATTTTGTATTTAAGTGCATGCAATGAATATTTCTTTTTTTATAAAGTGCATCAGGAATACCTTTCCGTGTATGGTGTATGTGAATACCAATTTAATGTTAATATGTAGTTGTAAGGGGAATTTCATTGTTGTAAATAAAAATAAATTATTTTCTCTATAAAATTTTAGAAAGTTTTATTTTATCCTTATCAAAGTAAAAAAATTTATTTCTTATGTTACTCATATTGTTGCTGGCTTCACTACAGAAAATAATTGCACTAAAAATTTATCTTTTATAATCTCGAAATATGAGAAGTCATTTTATAATTTTATTTACATGATTGATATGTGAAAATATTTTCCATCTGCCATTTTTCCATTTTTTTTCTATCCATTTTTTCCCATTGCCTTCCACAAATTTTGTTTTAATATAAAATAATTTTCTTTATTCTTCCATAATAATATAGTTTAAATATATTTTTAAAATGTCCATAAAATTCATTTTCCTAAAAACAAACTTTTGTTTTACTTTGTTAAAAGGAAACTCTCTAATGTGTGTGAGTTTTTTTTAAATCTTTTTCAAAAATTTATTGTAAAAAATATATGCATTTAAAAAAGCATAGAAATATCAATCATATTTATTAAAAATCTTACTTAATTAAAGTGATTAGTAATATAATTCTTTTCTCATTTTTTCATTGCTATAAATACATTGCTGCAGGGTACCTGCAAAACTCTTTCTTCATTGATAAAAAATTTATCGCTGAGAAGATCATGAAAGGAAGAGAAAAAAAACTTTAACTTTAAAAAAATATTAAAGGAAGTCTATTTTATGAAACATTGATTTTTTAACTAAATAACTTGAAAGATAAAAACCTCAAAATATTTTTTATTGAAATTTTATTCAAATAAAAAGTTAATTTTATTAATATATTCGTAAAATTTTCAAAATAATATTGCATCAAATAAAAGTGTGTGAGTAAAGTACTTCTTGTATATTTAAAAGAAATTTTTTAAATTCGTCATATAAGTTTTAAATATCTGTGATCTATTAGCAAATTTTTATTGATATATTTAAAACTTGTTTGATTAAAATTCTAAGAGATAAGGCAACACAATTTTGGTATTATATACTAAAAAGATTATAACTACATATTTCTGTGTATGCTAATTTTTGATCAAGGTTAAATTAATTAGAAAATGATCTAAAAATAATATTTGAGAGAAATAAATTTAATCTAACTAATATATTCGCGTTAAATAATTGTAAAGAGTTTTCAAAGTTTAAACTCAGAAAAAATATATTATATTTCATAAAGACAATATTTTTTATTCATGAGAGGAAAACTAATCTTTTTTTTTATTTGAAATGAAACAAAATTGAAAAAAATGTTTTAGCAATCTTAAAACATTTAAATATAGGAGAGTTGCATGTAAATCTGTTGTATCCGTAATTATAGCAAAGCATTGAAGTTCAGAAGAAAATATTGTATAATGTTTAGAAGTTTTTATTTGTGGATTTTTAAATAATGCAATTTGTATTATACAGTCATCAATTTTTAAAATTTATCAAAATAAAAATAATGTAACGAAATCTAATTTAATCTATGTCACCATATACCTTCGGATGGGTCGATTTTACTCTTGCTGTTAATTTAATCTTTGTTAAAAAATGTATAAAAGTATTTCAATAATTTTAGTAAATGAGGGATCTTAGGAGTCATAATTAATAATTTTATTATTTACATAGGATACAATTTGAAGCAAAGTTTACTATATTTGAATACATTCATAAATTTCAGATTAAGAATTTTTCATATTGTTTTAATATACATAATAATAAATTTAATATGTGCTTAATACATTTATTTATTTACATTAAAGGGAAGAATATTAAGAAAGTTGAATTGATTTGAAAGTTTTAGCAATTAATAAAATTTTAAACACTTTATGCTTTTAGTTTTAATTTAATTAAATTTCCAAACTTAGATTATTGTCTTACATGATAATAGATATTTCAAAAGACGATACTAAATACTCCAATAAAAATTCAATACATTTAAATATCGATATTCATTGATACTGTTTAAACATAAGTGAAAAATATATATTAATTCAATTCATATAAATTCAGCTTCTTACTTATTTTACAAAAATCAATATTAACTAATTGTAAAGTTTCGTTTGATCACATGCAAATGTTTTCATTCATAATTTAGGCATCTGAGATTCATTTTTTTACAGCAGATATACAAAATTACTTAAATTCAAAATATTTCTTGCTTTTTGTTGTCTTCATGAAGTAAAACAATTTTCTTTAAGATTGCTGCATAAATTTCATTCAATGGTTATTTAAATTCACTGAAACTCAGCTGATGTTCAAGGCATAAGCAAATATATTACCAAAAGATGGTTATTTTACTCATCGTAAATGTTTAAGTGAACTTAATTTTCTTCATTTATGTTCAGTTATGAAGTTTTTTTCTTACATATTAAGTGATAAACATCCTTTACGAGACATATTTAGGAAATAATTTGCATTTAAAAAGTAAATGCTTCTCCTTATCATCGTAAAAGAATAAATTTAAAATGACTTTTCCTGCATTAAAAGAGTCCTCTTAAAAATATTCTGATCCTATCTTATTAAAGAGTCTAACTTCACATAATGTAACTATGTTTTTGCTGTTTAATGTCACAAGAAGTGATTAAAAAGATTCAAAATAAAATTCATAAATTGGTTTAAACACAGTTAACATTTACCTTATTAGAATTGTCTTGAAAACTGCAATACTTTTAACTCTGTTCAGAGGCTAAAGAATTTTATATAAAGTGTTTTATGTCATAACGTTAATGTTGTACAACCTGGTTGATATCTATCCAGTTCAAGAACTGTTGTTATAGACAAATATTGGGGTTAGTACTCATTTATTGTATTTTGTTACATGATATTATATGGTTTCAATAATTTACTCAAAAAATACACACATATGCATTTTATATTTGTTAAATATATAACAGTTTTTAATGTAATATTTTTCCTCCTTTATAAATGAAAAATTTTAAATAAAATTCTACTTTTAATTTTCATTTATACAATCAAAATTTAGTTATATGCGTTTTAGAATATAAATTTACAAAATATAACACATATTACAATAACATTGATTCATGGAGGAGTTTAAAATATCATTACGAATATTACAAAATATGGTATAACGATTCTCTGTATAATCATGTAAATATGATCTAGCCATTAATTCCATGCTAATAAAATCAACTTTAAAACGATCAACTTTGAAAGCACAATCAAAAATAGTTAATAAAATAATAAGATATACATAATATTTTAAGAAAAGAAAACATACATAAAAGAAAAGAACATAAAATACTACGCGATATTTGTTATTGAAAAAAACACTTTAGTATATTTTTTAAGCAATATTTCAAAAATTTAAAATCAAAACTGAAGTAATTCTGTTATAAAATTAATGATGTAATTTTTGTCATTACTGTAAATGAATGATATATAAAAGAAGTAGTTTCTTTCATTTCTTATACATTTCCAAGTATTTTAATATAGAATGTGTGATATTATGTATGATGGTCAAGAATATTTGTTCTTTCAGAGATAATCTAAATAGCAATAGTTCCAGTCAAATAGCAATATTTTTTTTACATATTTGATATACAAATTTTACACTATGTTTTAGGATATCTGTAATAAAATTTTTCATCACTATACGTAACATTAATTTTATCGCAAAACCAAATAGTTCTCCCAGTAAAACTAAAAGCTTTAATCTGAGCATCAAAAGCTGCAATTTGACTTTATTTAAGAGTCCATTTTCTTCAGATTATAAATTTATTTTCAATGGGGTTTAGAAATCAAATGCTGGTCTCTATGTTAAATAAGTATAAACGATATTTTATGAAAAAACTATAAAAGTATTTTAATTATCTATGAATAAAATAAAAATTAATTCTAGAAATTGCTTCTTTGAAGCTAATATAAGCCGATTTTACTGTTTATCTCAATCAACAATGCAACTGAAAAGGAAACAGAGGTAACTATGTTAATTTATGTGTAACAAAAATCTATTCGAATTAATTTTACTTCAGAATGAGAGTATGTGCTTTTAAAATAATGAAATTTTTTTGTACCAAAGTTATTGCCTTTATATTTCTACATTTATTTCTCATAATAAATTTGAAATTATTACCACAGAAATTTGAGCAATTTTAACGTGCCATGTTAGATTAAATTCAACAAGAATTACATACTTCAATAAAAAATTATAGACTTTAAAATAATGCTTTTTTTGTATAATAGAAAAATTACTCTTAGCATAAAAATCAATTAAGTTTTGAACATTTATTTTGAAATAAATGTAAGTAGGTATCTAAAAAATACAATAATTGAAAGTAAAGTAAAGCATTTGCAAAAATTCTTTATTTTTAAGGCTTTTATATTTGAAAACGCATTTAAAAACATAATTATAGCAAATGTTAATTTTGCAATTAATATAGGTAAAAAAAGTGGATAAAGTTCTGGGCATTGGCAGTGACAGCTTATGTGATTTAAATATTTATATCTATGCAGCAACAGGAGAATTTAAAGAGATTATATCTCCTCAATCATTTGCATATATTGAATATCGTTCAATTTCAGAAATATAAATTTTATTAAGGATTACACTTTTAATTTTTTCTTTTTCAAATTTAAATTAGATACAACTTTACTTCAAACAATTCAAGGAGTTATCATTACTGGAAACACACATACATTTTTTAATAATAAAAATAGATCAAGAATTCACTTTAAAGTATATAAAAACAAAAATTATATTATAAATAATAAATATAATTTACAATGAAAAATACTTGTAACAGAATATGTTTCTAAAATCAAATAAAGCATTCACAAATAATTTGAATTTTAATTCTCCAAATAAATTTATTAATGTGCAAACATTAAATAAAAAATAAAACTTAATGTAGAAAATAAATCCCTTTATTTATAAGAGATCACATAATTAAAAGAATATTTGACTGTTTAATAATATCAAAATTTCATGAAGAAAGTCAAAATCTAAATCAAAATAACATTTGTAGGTTTTAAATTTTTTAATCATCTCTGTTTCTGATCAGTGAATTTTAAATCAGATGAATAAGAGATAAGTGCTCATTAACAAAGAAAATGAAATCACATTCTGCATCCCTCGTCGTTAAGTATTCAACATTGAAGAGACGCTAATTAAACCTTTAATTAACGAAGACTATTTAAGCTTACCCCAAATGTGAGGGTCTTACATTTAGATGGTGAATGCTTAATTTTATTTTATTTTAAATCCAAAATATTTTATTACAGGATTATAGTTTTAAATGAAATGATTCTCTCACATAAAATCTTCTTTTAAATTATCTCCATTAAAAAATAATAATGTGATATTGAATGAGGATTGGGATTTAGATTCATTGATTCTTGAAGGAAATATTAGCTTTTCTAGAAATGATTTAAATATCTCATTTTTAAATCTAATTTTTAGAAAGAGAAAATTTTAAAATATTCATTGAATGGGTTCGAACATTAACTTGAACTTATAATTTCATTTGCAAACACAAGAATATTATGAGATTGTAATTCTTATTATTTCTTTAAAATATATATATATATATATATATATATATATATATATATATATATATATATATATATATATATATATATATATATATATATATATATATATATATGTATATATATATGTATATATATATATATATATATATATATATATATATATATATATATATATATATATATATATATATATATATATATATATATATATATATATATATATATATATATATATATATATATATATATATATATATATATATATATATATATATATATATATATATATATATATATATATATATATATATATATATATATATATATATGTATATATATATATATATATATATATATATATATATATATATATATATATATATATATATATATATATATATATATATATATATATATATATATATATATATATATATATATATATATATATATATATATATATATATATATATGAGTTCAAAGTAAAAAAACTATCACTATTTTAACTGTTGTCTTAAAACTATTAACATATTTACCAGTTACCAGTTTTTCTTAGTTCTCAAATGCTAGATTTTAATTTGTAATCATGAAAATTATAATTATTTTTTTAACAAGTTACTGAAAAACAATATAAAAAATTTAGCTACTTGATTAAACTTAAAAACTGTTATATCAGCTTAAAATAAGAAATACTAATTCATTGCGATTTAATGCATTTATGACTTGTTAAACATTTATTCTTTATTTACATTAATTTGTAATAACAAAATTGTTATCACTAGCTTAAATTTAAGAGATTATACCACACAAATATACAGTCCAACAAAAAATAAAAATATTATAAAGACTTACGTAATACAAATTTTAGAATTTTAAAATTACTTAGAACATTTTTTATAAAAGTGATAGAAATACGAACTAGTTAGTTACATAGGTGTAATGAATAATGGAAATGGTCGAAAAATATGTAAGATTCAAAATAAATCTCTTACAAACAATTGATAGCACAAATGCTCATATATTATATTTTCCAAGGATAATTTTGGTACTAATCCAGGCTCCAAATTCTGAATTTTTTTGGCGATGAATTAATGTTGCCATGATGACGTATTTAGACGTGCGCGATGTCGTAAATACTATAGTTGACAAAATATAAATTACTGTATAATTTTATAGGTCTTCATCTCTATGACTTAATAAAAACCAGGTTGCCAGTTATAAAAGAAAATCCGACAAAAAAATCGTCAAACTCAGAATTTGGAACACTGGATTACACGGCACCTGTGCCATAATATTATTTAAAGAAACTCCTTAAGTATTACAAATACGATAATTCATGCTAATAACCAATTTTAGATTATGCTGAACAGAGAACAGATGCGATATAATCCAGGATGACAAATTCTGAGTTTTTTGATTTTTGGGGGGATTTTCTTATGTATCTGGCAATTTAGTTTTTATAACGTCAAGATATGGCGACCAATAAAAATTATGCACAAAACTCTATTTTGGCAATCCTAGTATTTACTTCATCGGGTACGTCACATTACCTCATCTTGATAACGTTTCTTCATCGCCAAAAATAATTCTGAATTTGGAATCCTGAATTATAAAGCATCTGTGCCCTGAAGTGTACGCTAATGTGCTTCATTTTGTCACGTTATGGACATCAAATTTACATGGAACTAGAGGCACTTTGAGAGTAAGAATACATTGACGGCTAAAATCACATTGAATTATCATCGTAAATTCTGTCACAAATAAATTTAGCAGGAATTAAAAATCTATATTTTAAAAGGATGTGATGATTATATAAAGTTTAAATGTTTAAAGCATTATTTTTAAAAATTCAGAGTGTTTCGTTGATTCACAAACCATGCTGTATAGTTTAAAAATTTACTATCTTCTTTCCACTCTAATAATATTTTTAAAATTTTATTTTTATAGGTGAGTTTTTGTTGATTCCGAACTTTAGAGCTATAACCTTATACCCCTTGCACCAGATTTTCAATCATATTTCCACTCATGAAGTGTGCTTAAGACGATTTCTTCTTTCTATATTTCATGAAAGAACTTACTATCACTTGCAGGAAATATCTTTAATAAAGTACCCATCTTTCCTTTCGTTTTAGTCGTTATCTACATGCACACAAAGACTAAACTTGTTCTGACTTTTCTCACGTTATCTGTGATATTCTTGATATCGGCATTCGAACGACTGTTTTACTGAATAACTTATTCATTGTACTGGTTACATAAAGATTTCTATTCTAGAATTTCATAGCTATCTACTGAAAATTTAAAAGTTTTGCTTAAATTTTGAACATCAGTATGTATACATTGTAGAGTCCACTGTAAAATCGGGTAACTAAAATTTTGGAGTAAAATTTCGCTATACATCTTGGCAATAAATATTAATTTCTGGTAGTCCTATATGTATATAGCTTTTTTGTAACTGCCATTTTGTTGCCAAAGTATCAAGGGGTATCTGATTGCAAGCTTTTACCTATATTATATATATGCTACATCTTTAAATATTCCTGTAATATTTATGTTTATGATATAAGTGAAAACTGTATGAATTAACGTTTTAGACCTATATTTCAAAGTTTATAAATTTGCCTTCGTAAGCATATTGTTTAATTATTTTAATAATATGTTGTGTGCTGTGTGTATTTAAAGATACATAATAAGCAGAAATATTTGGCTTCAAGCAATTTTTTTGTATAATTTTACTAACATACTAATAACAATTTATATTATAACTCAAATAGGCAAATAATATCAGTATATCCAAGATAGCTACAATTTTACCTTTCAATATTAAATTTGCTTTTTATAAAATAGTTTAAATTAAATAAGTTTCATATGATGAATTTTCATTGAAATTGATGATTTTCATTGAAATGATTTTGATTGAAATCACTTTTCAATACTGAAATGTGAAATAGTACATTGTTCAAAATTGAAAGTCTCATTTGTTAGAATCTATATATTTACACACATAATTATTGAATATTAAATTTATGTATTCACATAGATAATTTTCAACAATGAAATACTTCAATTTTCGTGAATGTTTCATAATATGTACTATTTACATTATGATGATTTCGAGCAGTATTTTATGTATTTTTCTTCCGTTTGTTAATTGGTATTTCACTCTAAAGATAAATTAATTATACCCTAATGAATGAAACAAATACTTTTAGAGCAAGTGATAAAAAAGTTGTAAACCCTTTTGAATAAGTTTCTTTGACTAGAGAATATGTACATGAATTTTTTTCCTGATGTTAATTTCTAAGCTGTATAATAACTAAATATTTAAAAGGCTTTAATATTCCTCAACATTATTTTTTTAAATGCATAAAGTTTTTTCTTGCACCATTTTTAAAAAATATGAGTTTCATAAATTAAATTAAAAATAGATTTTTAGATTTGTTTTGCCCTCGCTTTTGATTTTTTTTCTATTTTTTCAATGAGTGGAAAGAACTTTTTTGAAGATCTTTTGCCATAAAAAATTATGTTATGTATATGATAAATTAAATTGGTTACCATGGTTAAGTAGTTAAACTGTGCTAGTAGAAAATTTTATTCGTTAGGTTTATAATTGAATATTATTTGGTTTGGCAATATATTTTGGTAATAAACTTTATTTTCTGATAACCCTATCTTTGTATAGCATTTGTGTAGCGGCCATCTTGGTGGTCACATCTTGGTGTCAAAAATGCCAGAGTATCAAGGGATACCCGATTGTCAATTTGAACCAATTTTATCACATGTAATCATAGTTTTGTCCGAATGTTTTGTTAGCTACTTTCATTTCTAGGCCTTTTGTTTGATCATCTAATACTGAAACATTATTATAAGAAATGAATTAACAGTTAACATTTAAATTATCTTCTCAGTAGCTCCAAATCAATGTAACTAATGCGGTTTATCAAAAAATAATTTTAGCTATAATTTTAGTAGCGCATTAATTATATTCCTATTTATTATTTCACATTTGTGCTAAAGAATACTTATTTATGCTAAAGATATTTAAAAATAATTAGAGAAATATTTTATAAGATATTTTATAATATATCGGAATAAAAAGGGAAATGTAATATTTGATGCCCTTTTATACTTCTTTAAGAAGTTATTTTGAAGAGAAATTAGAAACCAAATAATTTGAATAAAAATAATATTGAAATACTAGTTCATTTTATTAAACATTGTTTGGAAAAAATAAAAAGACTTTAATATATTATGACATGTTACTCATCTTCATGAAGTTGCAATAACCACCCCCCAAGAAAAAGAATTAAAAATTAAATAAAAGTTGAAAAAGTTATTTTAATAAAGACAGCATTCGTGTATTTTTGAAGAAATCGCTTAAGTTATGATTAAAGTTTTACGGAAACATTTCATTTTGCCTATTCATTTTTTAAGAATGAATGAAATTCTTATATATTTTTCAAAAATTACTTGAGAAACGGAATTTAATATCAGTATTTTTAAAAGTAAGAAATGAAATATGATCATTCATATAATCAAGAACCTTCATCATAGATTTTTATTTCTGTAGCTAAAACTTTGATATATGTATTTAAGCATAAAAATTACTTTGTCACTTTATGTATGTTTTCAAAACTTAAAAAAATAAATAACAGAATGTTAATATTTTGATAATACTAAATTTACTGATACATGGTTTCAGTTGAAATAAGCACATTTTCATATGATATGATATTCAGCTTTAATATGACAAAATTAAATTTTTAAAACAAATACAAGGCAGTTTAACAATGTCTTCTACATTTTGAATACGACCATTTCATATTTCATTAACTTAATGAAAAAGTTTCTAATTTTAATTAATTAAAGATTTCTTTTTAGTTCTTAAAATGAATGTTTATTACATGTGAAATAAAATCTTGATGAACAAAATTGAATATATCAATTCTTAGTTACTTACATATTTTGACATTGTTTAATAATTCAATTAACTCTGATTAAAAGAAAAATTATTTTCAGAGTTTCTGATTTTATATCCAGTTACTGATAAATAGATACTCTATTTTTTCTGAGCTTTTAGATACTTTATAGAACATGACATAAGTGTAAGCTGTCAAGTTATTTTTAATGCTGTGTTTTTAATTTTGTTAAAATTTAGAAAAAAACTGATTCTAATGTATATAAAAAACATTTTTTCTATGTGTTCATTGTCTCATGCAGAAAGAAAGAATATTATAATTTTAAATTATGATTTCATAGCCAAATTAATGAAGCATTTTAAGTGATTAAAATTTATATGATATGTAACAATAATTACAAACATTTCAACTAAAGTATTTTATTTATAAACTTATATTTGGAATAAGTTTTTCCATCTCACTATACAGAAAATTTAGTCTTATTTATATTAGAAACAAGGATTTTCAATTTTCTAGTATTTAGTAAAATAACTTTAGTAAAATTAATGTTTAATAATCCAAATGTAAATGTTAATGCTTATAGAAAAAAAGACTTATTGGTTAATGATTGTTAAATTTTTTCTTTTTCAAAAATTTTAATTTTTTCAAACAATTATTTCTTATAAGACTATATTTATAACTTTATTATCAATTTTAGTACTATTGAATTTTATTGATATCATATGAAATATTCTATCTAAAAGATCAGAAAAATATGTACTATGAATATCGAGCTAAATATGCTTCAACAAATGTTTAGATACACATTCATATCAAGTAATCAGAGTGGACATAATACAGAATGCCAAATTCTGAAATTGGAGACTTTTTAAGCGGGTTTTTTAATGTATGTGACAACCTGGTTTTTATTATGTCATAATGATGGAGACCTATAAGAAATATGCAGAAAAGTCTATTTTACGTTATCATGCGCGTCATAATGCGACATCTTTGCAACATTTATTTATCGCCAAAAAAATTCAAAACTTAACATCCTGGATTATACGGCATCTGTGCTTCAGAGTGGTCATGAAGGTGGTTTGAAATTCAAGTATTTTCAGAAAAATTACTGATCTATTGTCATATAAATGACTAACATATTTATGACAGTCTCGATGAACAAAACTAGGCACACTAGACTGTAATCTAATGGTTAAAATAGAAAGTTCGAGGTCATTGTCGGAATGTGTGACACTCATCAAATATTAAAAATAGTTATTTGAGATTTACAGAATTTTCCAGATCGATCTAGAAGAAATCGCCACATAGTTATAACTATGTTTAAAAGAAGATGTCATCATTATTTGTGAGGAGCTATAAGCATCATTCATTAAAATTTATTGTTCTTAAGTGCTATCCATAAAGAAGTTCTTCTACTCAGTTAAATGTAATAGTATTTCATACAAGCTTTTGATTCTTAAATTCAAAGGATGGGTTTGGTTCATTTGATATTAATATTAATGACAATGTTTTGTTGATAAATGAAGACAGGTCTCCTGGAGTAATGAAAGAGTGCTTACTTTTGACTGAATGAGTGCTTATGTTTGAAATTCCAGAAATTTACTTTGATTTCTAATGGGAGAAAGCTTGTTATTAGAATATGCTGTATTAACAGCGAATTTTAGGTGAGGTACTATTATTTGAGGCGTCCAATCTGGCAAGGTCTGAGAGTTATGATCAAAATACTTCATTGCTTTTGCAGAGTGATTTATTATATAAATTGAGGAACATGAGTTTCCTACATGACAATCATATGTAATGGGTTTATTTTATGTAAAGAACAACAACATGCATTGCTATGTTATATGATTCATCATGGTTTTTTTATGGCGAAAAAGAGATTTAGTGCATGGAATTGGAGGAACAGATTCCTGATTTAATAGAAAAAAAAAGTTGAAGTGTCATTTTAAGTATATAATACCTCCACCATCTGAAATCATTGGATATAATGATATTTTTTCTTCAAATAGGTGAAAAATAAATCCATCATCATATAAGGACTGGTGATTAGAATATCTCGGAGGGAACACCAATAATTTTTGCTCATGCTGGTTCATGCACTAACTGATAGAGAATAACTAAGGATAAAATATTTATTTATAATCCAATATCTACTTTGCTATTTCATCACATTAAACTGCTTTACATCATTTTAAACTGTACTTTGAAGTCCAAATTTAGCTTCTAATTCAGAATTTAATAATAGTTTCAGTTTTTTAACGGACAATATTTTTTTTAAATTAAGGAAAAAAAGCCATTTTAATAATAAAATACATTAAAACACAAATACTATAAAGATATACCCAAGTTAGTTTTACCCAAGATGCTACGAGATTTAAATATCTGAAAGTAATGAAGTTCTTAAACATTGTTTTAAATAATAAAGAATTATTAGTTTTCTCTTAAAACAAAAAGCTAAACATTCATTATATTACGGCATTAACTTTTTGCTTTTAAAAAGCAAAATATTTAGAAATAGTTTATTAAAACTCAATGGACAGTCAATTGAAAGGTAGTTTTATCCTATGCATATTGCACTACAATAGTTAACAAAATAAACGGGGAATATATAGAAAACCTTTAATTGCAAAGACAAGTGTTTCGTCTCCCCATGGAACTTCAAATATTTCAACTTTGAAAAATAAATAATATTTTATCCATACACATTCAAAAAAAATGGTGAAATAGAAGTCTACAAGTAACTTAATAAAAGCAATTTTTGTAGTGATAATTTTAAATCTATAGGAAATTGTGGACTCAGACATCTAATGAAGAAACTTAAATCTTATGTGCTTTTGAAGTTTAAATAATATGATTTTCACCACAAAGAAACTGAAAAGTAAGAAGTAGCTGTTGTAAGCCTCCCTAGCTCTAGAAACGCTTAACCGAGATTTCATGGAAAAATACTTTCGGCAAGGTCTATTAGCAAACATTAGGCAACATGCTCAAACTCATTTTAATTTAAGGTATATTTTCCTTACGAGTGACCTAAATCTTAGTTGATCGCCTTGCATCTAACCAGAACATTAAGAAATTAAGTACTGGAACAACTTTCTATGAAGATTTTAAGTATTTACGAGATCGCCACACTTAGCTTACGAAAACTTAATTAGGGTATATATTCACAGAAATAATGCAAACTTGCAAGAGCCATTTATTTCATTTGCCATTTTTGAAATAAGACTGAACTCCAACTTCTAAACATGGCTAATTACTGAAATCTATATTATTCTATGCAAAAAAAATTACGTTTACTCGTCTTGAGCAAAATACTGTTTGCAAATAAAATAGCATTTTTAAAGCATACATAATACTTTCAAACTTAGCATCTTAAAAAACAACAAATGATAAATCTAAAAAATTTAAGAACATTAAAGTATTTTTTCTAGTAATTTTAGAAGTCCTGGAACTAATATTAAATGGATTATTATATTTAAAATATATTGACAAACAACTCACCTGAGCCCACATGAACGAGCAAGCATTAATTCTTCCGTTTAGTATTAGTCTTCAAAAAAGCTGCAATAATCACTCTTGATAGGCAGGGACGAGTGCAATATTTGTAGTGTGAAACAATACTGCTATTCATCCCGACCAGGCCAGAGTAAAGTAAGACTGTAAAGTCAGTACCTGTATTACAAAATGTGCCATTTCAGTTTACACATTAAATATACTTTCATTTCCACCACCGCTTAAGCCAATTAAAACTTTGTTAGAAAGACCAAAATAAAATTAATTCTATGTTACTAATTCAAAGAGAAGTTAATGAATTTAAAGAAATTACTTCAATTTTATGCACTTTTTTAAGTAAATCTGAGTTTTATTATGTGTTCATTATTACATAACAATTATAAAATGTTTAAGCAGAATTGTAATAAATTTCAAACAATGAATAACAAAATCTAAAATTTAAAACATTTTGTGATTGAGCTTATCCCTGTAAATTTTATATTCTTTTTCTTATAAACATTTGACTCTTATTATTTAGCTTTTCATATTTAAATTATCTCTTTTAGTTAAAATGAAATTTTGATTTTATAATTTTAATTACCTTTTTTCAATCATGTTTAACTACATTTTTTCAACAATTTAAAACAATTTCATGTTTTAATACGTTCTCTATGTTTTCTGTATACCATACATATAACCATAAATACATTTAATTAAACTAAATTGTAATAAAATGATACAAATTATTATCCATGTTATCAATCATGGTTCTACAATTATACTTATAAATGTTATATACACTGCCGGCCACAGTAAATGTAACACCCTGAAGGAAGTATGTAAATAACAAGAAATTTTTACAACATGCATTATCGGAGGTGAGATATGCAATTGATTAGAATTTCAGCTCAGGCGCACATTCACATACATCTTTGGCGCCACTTCAAAGTGCTATTTAAGGCTTGGAGATTTCGAAGATTAAGTTCAGCAGTCGGTTTTTTTTGTGGTTTTTCAAAAAAAAAAGATCAATTATGCATCATAGAAAACAGCGATCATTTTTTTATCAAGTATCCGAGTTCAACTGAGGAAGGATAGAGACCTACCGAGATTGTGGAACTAGAAAAAGGAGTGTCACAGGAATAAGTAGAGTATTTAGTGGGAATATTATTAAAATTTTCTACTCTTTATTTTTCGCAACTCTGGAGTATTTACATTGGATAGTCCTGATAAAAATTTAATGATGAGTTAATAACAAAAACTTATAAAAGTTTGTCAGATTGAAGTATTGTAGAAAGAAATTCAGAATATGCTTGATTTCAAGATTGCAGAAATTTGTAAATCGGACTATACTTCACTTATGTTATTAGTAGAATATTCGGTATAAAGAGCCACATTCTTATATAGATTACTGTAAAAGAATGTAGTAACTAAGACTGAATATTATCCTTTACCTAGTATAGAAGAATGAATGGAAACTGTAGAAAAAGAAACTATCTTACTTTTTTAGACTATGTACAAGGATATTGGTAAAACCAATTAACAAGGAAAATTTAACGATATGCAACCTCTGTTACTAAATTTGGAAGCTTTGACCTTACAATTTACAATAAAATGCGCAATATTTCTTCAATAAAGTTATATTTAAAGAATTGTGAAGAATTTTTTCTACCGTATATTTATGACATTGCAGTTTTTCTGAATCCTGGAAAGATCTGAATATGTGAATATTTTCAGCATTATATATATATATATATATATATATATATATATATATATATATATATATATATATATATATATATATATATATAATTATTCTGAAAAAAACTAATGAAATAAGTACTTTTTTGGGATTTGTGAGGATATTAAGAACAGTATATCCTATGTGTTCCATGATTGCATTACTTTTTACAGATTTTTTTAAAAGATTTAATGCATAAGGAAAGATTCTATTTATTGATTTTTGTAACGCTACTTTCCATAAACTTAAAGAGCTACAGTGTAGTTAATCAATATTATATGCCCCCGATTTGAAACGACAATTTATTAACAAAATCAATGCATATGATTATAGAATACGGATAACATTATCCCAGATAGATGATAAACAAAATGAATATCCTATTTTGCATTTAAGTAAAACAATTTTTTTATGGTGTAAAGAATATTGTATTTTGGAAATAGAATGTGCATCTATAATATGGGGTAAAAAAATTGCATTTTTATTTTTATAGTTATCAAGGATTTATTAATCAAATGAATCATAATCCACAAACATGTTTACGTTTAAGCACTTATAACAATTCTAAGCAAATGAGCTGGGGATTTCACTTTATGGCATTACAATTTTAAAACTACTCATGTTAAAGAAGTTTTTATTAAGAATGTTAATATGTGTTAAGTCAAATAAAATAATTTTGCATATATTCTTACAAAACAGTCAGTATTTAAGTATGCATAAAGTTTTTGTTTGTATATTTCATACTGTGTTTCTCTTTAATTTTTAATTTAGAAATTTAATGTGTTTTATTTAGCTTGGTTAACTAAGGTTTGTATTTTTAAAAACGTTTACCGGATTTGCCCAATTTATAAGTTATATGTTTTATTTTGTGTGTTCTCTACTTTATAAAATACAGAACTTCAAAACGTTTTCTTCATCAAAAAAGTTCTGCTGATTACCTTGATTAGTATGAAAACCGCAACATCTATTTTAAAGCGAATGTGAATGTTCCACCAATGATTTTGAATTCTAGGTTTTGTTTTGTAATGAGCCTACCTAATCATTTGTTGCTTCGCAATAAAAAGGTGATTAATTGATGAGCAGCGAAAGCAGAAATATAACAGTTGATGACTTTTTTGTTTTGTTCTAATGTCACGCTTATTTTACCTTTTTGTTCATCTGGTTTAATTGAATGTTTTTAAAGTCTAGATTCTATATAACCTCAACTTTTTTATCATAAAGTTATAAATGTCATAAAGTTCATTAAGCTAAACAATAATATGATAAAATATTATCTAACATTTACTATCAAATACTATATTATTATAATATGAATATACATTGTACATAAAGTATTTAATGTACACTATACAAATTCACAATGAAAAAAATCATTACTTCTATATAAAGAATTAATATACATTGACATGTAATTATTTGCTATATATTCATGATGTTGGATTTGATAAATTTTAACAATTTCAAACATTATTCATAAAATTTGAAATTTGAATATAATTATTCATATTGACTAAAAGCATCCCATTATTTTTTAGATACTTAAGAAAAATTTTAATTAAAATGAATTATATTGGTTAAAGTATATCTGAAAGTCTCTAATTACTTCCATCTTAGCAACGGAATTAAACAATGACCAATTAAGGAATGACATAATTGACAAAGCTTTCGATTTCAACAAAATAATTCTTGTCACGTAATGATGAATAAATTAAACTCAATTTAATCTTCCTCTATTCGTGTTTCAATTCTTAGGCTTCAATAATTTTGGACGAATCAGAATGATAAAGGCTTGTATTACTTACTTAATTACATCAATACTTTAAAATGAATCATATTGCACCAATTAAAATAAATATATTATTTATAAAATAAATTATTTAATAAAATATTAAGTGACAAAATGAATTTTATTGCATACAAATAAGTTTTGGAAATTACGATAGATTCAAATTTATTCCCGTTATTTAACCTAACATTTAATTTATCATACCCATTTTAAGTACAAGATTTAGATTATCAGCAGGGATTATATATATATATATATATATATATATATATATATATATATATATATATATATATATATATATATATATATATATATATAAATATATATATATATATATATATATATATATATATATATATATATATATATATATATATATATATATATATATATATATATATATATATATATATATATATATATATATATATATATGTATATATATATATATATATATAATTGTTGTTTGAATATTGATATTGTTTGAAAATGTCTTTTTTTTTTAGTTACTTTCTACTTTCATAATATTTCTATTTAAACTATGTCTGTTCTAGTTAAGTGCTTTTTCCTGGACAGGAATTTTAAATTTAAAATAAGTGTTATATTTTTATGTAAAAAACTTCTATTTTATAGAATTAAAAATGTTATCTTTTAATTGAAATTTAGAGGAATCATAAATTATTTATAAACATACTAAGATTAAGATAATGGAATGAATTTTTTAATACGATATATTTAATACAATTCAAAAAATATGAATATTCATTTTACTTTTTTAATCATATCCCAGAAGTAATGGTACTAGAGCCTAATATATATATTTAGGAACATAGTATTTGGGATACACAGATTAAATGAATCAATGAACAGATTTCACTTTGCTGGATTATGTTCATGCACCAAAATTTAAAATAGGCTATTCACATCACTATAATATATAATGAATTCTCTTTAACCACAAAATGGTCAACAAATCAATTTAATGTTTCAGTAAATTTGAAATAACAAGATTGTGTTATGGTCCGATTGTGCGGTTTCATGGTGGAAACGCTTAATATTTGTAGGTAGTTATGATTAAAATACTTTTCATTGGTTCATCAGGGTGTCTTCTTCTTAATCAACTGAATATTCATCGGGAGCTGCATGAATAGGAAGTTCCTCAGAATGAAGAACTGGTTGAATAGGGGAGTGTAATTTGCAATAGTGAATACAATGCTCTTATTTCAAACAGAATTGCTTGACATCTTCCAAATTGAAATAGGTTTGTTCACTTTAAATGGTACGTTTTCCTTGAAACCAGTATCTCAGATACTTAAAACATTAGTTGCAACGTATGTGTAGAGATTAAATCTTATTCTGGTAACTCATTTTTTAAATTGTAACTAGCTGATGAAGACAATCAACATTATTTAATCTTTAGAGCAGAATCACTGCATTCATTACAAGATAAATTTGGATTGTATTTATACTATTGAAATGCAATACCCTGAACCTAATACAATATTATCAGTAAAAGATTCAGATATTATAACAAAACTATTGTCATTATACATTAGAGAATTTCGTATTAGACGCATGAATACAAACCCCATCTAATGAGAGGTTTATCTGCGTACCCAAACACTTTGAATTTTTAAATACTTTATATAATAAGCTTTAATAGTTAAGTTATCAATAAGGTGGTATCAAAAACACATACTTCAACAAAAATAATTAAACGTATTTTAAACAAAACTTCATTTTATGTTATATATAATAATGCAGAATCAAAACTTTCATTTTAAACAATAAGATATAACTTTAATATCATTTATAACACATGTGAATTCATGCAAATTATTTCTTAACTGTGAATGTACGAGGTTTGTCCGGAAAATACGTATAAAAGTTGAATAATAACTGTATTTCACAAGTATTCAGGTATTACAATATGGTCTCCTTCAAAGTACTCACACTGAGACGAGACACACTTCTGACAATGCCGTTTCCACAGTTGTTAACATTGCTGAAAGTCTTCAGTTGTGGTGCTGTTCAGAAGCCGTGTCGTTTCTGCCTTGATGACTTCCACATCTCCCAAGTGCCGCCCCCCGAAGCATCATTTTGCATTTAGGGAACAAGAAGAAGTCACAAGGGGCTAAATCTAATGAATAAGGCGGGTGGTCTGTAACGCTGATTGAGTTTCGGGCCAAAGAGTCACGCACAACGAGCGACGTGTGAGCGGGCACATTGTAATTATGAAGCATCCACCTGCCCCCTTTTGCCAAATCCGGTCGAACTTGGGCCACACGAGCTCTGAGACGTGTCAAAACTTCAACGTAAAAATTTCCGTTCACTCTCTGGCTCTGTTCCTCAATCAGAGAGAGCTCTATGCCGACGTCAGGTGAAAAAAGGTAACTTTCAACAAGCACACTCTTATTTACACACAGAGTGGTCTGACTCGAACTGAGCGTTGATGGGATTGGTTACAGCAGTAGTGCCACCTGGCGGTGACTGCAAACAGTAGAATAAAGTTATTATTCAACTTTTATACGTATTTTCCGGACAAACCTCGTATACTGAATTGTGAACTGTGATTTATACAAAGTACAATTTTCTATACAAAGCACAATTTACATAGTGGTAATTAAATCTGGTAAGAAATATTTAGACGAATATAATAATTCGGTCAACAGATATCATATAATAGTATACTAGTTTTAGACTAATGATATTATAAATTATACACGGAGCAAAAATCCCGCACTTATTGCATGGCAAACGCACAAAACAGAATAAAATTTTCTTTTTATTTTAGACACGATCCTGATGTCTTAGGCAATTTTCTTTTTAAATGAATGTTTTTGGCAATTTTAACTGAAAAGAATATAATTCGTTAAGTCATGCCCTTCTTTTTATGTTTTCATATTTTTTAACGCAATAAACATTGAAACCAACAATTTTAAATAACACATACAAGAAACTCAATAAATATTTTGTAAATAAAGTGGATTTAATGATAATGGCAGTCTGTATTTTATTATTAAACCTGCAAATGATAGTATTTTTTTAACGTTTACGAAATGAAGTATGAATAATTATGTAAAATATAAATAAAAAGAAAGAAAATTAGAATTCAAAAGTCGATAACAAAAACCAATCACTTATGAATGACTTATATTTGATGCTTATTTATTTTGTTGTATGCCAATAAAATTATCAGATTTAATGAATGAGTATCAGTTTTCGAATTAAGATATAACTGTTTCATTATGTAGGCATTTTCACTGATGCAAGCTTTTGAGAATTAATCACATCGTAGCAAATATTTCACATTAGAGTAAAATCCTTGTGGAAAACGTTAATCATTATTGACTTAACACTGAAACTTAAGTCGTTTGCCAATTAATGAATGCTCTGAGTGTCATTAGTAGTGTTGAATCGATGAAATCCTCGCTCCATGAGATAATAGTTTAATTGAATAAAATTCCATCTGCATCTGTATTTATATTTCAGCTCTAATATTTTAATTTTATCCAAATATATTCAAAGGGAAGGCAGTAAGCGCATTATTTCCGTGGTTGTTCAGATACAGAATATAAAACTATTATATAATAATTTCAACCCCTTCAGTTTATCGATACACTAAAATGTGTAGCGGAAGAAATAATGATGAATAATATTATTAAAAATAAAGGAATATAAATAAACTTGATGCACCTGAAGAGGATTTTCCTCGCGATAGTTATTCTGCATGGCATTTTAGTATAGTTAAATGAACATATCATTTATATTTGATATTATAAGGTGTGATTGCACTTAGAGTTGCTTACGTACAAGGTAAGATTTTATTCTGAAATTCCCTGAAAGTGTTTGTTACTTTACAAAAGCAATTGGAGTAATTAATAGTTGTATTAATTTCAATATGTAAGTGGATACATACATAAAACCCTAAAATTGAAAATTTATGATCTTATAGGAAATTGCTGGATTATAGGTTGGCCAAAATTTTAAAAAAAGTAAAAAAAAATGTGCATATAGAAAATTTTTATAACAATGCAAAGTAACAGGAAACATTAATGATCTTGGAGTGTGAATATAAAGAATAGCACCATGTAAAATTTTAATTATTCTTCATGTAAAATGTATTATATGTAACATCATGTTCATAACATAGAAATATTTGTTTTATTATATAGTTTTATTTTGGACTTGGAACGAATGTTATAACTGAAAAGAAATGAGATTACCATGATTTCATTTTCTTTATCATTAATTTCTTTTTATTGTATGGTATGTTTAATAGCTGTCATTGAAGTTATCTTTGTCTAGAAAATTGAAGAATGTTTTTTATTCATTTATTTTTTTTTATTTTTGCTTATCGCATAAACACTTGATCTATACTAGTATAATATGTAAGAATGTTTATCATAATTGAGATTTTGCATTATAAAAATGTAGAAACATCTGTATTTTTGTAAATATCATAAAAACACATTATCAATTTAAAAGACAAAGACTTGAATCTTTTTTCAAGGAAATGATTAAAATAATGATGAATAAGAGTATTTTATATAAAGTATAATTAAACTAATTAAATATTAATTTCATAATGAATACTGTTTGATTATCATTGAAGAAAATTGCATTAATACTTTGTTTACACTTCATATATAAATTAAACTTTGCTTTCAACCATAATTAAATTTTTATGTATTAAAATTAGAAAGTTACGTGAATCAGTGAAATATGTTTATAACTTTATCTCTTCAAAACTATACATATATATATATATATATATATATATATATATATATATATATATATATATATATATATATATATATATATATATATATATATATATATATATATATATATATATATATATATATATATATATATTCCCTCAACACCTTATTAAATATCCATAATAATAATATGTAATTATATATCTTAGTTGTATTTTGTACAGTTTTTCATAACAGGTTCACAATAAATAATTAATACTGTTCTAAAGTGATTTTCATAAGAAGGGAGAAAAAAATTTTTTTAAATTTTTCTTAATACTTACAAGTGTGTTTATTGATTTAAAATATAATGTTCAATTAATTCCGCATTTTTGGAAAATATACTGAAGATGCAAAAATTGAAACCAGCGTTAGTAGTAACCATATTTGTGTGCTGTTGGATATCATATAAGTCTTATTTTGCATCTTCTTTTCATGATATCTTTTAAAAATATCTTTCGATTAACGTCGCATTATACAGAAAATTATAATTGTTCATAGAAATATATGTTAAGAAAACAGTGATAAAAGAATATGTAATTCATGCTGATACATATACTATAATCTTATGGTTGTTTTATACAATCGAATTTTAAAACCATTAGTATTAATACAACTTATACTTCTATGTAATTAAGGATGTGATATAATAAACCATAAAGTACATGCACATCATATGGCTGTTTTCTCATGTAACTTAAGAACGAAATAATTATATTCCCTTTTGTTTTTTAATCATTTCAACCTATTTTCAGAATCTTTATTTTCATATGGGTTTTGTTTATTTACATAAGACATGGTAAACATTTTTGGGGCATTATTATGTAATCTTTATTGGCTGCATTTTTATATGGAAGAAATCAAAATATGTGTCAATTTATTTGGTTCAATATATGAAGCACGTCGAAATTATACGCTATAAACATTTAATGTCTTGGAATTATTTTCTTCTCTGTATATGCAATATTTAAAGGCACTGTGCACCTCCACGATGCAAGCATCATATTCATTTCCATGTCTCCTCTAGAAGTTCACACAGTGCAAATTATAAAAATTTATTAATGCAAATGAAAATTTTGAAGCGTCTAAATTTATATTTACATTTTGATTCGTAATACGTTCTAGTAGCAATTCCTATTTTGGAGAATTTTGGAAGCCACTTTATCAAAGGAAAATATAAATTTATTTTTTATAGAAATGTATTTGTAACCACTTCTATGTAACACATGTACATATTTTATAAAGAAAAAAATGTATGTGAATTTTCTTTGTATATTATTTTCTACATCCCATGTATGTCATATTTAATTCTCCGTTTTGAAGATACACACAGGAAATATTTCAAATATTCACGCCTTCTGACATTGTTTAGTTACCTAAATAAAATCTATTGCTAAATGAACATAGGTTAAATGTTTCTGCGCTTATCTCTCTATGAAAATTTCGAATCATGAGTCATTTATGTCTTACGAAGCACTTATTATTTATTGTAATCATGACATCAAAACTATGTGAAGCAAACTATAGATATTATTATAACACGAGAATAGATATACAAGAATAATTTACAAATATTAGTTGCTTATATATATGCTCAACAAGAAAAGTTAAGAATGAAACAAAAGTGAAATGTGTTTCCCACTTCACACCTCTACCGGATCAAATTAAGCAAAATTTATGAAACAGGAAAGTAAACATTTTCTCTTTTAATTGTTTCAAATAGCTCATTCGTATGAGAACAATAATAATTTGGCATATGAAAACAGATGGGCTACGTATTTGAAATCTTTACATTATTTTTGAATAATAATTAAAAAATATTAATTTCATAAATAATAAGTTTAATAAGTATTTTAAGTATTAAAGAACTCAAAATAAAAAATAATGCTAGAAATAATATAATATGTTTTTGAAATAAATATATGTAAGCAAAATATAATTTCAAAATTAAATCTACAAGATTAAATAATAATTCCATGATAAATATCAATCACGCTTTAAAGCATCAAATGTGTGTGGTTTCCTGAATTTATTGTGAATCATTTATCAACTAAAATTACAAACATAATATTTTGGTTAAAATATTATGTTTGTAAATTTAATTCAAATTACGCGATTTTAAAAAATTTATAAAAATATCATTTTCTAAAAATATAAGACTATTTAGTTAAATGTGTACTGTACTAAATTTTATTATGTGGCTTTAGTTTATGTTTTTAAATTTATTGTACAAATAAATGTTTAGTTTATTATGAATAGATAAAACAAATGGTTAGTTTTTTATTCATTGTAAGATTTTCCATTAAGGAAACAAAATCGGTTTTTAATTTACAATGATCTCAAACTTTTAAAAAGGCCTATTTTTATCATCCAATACTGATATCTTTATCAATGCACAATACCCTCTGTTCTAACAATCACATTTTACATTTCATCAAAATTTACGCTCAAATTTTCGCTTTAAAATTATAAATCATATGATCTAGGATTGTAAAATATAGATTTCATTAAACATAAAATAACTAAATGTTATTAAGATCATTCACATCCCTTCCTATCAAAAAAGTAATAAAATATGATATTTTAGAATTAAACTAAAATTTTATAAATTAAAAAAAATGCTTATACATTACTGTAATGAGGAATACATTCTAAAGATTATATTTAAACATGTGTATACTTGAGTTACATACAAAATTTAATATATTTTTAAACAGATTTAATAAATATTAATATTTATCCACATTTCGCTTAAATCATTCACAAATCAAATAAATTTATTTACATGACTTTGAATCATTTTAGAAAAAAACAATACATAAATTATTTTGATAATTGTATTTTAAAAAAAGTGAGTAAAATATTATTTTAAAAAATAAAGGTTAGAAATCATTTGGACATCACGTGCAAATTCATCACATAATAATCGATGCTAATATTGCCAATGTAATTAAATTTAAGAGCATAGCATGTTTCTTTAAAAACAGATCACTCCAATCAGTTAAAAGAATGAAATAATTGCAACTTAGTACAAACTGTAAAGTGTTCATCATCAATGATAAATGGATCTTCATGCTGGGTTAAAATGGGTGTGAAAAGCACTTCTCTCCTAATTAATAATTTGAATTGGAAATTCGCCAAGCATTAATAAATAATTAATAGCAGAAGGTAATATATTATGCTGAAAAATATCACTCTGGCTGGCTGGATCATATAAATACATCAAAGGAAAAAATAATGTTGCAAATTCTGTGATAAAATATATAATTTCTGAAAGAAAATTCTTGGTGTTTTATGCTAATTATGTATATGAATCTTAAAAATGGATGATTTTGAAAAGAAAATAACAATCAGTTGTTAGTTGATAATATATGATATCATCAGAAATACTAAATCAAAAAATGTAATTTGCAGAAATTATTATGGTTTAAATTTTGCATTAAAGATATATCTTTTCATTGCTTTCACTAATACGTAAAACTCAAAACTATAATACTGTCAATAATTAAATACAGCAGATATATATGTTGGTTGAATTATAATAATTAATATTTAAAATGTAAACAGATATTGTTACAATAATTTATTTTTAATTGGGTAACTCAAAAATTTTTTTAACATATTTTGTATACGTAATTTATTGTAACCTGTAAAATATTTAAATATTTTATTGAACTTTTTAATCTTATAAAAATATTGTCATACACAATTCCTTTCTATTAACTTACAACTTGAAAGATTACATTCTGGAAAATGTTTGATAAAAAAAATTATGTATAATTTGCAAACATCTTTTTTTTTGTCTGTTATTCTGCATTGAATATTTTCAATTTGAATTCAATTGAATCAATTAACATTTATTAGTTTAAGTATAACACTAATTTTAGTCATCCCCTATATATATATATATATATATATATATATATATATATATATATATATATATATATATATATATATATATATATATATATATATATATATATATATATATATATATATATATATATATATATATATATATATATATATATATATATATATATATATATATATATATATATATATATATATATATATATATATATATATATATATAGTCTACAAAATAGTTGATTGAAAAGTGAATATATTTACCGGAGATTTAAATGATGGTAAACTTCATTTATATATATATTCTCCGGTATATCCGGTAAATATAATCTCCGGTAAATATATTCACTTTTCAATCAACTATTTTGTAGACACCACTTATTCATCCTTTTTGCAACATGAAAATTATAATTTATAAAATTTTCTTCCTAATTTTTCCTCATAATCTTTCCATAAGCAAATGCAAAAGATCTTAATTTGATTTCGAACTACTATTCTACAACGCGATATGTAGATTGTCCACTAAAGTCTCTTGTAACCCTCTTAACTTCGGAACGGCTGCTACTATATTTATAAAAGTGGTGTCTAGGTATAGTAAAGTAGTCATGCGTTAGTGAAGGAAACAGACTACCGCGTCACCTGGTGGAAAACTGCGGAGTTAACATTCCTATCTCGAAAATAGAACGAGATAGAGAGAAAAAGTGATTTACAAATTTGTAGAGCATCCTTGATTTAGTACGAAAAGATATCTTGTAGGCATTAATGTGAAGAATACAACGGTTAAAACGCGCATTTGTTGTTTCGTGGTGTGACGTGACAAAACGATCTAAGAAAGAAAAAAAAGCAAATATTTATTACAATATACTTTATTTAAGATGTTCAAACTTCTCACCGTCAGCTGCAATGCACATTTGGATTCTCGCATGAAGATCACGTTGCACACATTGGAGCATACAGCGTGACGCGTAGGTACACGCGACCGTAATGCGTCGTTTGAGATCCTGCAATTTTTGTGGAGGGGTCTCATACACCTGCTGTTTCAAGTGTCCCCACAAAAAAATGTCCAATGGAGTCAAATCAGGAGAACGTGGAGGTTACTTTTCGAAATCACCATACCCGAGTATTTGGTTGCTAAATTCCTTGCGAGGTACTGCTTCACTGTAGATGTCTTGTGAGCAGGCACGCCGTCATGTTGAAAACATAGATTCTTAAGATCAAACAACGGCAGGTTCTCTACAAAATCAGGTATTACCTTCTGTAGCGATTGTAAATATCGTACATCCGTAACGTGCCATTGTAATACTATTGGGCCTACCAACTTGTTATTGTAAATTGCGCACCAAGCGTTAATAGCACACAGCATTTGATGTCGAACGTAGATGAAACATTTAGGATTTTTCAGCGCCCAGTAATGGGTGCTTGTCTATTGTATATGCCATTCCATGAAAAGCATGCCTAATCCATCCACATTATATCTGCTGAGAATGTTGGCTGGACCTGTACTGATTCATGACGAAGTTGCACCATGCATAGCGTCGCTCGGCATCCCGGTCCACTAAAGCCTGTTCAGGCGTTGGTCAGTATCGATGAGCACCTAACTCGTTTAGGATTTTCCAAATCTGACTCTTGAAGAGACCACAATGTTGACTGATCTCTCATTTCGGATATGCGAGGGCATATGCTAATACCTCATCAGGTTGAACTTGCCATCCTTGATTAGCTGGTCTGCCAGATCGAGGTCAACTAGTAAAGCAACCTATCTCCCTTAAACGTTTTACAACAGTTAGGATGGTTTGATGAGAAGAATGCGGTCCTGCAGGGAAACGTTTGCAGTACAACCTTGCTGCTGATCGTGCCTTGCGTCTACATTCATCGTACAGTAAAACCATCTCACAATATTCAGGTTTAGAATAATCAGCCATGGCCTTGAGCATCAACATACACAGCCCCATGAATATGTCACTTTTATAGCTGTCTCAGGTGAACAAGCTTGACGTTTCTTACGTATTTGCATACTGCATACAATTTGTTGGAATTATTTCCAATACTTCCGTTCTTTCCATTTTGAAATAAAAGTAAAAAAATGTAATCACGAAAATATAAAGCGTTTTCTTTCACCGCTATTCAAATATGCACACGTACGATGTGCCATTTCACAGCATGAAACAGCAAATGCGATTTTTTAACAGTTGTATTCTTCACTTTAATGCCTACAAGATATCTTTTCGTACTAAATCGAGGATGCTCTACAACTTTGTAAATCACTTTTTTACCTATCTCGTCTCGTTTTCGAGGTAGGAATGTTAACTCCGCAGTTTTCCACCAGGTGACGCAGTAGTCTGCTTCATTCACTAACGCATGGCTACTTTACTATACCAAGAAACCACTTTTATAAATATATTAGCAGCCGTTCCGAAGTTAGGAGGGTGGCAAGGGACTTTAGTGGACATACTGTAAATGTTGCAGTTTCATTATTCTTAAGCATGTCTCTCGGAATACATAATTTCGGATAATTTCCAAATGATACCTGAAAACTCAAAAATTATAAAAGTTGGACAATTGCTATCCATTATAGGTGACAAAACTATAACAAACAATTTACTATCAAAATATATTATGTGAAGCAGAAGTAAACATTTATTTTTTAGCCACTTGATCTAACTTAATTTCCAATGAACAAGGAATGATATTATGTAAAATTAACTTTAAAAAATAGCCAACATAGTGTTTGTTTTTTAATGCCTGGAAATTAAAATTTCCACCTTCTACAATGCTGGGAGGAGACAAGGAGGGCTCTTTAATCTAGAGGGAGACCCAGCGGACGTACCATCGTTGTCCAGACAGTTGGCCTTTGTAATTTAGAAGCAAGAGCAAGATAGAAGATCCCAGACACATTCTGCTACTCCAGAGTTATTTTTCACAAAAGGACATTGCGACAACGACATATTTAATGTGCCTCAGCAGCCATTAAGGAAACGAGGAATCTTCGATTTGGTTAATTAGGCTCTTTATCTAGGTGAAATCAACAGTGAATGTGCCATCATAGTTCTGAAAGTGCGTCTTCGTAATTTAGAAACAGGTGCCAAAGAGAAGACCTCAGACCCGTACTGTTACTTCAGAGTTACATTTCACAAGGAGGACATTGGGACAGCGATTTACTTAACGTGCCTCATCAGCTTTTATGGAAACGAGGAATCTTCGATTTGGTTGATTAGGCACTTTATTTATAGGTGAGGACACAGTGAATGTGACATCGTAGTTCCGAAAGTGTGTCTTCCTAATTTAGAAACAGAGACCAAAGAGAAAATCTCAGACCCATACTGCTACTCTACAGTTATATTTCACATGGAAAACATTGCGACAAAGATACATTTAACGTACTTCAGAGCTCTTAGCCAACACGATGGGTCTTCGATTGTGTCGGAATTCGGACTTACCATCTTCCGATTAAGAGAACAATTGTTCTAACTAATCAGGGCACCATAATTGTGAGTTGACATTATATTTGAGATAAATAATTTACACGGTGTAACAAAAAGAAATATCATTCTCAAATTAAAATGCATAAATTATTTTTTCTTTCATAGTGCCAGTTAAAAATATAAAAGATGTCAAGATATTAATTTCTTAAAACATACGATTATAAATTAATATGAAAATAAATGTTTCATGAAGGAGTAGTAAAGAATCTCAAAAAATCATTGTAGTCAATGCGATTACGATATTATTGTATTTTAAGGAATATAGATTTGCCAATAATCTAATTTTCTCATTCATCACAATTTGTTTATTTCTTTTATATTTCATTTACTTTTTATTAAACATCATTCCATTATCCATATTTTTAAAATTAAGTCTCATTAGTGTACATCACACAATGAAACATGCTGCTAATATGACACAATCGTAATATTTATGAGCTGTTTTTTGTGTTTGGGCATTTCTTTAACATTGTATTGCCCTCTAAAAAAAGAGACATTTTGCATCAGTTGATAAAATTCAGTGAGACGTTTCTATCTTTAAAGCGAAGATGCACAAGAGCACATCCGAAGTTTAGCAAAAGTTTAAGTGCATCTTCAAACTTAAAATCCCCTCTTTTTTTAGTCATAGAAGATGGTACTACAGCATGCTTTTAAAGAAAAAGAACATTTCCCTTTCCTATCTAAATCCAGTTAAGAGCAACCAAAAAGATTTTGACTTGGATTTGTGCCTTTCGCAGCATATGTAAATAGGCTTGACTGTAGCGAATTTATTCATTCTTTTTCCTTTTTGCAAGACTTTCTGATCTCTTATCCTGAATTTATTCGACGAAAATATATTTTCCGTGTGCTAGTTGGAAGAAACTTGGAAAAAGTAAACATTGTTTGAATCGAAGCTTGCATATGTTTCAAGCGTTTTGTAACAAGCATCAATAGTGGTCATTATAAATATATTATTAAAATAATAAGATATGTTCAATTTAATATAAATGTATGCACACAAAAAGTAACATGTGATTAATTTTATTTGCTTTAGTAATATTTTTTGTCCATTATGAAGGATTATAACTTAAAACATTGAATAATATCTAAACTCAAAACATTCAAATTATGATCTAAGGAATTTTCACAGAAATATGTGCAAAATTACTGTTTAAATTCGTAGGTGATTTTTCCAAAGATATATTACTTTAATCCATAAGTAATTTTTAATTGTATAATGTTTTCATAAGTATTAACTTCTTCGAAATAAACCCTTTTTTAACTAAGGTAATTAGAAGTTAATATAAAGCCAGCAGATACATGACAAAATAATTTTGAGTTATGGAGTTTTGAAAATATAGCTTGCAAAATGCAAGTGTTTTGTATTCTACAGAAATGATACATGACAAAGTTTATAAAAACATTATGTGACTTATAGTAGTGTTGGTTTTAGGCAATATATCTTCCAAAAAATAATGTTATGACTTTTTATGACAAAATGAAAAACAAATTACTTATGATATTTTGCAAATGTGATGAACTTTTTAATTAATTAGCTTTAATTAACCATTAAAAATATGTTACAATAACATCTATTATAATATTTTTTGCCATAGATGGTCTAAGCATGTGAAGAAATATCTGTTCCGTATTTGTTATGTATATCCTTGGCTACGGAGCACCCTCCTTGGCGCATTTTGTAATCACGCCATTTACGGCAACCTTTTTTCTTGTAAGTCTTTATGTTGTACTCTTACGCAAAACCGCTCTGTAAAAACACGCAGCAAAATAAACGCTTATTCACAATTCTTTTGTATTTAATTAACGCAACCTCCGCACATTTTGGTCCGTCGAGCCGGAGGTGAACCAGATCCTATGGAATAAACAATTTTATACTTTATAATTGAATTTAAAATAATAAATTCAGATCGCTAGGATGACAGACGTCACACCGCTAAATCGAAAGCGCGGCGGCATCAAAAGCCAGCTGAGAAAATTAAATAATGTCCTCACAGAAGGACAAGATGATATGCACATTCCAGAGCTTCAGGCTCAATTGGATATTTTACTTTCGATACAACAGAGATTCGAAGCGCTAAAAGATGAGTACTATAAAATTCCCAAAGAAGAAGAATTCCAAAAGATCGAGGACTCTCTTACCGAAGTAGACGATGAGATTCAAAAATTAGAGGTAAGCCTCAAAACCTCTATTAATAAATTATAAATATTGACTCTGTTCAAAATAAAGATATTGAATGTATCAGTGATCAACCTAAAAAAGATTTTATAAAATTTCCGAAAATCCCACTTCCGCTTTTCAGCGGAAAATATGAGGATTGGAACTTATTCAAAACTCAGTTTAATAGCTTAATTAGTAAAAACTCTGAACTTACTGAAAATGAAAAATTACATTATTTACGTGGATCACTTAAGGGAGAAGCTAAAATCATAGAAACTGTAGACGATAACTTTTCATCTCTTTTTAAAGCTTTAGAACAACGATATGAAAACAAAAGAATAGTTGTTAATTGTCGTATCAAAAATATTTTAAATCTCTATCCCTTGAAACAAGAATCAGGCAAAGATTTACGCACAATTCTAGATAATATTTTGAAAAATCTTAGATCATTAAAAATTTTAGGTTTCGCAAGAGATAAATTATCTGATGCTTTGTTATTAAACATTGTACTTGATAAATTAGATAGAGAATGTCGAAAACAATTTGAATTAACATTGAAAGATAACAATGTACCTGAATTCGATGATTTCCTGGAATTCTTAGAAAAGAGATGTCAAATTTTCTAAAAGATTAAATATTTCAAACTTAAAAATTACAAGTGAAGTTAAACTAGCTGATCCATCATTTTATATTCCTCAAAAAATAGATATTCTTTTGGGTGCAGAATTGTTCTTTTCATTATTGAATGAAGATAAAATAATGATAGATGACAATTTATTTTTACAATCAAGTTGTTTTGGTTATCTTGTTTCAGGTGTTATTTCAGAAAATCCTATTTGTAATACTCCAAAACAATGTTTTTTAACTAAAAACTTAGATACTCTTAATAAAACTCTCAAACGTTTTGGGGAAATTGAAGAAGTAGACACTAATGAAACTTGTAACGATGATTTAAAGTATTGTAACGATTATTTCGCAAAAACCCACTATAGAAAACCGAATGGTAAATTCGTTGTGGAAATTCCATTCAAACCCGATTCTTCCGAAAATATGTTAGGACATTCTAAAGCAATCGCATCAAAAAGACTGGACCAGTTATGGGTACGCTTAGAACGCGATCTCACTATGAGAACTTTTTATTCAGATTTCTCAGTGTAGATTATTACAATATATGGAAGAATTGAAAGAAGAATCAAACACTGAAGACGGGTACTACTTACCGCATCATGATGTGTTACGTCCATCAAATAAGACTACTAAACTTCGTGTAGTTTTCAACGCGAGTACTAAAACGTCTAGTGGAAATTCTTTAAACGATCTATTAAGCAAGAGAGGAGTGCTACAGGAAGATCTCTTCTCAATTCTAATAAGATTTAGAAAACACGCTTATGTATTTACTGCAGATATAAAACAAATGTTCCGAATGATTGAGGTTAATCCTTCGCAAACTAAACTTCAAAAAATTCTATGGAAGGATAGTAAAACCGCACCCACTAAAGTTTCTAAGTTACAAACGGTTACATATGGAACCGCATCAGTTCCATACTTAGCAACGAAGGTTTTGCAACAACTTGCTCAAGATGAGGAAGGTGACTTTCCTTTAGCTTCAAAGATCGTACTTCAAGATTTTTATATGGACGATTGTCTCTCCGGTGCTTCAGAACTTTCCGAGTTTGAAAAACTCAAATCAGAATTAACCCAGCTGCTCAAACGAGGAAATATGTCTTTGCACAAATGGTGTTCCAACAGGGCTTCATCAACTGAACTTAAGGAATTCACACTTGATCGAAATTCTGAAGAAATAATGGTCAAAACTCTAGGGATGCTTTGGAACAGTTTAAATTATTCCTTTACGTTTAAGGTTAGCACCATCACAGATTGCAATTATACTAAACGGGATATGGTTTCACAAATTGCTCGCATATATGATCCCCTTGGACTCCCAGGACCGATCATTGCCAAAGCAAAAATATTCATGCAGCAACTGTGGTTACTCAAACTAGACTGGAACGAAATTCTACCACCAGATTAGTCCAAGCAATGGGAAAACTTCTTAAAAACTCTGCCAGATTTAGAATCCATTCATGTTCCCAGATATTTTTTGCAAATTAGCACAAAGCTCGTAATGTTACATGGATTTGCAGACGCGTCTTCAAAGGCATATGGTGCTGTGATTTACATAAAAACTGTATCCAATACAAATGAAACAACTAGCCAGCTTTTGTGCAGTAAATCCCGGGTGGCCCCAACAAAATCTGTGTACTATCCCAAGACTGGAACTTTGCTCCTGCCTGCTTCTTTCAAAACTCACCCAGAAAGTCATTGCTGCAATAAGACTGCAAATAGACTCTGTCACACTATATTCGGACTCAACTATAGCCCTCGCATGGATAAACTCTCCTTCACACTTACTCAAGATATTTGTAAGCAACCGGGTGTCTCAAATTCAGCAAATCTCAAAAAACTTTCAATGGCAGCACATTCCATCAGAGCATAATCCTGCTGACTTACTTTCCAGAGGACTCGATGTTAAAGCTCTTGCAGCCAGCAAATTGTGGTTTAAAGGACCAGACATTTCAAAATTAAATTTACCTGCCTTTCAGACTGTACAGATTTCTAGTGTGTCAAATGACAAACTTTTCATGGATGAACTCAAGCCTACTTCCAAAATAACATTAACTTCAATTAATGACTCTAAATTTTTAAATGATTTACTCAATATCACTAATAATTTTCATAAACTAATCAGAATTCTAGCATTTATTTTAAGGTTCTTCCGAAATTGTAAATTTACTGAAAGGAAAAGGGGATTTCTTGAACAAGAGGAATACAAAAACGCAGAAATTGTACTTTTAAAAATGGTTCAGGTAAGGTATTTTTCTCCGGAAATATCTGCTTTAGAAAAAGGATTGCCCATCCCATCAAGTAAGTTGAAATTTCTTAACCCATTCATAGATCCATCCGTTGGATTGATTAGAGTAGGTGGCAGACTTGCGCATTCTAATTTAAAATTTAATCAAAAACATCCCATAATTCTGCCGGCTGGAAATAAATTAGTTAAACTCATTTTTCAATATTATCACAAACGAGATTTTCATGTTGGCCCTCTAGCCCTTCTAAATACTGTTCGTTTAAAGTATTGGCCCATTGGTGGCAGAAGTGCAGCACGCAAAGTAGTTCACGAATGTGTGGAATGCTTCAGAAACAAGCCAGTTGTCGCAAATCAGATTATGGGAGACCTTCCTGCTGAAAGAGTTACCCCTAGTTCAGCATTTTAAACATAGGCATCGACCTATGTGGACCCTTTGAAGTAAAATATAAGGGACAGAGAAAGGGTACTCTACAAAAATTATATGTCGCTTTATTTATATGTGTGGCAACCAAGGCTGTACACATAGAATTTGTTTACGACTTAACTTCTGAAGCTTTAATCGCTACATTGAAAGGGTTTTTTGCACGTCGGGGAAAAAGCTCCGTTATCTTCAGCGATAATGCGACTAATTTTACAGGCGCTTCCGCAGAGACTAAACGCTTATACAAATTAATGCTAGGAGAAGAAGTTTCAAATATACTTTCCTCTGAAGGTATCAGCTGGAAATTTTTGCCCCCAAGGGCTCCCAACTTTGGCGGTCTTTGGGAGGAGGGAGTAAAATCTTTTAAATATCATTTTGAAAGAGTGGTAGGCTCCGCAAGACTAACGCTAGAAGAATTTCTTACAGTAATCACTCAAATTGAGGGGATCCTTAATTCACGACCCCTAGTTCCTTTACCCACAGATACTGAAGAATTCTCAGTTTTAACTTCCGGACACTTTCTAATCGGAAAACCTATAAATTCTATCCCAGAACCCAACTTCATTGATAAGGGATACAATCTCCTTACTAGATGGCAAAGATTAGTTCAAACTATTTGGAAACACTGGCAAAACAATTATTTGAGTCATTTACAACAGCGCTCAAAGTGTCTGCTTCAAAAACAAAATTTAAGTCCTGGTATGTTAGTGTTAATAAAGGACATTCAACTCCCAACTTACCAGTGGCCTTTAGGTCGAATCACCAAAGTAATTTCAGGGTGTCAGAGTAGCAGATATACGCACGGCGAAGTCAAATATTAGAAGACCTATATCTAAAATTTGCATTTTGCCTATTTTGGATAATTTTCAGTCAAATTGAAATGCCTAATCTTATTTGTTAAATTTATATGTTAATTGTATTCATTATTACTGTTATAATTATTATGTTACTTTTGTGTTTATATGTGAATTAGTGATGTAACTTTATATTTTCTTTGAAACATATGCATATTTCAACGTCGGGCGGGATGTTCCGTATTTGTTATGTATATCCTTGGCTACGGAGCACCCTTCTTGGCGCATTCTGTAATCACGCCATTTACGGCAACCTTTTTTCTTGTAAGTCTTTATGTTGTACTCTTACGCAAAACCGCTCTGTAAAAACACGCAGCAAAATAAACGCTTATTCACAATTCTCTTGTATTTAATTAACGCAACCTCCGCACAATATATAACACTCCTCGTCATTCGTTACAATTATGCATATACGTATTTGAGAAATAGTTTGTGCTGATTCCTAATGTAATATTCAATATTTTTGTAACACTTGCAATAGTAATCATGTGTATTCTGGGTATAGAACAAAGGAAAGAACGGAGATAAATAGTATACCGTGTGTTTTTTGTACGATGACTTCCATTTCTACATGAAAGGAAATAGTTAAATATATCATCTGAATATAATAGGAGAAGAAACCAAATCACTTCTATATGGTAACTAAGTAAGGTTACTGATTTTTGATATGAAACATTTCTTTACGTTGAAAAGAATCTAATAGAGTAATGTCTTTGCACAAATTTCAGTTTTCTGTTTTCAGCCTCCCATATTTAAATTGCAGCATTTAATGAAACATAAAGTTTTAAATTTAGAAAAAAGATTTTAAATTTAAAATTTGATCAGGGAATGATTTCATTAATCAAAATTTTTGTGATTTATTTATATACATGCTTCCTTTCTTTAAACATCCATATTATTTTCATGGTACAAAATAGCAGTAATTAAATATATATTTGTAAGAAAATTTAATATTTATAATTTTCAATGCAATAAATATCAATACATTAGAAAATTTAGTCTTACTTTTCATTGAAAGAAACTACAGTTTGTGATGATGCACATCCATAAGTATAGCTGAACAATACCAAGTTCGAGAATTTCTTCATTCTAAAACAGTTTTTTCAGGTCAAGAGACACGTGAAACATAACAAAGAATACAATGCTTTTCATTGAGGTCAAACATTACAGTATCCAATAAATTTAACTTACATGAAAGTATTAGGATTTAATAATTCTTAACGACAGATACGGAGAAATCTCCAGTTTTAATATTTTCAAACATGAAAACTGCATATTTGATAAATATGCGTAAAATACGCATATATATATGTATATATATTTGGTTGACAAGGATATTTTCTATCAGAATGCCAGAGCATTATTAACATCATTCACTTATCGATTATTCTACGAGTAATTAGAAATTTAAAGTGATAAAGAAAAGAGTATCTCACAGTCCTACACAATATGTCGAAGTTAATTAAGTTTATGAAATGTGTTTCCCCCAGGATTACTTGAAGTTTATTACTTCAATTTGTCCGAAAAACAAAATGATTCCATTTCTGCATCAAATTTCGTCATTCTTAACAACATTCAGTAAGATTTTGTCTTTAATGTAACAACACGAATATATTAACGGACATGGTCACTGAACTAACAAAATATCTTGCTACAAACGTAGTCAAGTTGTTAACCCCTTAACTGTGAAATATACGTTATTTCAGAAAAATGGACCAAAAATCTAAAATTTTTTGACTGTTTATTTTATTCTTTATATTATTATAAGAGTTAGAAAATGCTTTTTTATTACAAAAATAAAGTTTTAAATACAATAACTGCTATTTTTATAATTTTTACATACACATAAAACATTGATTACAAATACATATTATTCGTATTGAGCAAATTAAAGGAAATTTTGAAGCTAAATATAACTAATATAAACTAGTATAATATAAAAACACAACAATATGATTTTCAATACATAAATTTTATAAATGTTTTATAGTATGGTATACCCAAAAACAAGGTACTGCTCAAAAGCCTATATATTGTTCTTGTATATTGACCTGTGAGGCACAGTAAGCTTACACTAGGACGCAATGTTCCTGGTAGTTGAACATTTGGTTTATTTAGTTCAACAATTGATTTTCTGAAGTTCATATTTTTTTAACTCCTGCTGAAGTATGCAAAATAAAGGAGTTATTTATATAACGCCTGGTGTTGGAAATGGAAAAAAATTCTAGTAATATTTTTTACCTTCTTTTCTAGCAACCGGGAAGTCTGTAAGATGTTGATCGACTTTAACATCACCTCCCATAGTGTTGTTGTAGTCATGGACTACCTTCAGAACCAAAGTTGGAATTGGTAAAAAACTATGACCACTTGTGTCATTTATTAGGAAAATATGGAATTAAGTATCCTAAAGTAGAAACGAGAACTCAGCTCGGACTTCACAAAATAGAAGCGTTAATTTTTCTTCTGCCCGAACTCAGTTCGGGCATCACAAATACTGCACGCAGTAATTGCCCTAACTGAATTTGGGTGATACTGGCAAGGGGTTTCTTGTTCTCTCACTAACGATCCTATTTTTTTAATCAGTGTTTATGGCATTGGTGTATTATATATGAATACATGCGTATGAAGTACATGCATTCTGTACGTCGTTTCATAGGAATTTTTATGAACATTATGTTCATCAATTCTATATTCTATTTAGTCATGAGATTTCACTTAAACGGGAAAGAAACCTTTTAGTAAAATATACCACAATTTTAAAGTGTTAAGATTTGATCTTGATAAAAAATTGAGTGGCATAATCAAGACTTTCTTCTTTTAACATAATAAAAAGCGAAATTCTTTTATTAATAAAATAACTCTGGCTGAAATTTAAAACGTAATAAAATTCGGCAGTAAAATCTTTCATTTTATATGAATTCCAAATGTTTGTATTGCTAACAATTTGGCTATACATTTAATTGTTGATTTCAGTAAATAATATTTTTAAAACAACCTTATATATTTCGAAGAAAATTGAATAATTTGGATTGAAATAACATTGAATATCTAGCAATACAAGCTACTTTTAATCTTTTTAGAACATAAATTACATATATTTCAAACACTAGGTACTATAATCTAGTGCACGTAGAGACCGCTGAAATCATTTAATAACATTTTGTCCTTTGTTGTGGAAATAAACCTTATAGTCTCCATCATAATTTTCTTATGTCACTCTTATCAACCTAATTAACAGTTAATGTCACTTTCTGAGTATCGTAGATTTAGTAAATGAGATTCTTTATTGAATTACTGTTTCCAATAATAATAATATAAATTGCACAGTTTTAGAATCTTGTAAATTTGAAAATGTCCGTTTGATTGAATTTTTTATATACCTTATAGAAATTCTAATCCCTATATATCACCATCACAAATTGCAGAAATAAATGTATTGCTGAACATTTATATATTATAAACAAAAATTGTACATCTCATTATAACTGTAGCACGAAATATATTTAATTGAATATTTAAAGTAATATTTCCTGAATTTTAATTTTTATTAACTTGAGACTGAAAGTGTAAAAAATGAAAATTGAAATGAACTCTTATAAAAAAAGTTTGTTAAAGTGAAAAATTATTTTTAAATGAAATTTCTCTTAAACATTAAAGTAATTGTTTGATATTTTAAATTTATATCACACACAAGAACACATATAAACTATTTCAGAAAGATATCTTTATATTCAAAAAATTGTCAAAGATAAGTCAAATAGGCTAATGACTTTTTTTATTCGTATCCTTTTAACTATTTACTTTTTTTTGTGAACATTGCGATAATTTTGTTTCAATCGTAAAACTTATGATGATTGCTCGCTTTTTTAATCTTTACTGTTTTTAATATAATATATGTGTTTGTAAGTAATTTTTGTTCAAATAAATTCGTATTTTTCAATTAATTCATTTTAAGTTTTTAATTCAGTTTATTTATATAAATGTTTTCAGAAATATAAAAAATTTAAATGTTAAGTAAAATTAGTTAAAATAATATAAATTATAAAAGAAATTAAAATTTCTTCAGATTACTAAAAAGCTACATGCATAAAAATTAACTAATTAGAAAAAACTGCATTCAAAACCAGTCATTAAAATGTTAATGATTTTAAGTATAAAACAAGATATAATTAAACACATAAAGTGAGATTATAATATTATTTATTGATATTGTTGACTTACAAATTTTTTAGACTGAGACACTTACTATTCACAATTTGTTATTCTTAAAAATAGACTAACTTATAGCTCTTTTACAAAAAGGTAATAAACTAATATTTGATAATATATATTTGTTATTAAATTAAAATAAGACAGATACAGTGAAATTGTATTTATTTAGAAAAACATCATTAAATTTATTTAATTATCTTGAAAAAGAGATTGCAATTCAAATAATTTCACGTTTGCCAAAATATTCATAAATGAGTTAAATATGAACCTCATTGTATATATATTTAATTTTTTCTTTAGATTAAGTTTTCTGGATAATTTCAAATCAAATTCAAACGAAACATTCAAATGCAGTGAAAGTTCAGAATTAATTATATATTAAGAAATATCCAATCATCACTAAAATGTTTCATATTGTGTAATGTTCAATTTCAACAAAATATGCAGTATAAATTGGTTATTTTGTAATATTTTATATTTTTGGTAGAAATATTCCCTTCTTCTTACTTCCCATTTCTTAAAAGAGAGTAAGCAAAACATTTTTTTCTTTTTTTTTTTTTTTGTAAAAAATCGAATATCGTTCATGAAATTTCTCGACGTGCCTAAAAGAACTACTTTTGAGAAACGGTGCGTGTTCTAAATTTTTCAGTGTATTGACATCTTCTTCTTTTTTATTCTTTTCGTCATGTAGTTCAAGACGGTTTCACCTTTTGAGTATGCTGTGATGAAATTTCACATTCACCAAATCGAAGAATCGTCAGTCACGGCTGTCAAATGTCCCTCACTCCCTCAAAAGGCAGGTGTTCCAAAATCTGGAGCCTTCTTTTTTATGATAAATCTGCAAAGCATGAAATAGTACATGAGTTATATTGATGTGTTTTCAAATTTTATTCAAAGGACCAAAAGATCGCAATAGAAATAATCAATGTTTTATTGATATTTAACTTAATTGTTTTCCTTATGAATATGGGTTAGTAAACTAGACTTTTATGAATATATGTAGTGATAATTACAGCTTAGGTAATAATATTTTGACATTAAAAAACGAAAAATATATAAACAGTTATTTCATTAGATTTTATTTACATTATTTAAAATTGGATTTGAAAAAAGCAAAATAAAATTTATAAAGTACATATTATACTGCAATGAAAAATTTAATTTTGAAATTTTTAAAAAATACTTCAAATAGAGATGTTGAGTAATGAATCAGTTTAAGTCTTAATGTTTACATAAATGGGTTATTTGTTGATTCAAAAAATTTGTTTTAATTGAGTTATTTATATTGTTTCCCTATTCATCACTGTAAAATATTCTGAAGATTTAGAGACATAAAATTCAGATGTTGTATTTTTTCCGAAAATGAGCCTCTAATTTCGAAAATATACTACTCATATAAAAGAGAATAAAATATTTTTAAAAACGAAAATTTGTATTTTATAATAAATTTTAATATAATAAATGATTCCCTATATTTTTGGCTGATGTAATTACTAAAATAATAGTCCGTTATTTGTAATTAAATAAATAACTCTTATTCGAAGATATAATTCATTTAAAAAATATACTATTTTTTGATAGAATAAAGCTTAATATTTTAACAGTTGAAGGTTGTTGTAATTTTAATCTTTCTAGAATTTTTAATAGATGATTTTCATAGATAGCAGTTTGCATTCAAGTCATGGAAGGATTGAAACCTCGAATGGTCATATGACCCAGGTTGACAGCTATGAATATGCATAATCATCTGTAATATGAATAATTAATGTAACATGCAGTATATTGTAGCCTTTGCATAATATATTTCCTCTAGAAGTATAATAAATAGATGCTTAGCAAGATATGTATTTATTATAGTATTGAATGGATACTTACATTTATATGAAGGATATAAGTATTACTTAGAGTTAAGCTAGTAAATATATTCCAAAATATAATTATGTTTAATTCAGTATCTATTTTAATTTCCTATTTTATTTTAAGTGTCCATAATAGGAAATTAATAGAGATTATGAACGAATTTGCTTAATTCGTTTCTTTTTTCAGTAAGCTTGGATCTGGCAGAGAATATAAATGAAACTTCACCTTCCAATCTAGCGATTCTCTCATGAATAGTGCTAGAAATTGGTAAGATAGCTTTCATTTATGTGAAATAAACACTTAAAAATAACTTTTATATGATCTTAAATCAAAATAAAAATTACCATTTTAACATCCTAATAATATATTCTCATTCTAGTTGAAATGATGTGGAATTATTTCATTTGATTTTGGATATTGTTATTTTAAGGCATACTTAGATGAATCCAAAGAGTAAAGAAATGATTAATTAAATATTTTTATTATAGATATTGGATAATTTAAAGAAAAAAATTTATTTAAAAAATTTTATTAGAAACAATCCATGACTATTATTCAATATTTAATTAGGTATTCTATACTTTTTTTGCAATTTAATTACTCCTTAACGTTGAATGGTTTTTAGTCAATATTTAATATACGTAATTGTTTGCTGTTCACTTTCAAGATTCTATCAAAATTAAATAATTATTAAAAGACAAATTTTGTTTACACTTTTTTTACACCTTAAAATATAAATAGACGAAATATTGGGTTTTCGAAAATAAAGTTCAGAAGTAAAAATTTCTAAATATTTATCAACTGTTACTCAAATATATTTTTCGATTAGAAATGACCATTAAATCTTTTAAGTTTATATATTTTACTAAATATTTTGAAGTTGTTTTAATTAGCATAATTTTTATATCATACCAGCAACAATGAAAACTCAAACTGTTATTATATTTACTTCATTTACAGTGAAAACGTTGAAAACGTATATAAAAAACATTTTATTAGAAATGTTATTACATAAGGTAACTGTAAGACCTTAATGAAGCACTTAAATGAAGCTTACATAAAATATTTAAATAAGTTTAAAGATTGTTTTGGTTTTTTTTAATCAGTTATATTATAACGTTAACAAGAATTAAGCGTTATAACGTATATAAGACATATCAAATGCTAAAATTACATTAATTTATTCTAACATTTTATCAAGATGCATAAGTATAAAAATGTCAAATAGTTTTTCATATAAACTACATTTTATTTTTACAAGTTATAACAATAAACATAAAGATCTTGTAATTTTAATATATATTTTAATATCTTGTAATATTCTTCCTCAGTTACAAATTTTATTTAATTTGTTGCTAGATTAAACATTACTGAAGAACGGCAGGTGGCTTTTGTTCATTTATATTCCATTGTGGTATTTTGACCAGGGTTTTGCTACATAAGAGTAACTAGGTATGCGTGAAACAATTTAAAAGAGTACTGTATTTTGAGATACAAATTTAGAGTTGCTAATGAAAATATTCAGTAAACTCAAACAAAACAAATAAAATAATTTTTATTAGATAAATATGTTGTAAATAATGAAGTACATATACATTTTGAATGAAAACATCTTATTTACTCATTAGGAATTTCACTGAAATCCAGTACATTATTTTAAGACATAATCTGAAAATTCATAGTAGCGAAAAATGAATACTTTGGTCTTCAAACAAGAATTTGTACACATGTATTGAATTCATTTATTTTCATTTAGAATTTTACTTAGGGGATGTATGTATAAAGGTTTCAAAATCTTATTACTTTCAATTTTTCTCGATCATGGTATAACTGTTTAGTAATAATAAAATATGAACACACGCGCGCGCATTTACTAAATACATAATGATATTAGAATATATAAAATTAATATACTTTAGAATGTTGTTTGTAGGTAAAAAATATATTTAACTTAAAGTTAATTTTACTAAGTGCAAGCTGAACATATTCTTACCAAAATGTTACTTTTATGCAAAAAATATAAATTTTTTAAGAATATTTTTATTGCAGCATAGACTATATAATAAATTTGGTATAATATAGAATAACCTGTTTTAACAAATTAAAGTAATAGCAAAAATAAAATGGAAACTCTCACTTAAGCACTGCCACTGTATCACAGTTATTTTAATTCATATTTACTGATAGTTGTTTATGTTTGATAATGCATTTATTTGAAGTTATATATAAATTTTTAAGAAAATAAATGTTAACTGCCCCAGAACCAGTAAATTATATTATACTCCAAATCAAAACTTAAAGAAAAATTCATGTAGACAACAGAGTATATGAATTGTTGAAACGAACATCAATATTGTAACTAATTCTGGACATGATATCAATAAAATGTGCATCATAATGCTAAAAAAATTGAAATTGAATTTTATAATTTAATAACTTTCAAATAATAATTTCCATTGATAAAATAAAAATCATAAGCATTCTTGAATACTTCAAATTTAATTATTTAAATACTCATAAATTTTTAAAGAAGCTATTTAGAATTTTGTTGTTATAATAATTATAAACTTTTTTAAATGAAAATCTTAAAACATAATCAGATTTATTTATTTGCATGGTCAAAATCGTATGTTATTTTTTATCTTATGAAACACAATGTTTTCATATATTTTTACTCCTTTCATTTATTTTTCACAAGTTTTTGAGCATTTCTGCATAAAAACCTGCAAATTTTGATAATTAAAAAATATTTATAAATGTTACCTTTATGTGATTTCAGTTAAGCATTTTAAATCATATTCCAATAAAATTTTTATTTCTGTTAAATCATTCGCTATATTTATTATCTTTTCCTGAGCTCGGTTTCTGAATAAATTATTGCAGATTTATATTTTTCATTGTTATTTCAGTAGGCAGGAAGAACAGAACTATTTTCTAAATTTATGTTCACTTTTACATTTCTGACATTTTTTATAATCATTTTTTAACAACATTTTTCATAAAAAAATAGGTTGGAATTATTTTATCTGCACTAGATTTCGTAGTTTCGATCAATATTTAGTGATGTTTATCCGCATAATATTTTCTGTGTTCGTATGATAAATAACCCATATAATTTTCTTATGCACAAACATACATAAAATGTAATGGGCCATTTACCACACTTGACCAAAGCAGCCTGCTTTATGTCAGTGACAGTTGCTGCCAGATTTATGAGTTTATCTGGAATGTGTAAGAGTAAAAATATCAATTCAATTCTTTTTCCTTCATGGATATGGAGAATAAGATTTATTAATCATGGTCATTTAAAAAAAGACACTGTTACTGACAGATTCATATTCATTAGAATCAAACAAAGTTGCTTATTTTGTTGCTTATAATGGAACTTAATTCAATATCTTAATACATTTAAAACATTATATATATAAATATATTTTCATTTATAACAAGGTTATATGTATGCAGATTTTGAATACATATTACGTGTTTGTAAATATATGTAAGCAAAATAAATGACAGTAAAAACTTTTTGTAAAATTCAGAGCTTTAATACAATATTTAAGTAAACAAATACTCTTTTTTGCTTAAATATTGAATTTTACTGAAGTCCTAATAACTCAAGATTCATAAAATTCTTTAAATTATTTTTGTACTTTGAATAAAATTATTATATCTTCTTTTTACGCCTCATGCAATATACGAAGTGAAATAATAGAAAACGTAATACTGCATTGAGTTTCCGGTCTATGCTTTTGATTTATTAGATAAAATATTTTTAGCGTGATATTTTTACTTGGAGTTTTTATTCTTATAGAAATTTTTGTCTTATTGTATACTTACGCTGTATAGTATTTTGTGTGAAATCACTAAACATTCATACAGTCAGCATACCATCAGTTTAATTATTCATTCAGCACTCACACAATCAGTTTAATTATTCATTCAGCATTCACACAATTATTATTATTTATTTAAAAGTTTTAACTTTTGGTGTGATGTATTGATTGTATGAAACAGCATTCTAAATTTTTACATAATGTTAAAAGTATATTACAACACACATAAATTGATATTACTAACGACTAAATTACTATTTTTTTAATTTAAAGAATATAAGCTGTAAAATGTATATGGATTAATTGACTAATGATTCATATGTCTGTAAAATGCTCTTTACATATTTTTGATAGATAGTCATAGTTTGAAATATTTATATATATATATATATATATATATATATATATATATATATATATATATATATATATATATATATATATATATATATATATATATATATAAATAAATAAATATATATATATATATATATATGTATGTATGTATGTATGTATGTATGTATGTATATATATATATATATATATATATATATATATATATATATATATATATATATATATATATATATATATATATATATATATATATATATATATATATATATATATATATATATATATATATATATATATATATATATATATATATATGTGTGTGTGTGTGTGTGTGTGTGTGTGTGTGTACACACACACACACACACATATATACATCGACATCGACTGCGGTTCCTATCATGTTTACCCTCAGGTAGTTCAGTGCTGGTAGATTTGGCCTTCCTGCTCGTCTTTCTGTAAACTCCGGAGGTGGCATGCGTGCTGGTTTACAGCGCTCGATGCATAAATGAAACCTTTTACGCATGATTTTCGGAAATGGCGCGAGCTCAGCAGACCAATCCGAGTGCTCTCTGCCTTGTATGTTCTCCTCGCTTTGTGCGCTGCGGACGGTCACCTGCCTTTTCTCGTTTTTATCAATACATTATTCAATGCTGAATTTCCTTCGTGAGTGCACCATTTGCTTTTTGCACAGTCTATTACTTACACCATGGATCGGAGGCTGAAGTCAAGATCATTGAAGAAGCTAGCAACTTCTCCAACGCCTTTACAACAAGGAAAACTCCTGGTTGAAATTAATGATAAAGGAGGACGGCCAAATGAAGAACAGTTACATGACGTATCACAGCTGATTTATTATGCGGAAATCTTGCAAGTTCTCGATTAGTTGCAGTACCCTGCAGAAGTGGAATAACTAAAAAGTGAAAGTACAACGAAAGTTATTTAAAACTGGGTTTTATCGAAACAGAGGATGGTAAAGTTCAGTCTGTAATTTGCACGCGAGTCCTTCCGAAAAGGTTAATGTTTCCAGTTAAATTGCTTCGTCATTTTGAGAGTGTACTCACCCGTATCTCCATGCTAAAAAGATGGATTGCTTCAAGGAGAAGAGCACTGAATTAGATGCTTCTCAACACTTCAAGAAAACTCACGCAAAAACAATTAATAGAAACTCACTTAAAGCTTCTTTCTAGTTAAGTTATCGGGTGGCAAAGACAGGCAAAGTTCCATTGCGGAAACCTTCATAAAACATGTGTTAGCGATATTGTTTCTTGTATGTTAGATGAAAAGGCAGTATAACGTATATCTTCAGTGCCACAATCAAACAATACTGTCAAAAGACGGATAGTTGACATGTCAAATGAGGTGAGAGAATCTCTGGTTTTTCACATCCAACACAATTAATTTTCTCTCCAAATAGATGAATTCACTGACGTTGCGGGATTAGCGATTTTATTGGCTTTTGTTCGTTAGCATACTCGGGATGTTTCGAAGAGGACCTGTTATTGTGCAAACCACTACCTGCCCATACAAAAGATGTGGAAATATTCCATTTGTTGGACAATTGCTTAAGAATTAACGAAATTCCATGGTCTAATTGCATTGATGTGTGCACAGATGATGCAAAAGGTATGACAGGTTCAATGGTCAATGGTCGGAGTGATAACAAAAATAAAAGGGAGCTCGAAAGATTGCAGTAGTAGTCATTATGTTCTCAATACACATGCTTTAGCTACGAAAAAATGCCTGTATCTTTCAAGAAAGTTTTAGATGAATCTGTCCGAACTATTAATTACATAAAATGATGGCCGTTGAAGTCAAGAATTTTCAAAATACTATGTGAAGATATTTATCATTCTCTCTGCTTCTCTTTACAGTAGTAAGGTGGATCCCACGTGGGAATGCAGTTTCTCGATTATATGTATTACGTTTAGAGGTCCTAGTTTTACATTCAGACTACCATAATACCAAATTAGCAGAGATTATAATGGATGGAAACTGGCAATGTATACTTGCTTATTTGGCAGATATTTTATCCAAATTGAATGAAATGAATACTTTACTGACAGGGAAAACTATAACAACGGTCACTGCAAATGACAAAGTTCGAGAGTTCAATAGGAAAATTAATTTTCGGGCAATGAGTGCGGAGGAGAGGATGATAAAGTATTTCCCTTCACTTAACGATTTTTTGAAAGACAAGACATTGAAGCTTAGTAACAATTTGTTACATAAAATCCTTGAACACCTCCGAAGCTTGACATCATCGTTGGAGCATTATTTTCCAACAGCTCAAGATGAGACACTGCAGGAATACGATGGATGGTCGCTGTATTCAAAAAAGCGAACATTCTATCGTCAAATGAATATGAGCTGTTGATAGAAATTTCCACAGACTCACAACTTTTAATTCTACTTTAGATTGTGATGGTACTCACACTTTTGGATACGTTTGGTAAACAAAATATTCTACCCCTTGTTGAAAAAGCAAAACGTGTTCTACTTTCAGTCGTCACAACATACATATGCGAATACGGATTCTCGAACCAAAACTAAGTACCGAAACTAAGAAGATGCTGAACCTGACATTCGTCTCCAGTTGTCAAGAGGTAAGCCCGACTTTTTTAAATTGTGTCATCAGAAGCAACCTCAAACTTCACATTAAGATTCAGTTGTTATTCCTACGGACTAATCTCTTGTAAAGAAGAACGCCTTGTGTATCTTTGACGAGCAGTGAATGTTCGCAGACTTTTGTAGGTATTTGTTTGTATTTTCTATAAATTAATAATAAATGAATTCTGCTTATATTGATATTTTTGTTGTTCAAATTAAAATGTTATCCAACTAACATAGCTTTTCTTAGCAATATATTTCCCTCCACTCAATTAGAAAAAATAGCCTGTCTAGTATGTTGAATGATGTGAGCAAATAGTTAAATATATAGTGTGGGAATTCAGACTAATGGAAACGTAGTTAGTTTAAAGCTAGTTACATTCATCATTAAATCAAAGACTCTTGATTCGTTGTGGGGTTATTGAAAAAAATGGCACTTGCATTCTGGAGTTTTCAATTCAGATGAGCCTCGAGCTGAATTTTACTAGTTACTGTGTGCTTGACTGACAGGGGTCAGCCGGTATTTTTTGAATGAAAAAGGGGTCCACCAGCTAAAAAGGTTGGGAAGCCCTGCACTAACTAATTAGAACACAGTGGTCTGTTGTGTCTACGTGTATATTACTTTAGTATTAAAAAGTAATTAAAAGCTTATTATTAAAATTATAAATTAAAAGTTTTAATAAATAATATTTCAGAATTAATCCCGATAAAATATTTAATTTTTATGTAGATTGGTGATAGAAATTTTTTATAAACTATATGCTATTTTCTAACAAAAATTATCAAAAAAAGCGATGATAGTTAAAATTGCGGTTGATAAGAAATGTTTTTAAAATTTGTATTTTGCTGACACATTTTGAGTCATTCATCATTGATTCAATCTCTTTGAAAGTGTTACATATTTTTTAAAAAATATGTTTCGGAAAAGACATTTATCAAAATCTATCATTAATAATTTTTAGACATTCTGGAAAATAAATTAATTATTTGTGACGAAACTTAAATTATAATGGAAGAATCATCAATTATTTACCATGGATGCAACGATTTTTTTAATTTTTTAGATCCAATTTCCAATTTGATTTACTTAAACTCCAAATATCAAAGTAAAAATTTAATTATATTTTAGATAATAAGAGCTATAGCACATACAAAAAAATGTTTGAGTTACTAGTGGTAGAAGATATTTTAATAACATTAACATTTAAATCTGAATCTTTTACATAATACTCGGAAAATCAAAAAAAAATATATATTTGATCATGTAAATAGAAAGCTTTGAAAGTATATATTTAGAAATCACTTATATAATTATGTAATGACCAATAAACAGAAACTTCCTTAATAAAGAAATTTTTGTAGCATTGAAGTCAAACATTTAAATTAAACATATAATATTATCATAACAGCTTAAATGCTGGATTAAAGTGTATGTTTATCATTAATTGAATAGGAAAACACCAAAAATTGATAATTGTACCAAAAAGAACATAACAACAACAAAATAAACAATTACTTATTAAAAATTTTAATCTTGTTGAATCGCATACTCAATAATGAATAATAAATTAAAATGTTACACATTAAAACTACTTTCATTTAATTAATTTATTTTCAAATAACGTTATAATTCTACTCTTAAATCTTCTGTAATTATAACTTTCTACAATTATACGTTATCCGTGATATTATAATTTATATTTGCTACTTTTTCTAAGTTTATAAATTCATCGTTCGTTACACCATGTTTATCTGCATATTTTCTAAGGAAATTCTAAAATACTGATTTTTTTATGAACGGAAGTTAAAATAATTTCACGTATGTAAAATAACTGTTTTCTCTAAAAAATATTGCATTCTCTTTTTTTATAAATAAACACTCATTACATTCTATGTAATAAATTCCCTATATTTCCAGCAAAATAAATATTTTTTTATATGAATCAGTACTTTGCGATGCATCTAAGCTTCCTAACGTAAACTTAAAAAGAATATTTTTAGTTTTTAAGGATAATATGGATAGTGCATTATTCATATATGATTGAAATAAAGTCTACTAATTACAAATATATTTCAATGTATACTTAAATAGATGTAGGAAATAATCTACATCCAAATATATTATTTTAATTATTCTTTAAATTTCTATTAATTACTTTCATTAATAAATTTCTTTAAATTGTTGTATTTATACTTATGATCCTTTGTATGTTGCTTAAGGGAAAAATTTAAGTTAAAGAAAATTTGAAATATGTGAAGAAAATCAAAAAAGGAGTAAATCAGAGTTTGTTGTACAACAAGTGAATTTACATCCAGATAATCTGTACATCATGATATTTAACTTTCTTGTATAAGATTGTTGATCCTAATTACTGGCAAAGAAGTTTCCTATTACTTTTTATATACCTCGCGTATAAATTCAAAAATATATTATGGAAAGAAAATTGTGTTGGGATCTTCTAATAGTAATTGCAATAATATTTCGTAAGCTATGTCATTTCCTCTGACATTCTTTACCTCTTCATCATTAAACAATAATCCAAAATTACAGTTACATAATTAAATTAAAAATGTATATTGATATTTATGTATTTTTTATTTGGTACTGTTTGCTTCTTTTTATATTTATTACTAAAATGAATAATATTTAATTCAGAAAGTTTATACATTTAAAATCACTAATTTATAAATTTTGCATTTTTAAGAAGTACAAAATAAATTGCAATTCCCTCTGTATAAGATTTTTAAATTTTATTGACTTTCCTGTAGATGATAAATGAGATTAAACAAGAACAAATAACTTGGAATATGTTTAAATATATTTTATGTATTTAATTATTTACTATAATATAATTGAAAAAAATATGAATCTAATAAATGACAAATAAAAGTATATCTAATATTGAAAACCTATAGTAAAAGGTCTTAACAGCCCTTACTTATTTGTTTTGAAATTAAATGTTTCATAGACAGTTCAGTTTATTAGTATTTGCATTGAAAAAAATAAAAGAATCGCTTTGGTAAATATGCATGTTGATATTACTCATCTAAAATTCCTCTCCATGATAAACATTATTTAGGCTTGCGCTAATCAGTTTGATTTCTGAAAATCATAATAATACTACTATAAACAAGTAAAATTCATTAATATATGCATTAAAAATTGATATCATTACTTAGTGAGCTCAGCGTTATCCAGAGTCACGTTAATCCCGTTAATTAATCATGTTAAACATTGTGCATTATATGAAAGTCAGGTGACTTTTTTCCTAGAAATTCCAAAGTTCACTAAGCGACTATTTGAAAACAGGGGGAAATGTTGCGAGTTTGCTTTACATACCTGTCTAGGGAAGTAATAATGATTTAAGTAGTTCTTCCCTTGCGACATGTCAATACAATGTAATATTAACATCTTTCTGGAAAACAATGATGTGTAAGATGTTCTAACATCTTGCAGCGAGGTTTGGTTCACATCTACTCTTAACCAAGCACTGATTTTTTCATACAAATAGTTTGAATGCTTAAACCCTTGTGACAAATAAATATAAATGAGCTATTATATGTAAAACATCCTTAGTTCAATCCTAAAGTCTGTTAAAAAATGAGATAATCATGCGTTGTATGCATAGACTTAAGTCTGGGTAACTGCTTGAAAAAATGTTGGTATTCTCAATTTCACTTGATTTTCTAATGATTATGCATTCTATGGCGACCGACATTTATTCACGCAGAAAATAAACAGAGTTGGATATTCTAACAGTTTAAATTTATAGTAATTTATTTTAATGGGTTTTTAAAGTACAATATAAATGTGTATAATATTATTGAATAATATTAATAATAATTATATGAATATGAAATATTTACTTAATTATACAGTTTTCAATGTAGTTGCAATATTTGCATGGCAACTACATTGAACATTTTAGACGGTTTCAACAAATATTTATATAGGACCAAAATGTTATCTAACTAGATAAAAAATTTTTACGTACTTTGGTTCTCATCTATTCTGCTCTTTAACTCATAAGCTTGAAAACGGCTTCAAGAAATGTTTCATAAAATATCAAAAATATAATATACCGAAAAATATGAAAGCAAATTACTTTATCAAATCCATTTCATTAAACAATCAGACTGAAAATTATTCTCAATTTAATAATTTGCATTCTCTACCGTAATGAATGATTTTATGTAAAATATATGATGAAATAAAAAAGCTGTTTTATATTAAGATCAGGGTAAATTTACCTAAACTTTACAAATATTCTTCTTTTGAAAAATCTCATTAAACATATTAAGTACTATTGGCACAAATGTTTAATGAATGTTATCATTATTTAACATTCTGATATTTTACATAACGTTGTTTTCCAGACAGACACTACTTACAGCCAACATTTGATTTCATAGGGAGTGAATTAAAAGTCAAATATATAAAAATGAAAGCATGCTAAAATTGCAATTTTAAATATGGTATTTCTTTGAAATTAATTCATAAATTACATGGCATGGACATTTAAAATGAATAAAATAAGAATAGTTTAGTTAAAATTAAGTTTTATTTTATACACTTTAATTTAATACAAGTTATAAAATTTGAACAATTGTTTTTTTATGCCAAATTGCCATATATAAAGAAAGAATGGGAAGATTTGGAAGGGATATTCTATATTTCTGAAAATATTTCGTTTGTGTAAATAATTAAAATGTTTTATAGAAAAAAAACAATGACTTAAATGTAAAACTGTTGTTTATAACATGTGAATTATTAAATGTAAAAAACACATGGTCCATATTTTTGAATGGATTGTTAATTTTTTGTGCTATCATTTATGCAGTACTTCAAAAGTTTTATTATAAACTAAATTTTGTATTTAAACATTCTAGAAAGCTCATAAAACTATTATTTTTAAATTAGCAACTTCACGTAAAAATAATAACACATAAGACAAAAGTCAATTAATAGCACATTTTCTTCTTTTTATTTATATAATTTAGATCTTTAGAAAAAAGTAATATTAGATTCAAAATTGATATCATATATATGCAATTTAATATACTTTAAAAAATAAATAGATTTTTTCTAAGCTAATATCATAAATTTTAAAATATATATAACAAGCTAGTTTTTGAATAAATATTAGATTTAGTTAAACTATTTTAAAAAACAGAAAAATTTAGAAACCAGTAAATTTTTGAATTACGGAATGTACAACTATGTTTTATCTTAAATAAAATACATTTAAAAAAAGAAGATTCTAAAAATACTTTATAAATTCGATGTTTTTTTATTTTAAAAACCCAAATACGTTTATTTTATTCAGCAAGAATTTTTAGAAATAAATTCAAGTATTTTCTAAAGAAATGGAACGGACATTTATAGCTTTATTAAAGTGAGTAAGCGAAAGCATATTTTAGTTTGTATCCAGCTTTGAATTGTCTTCGACCAAATATACAGAAGTTTTCGAATTGAAATGTTCATGACTCAGAATCACTTACCAAACATAAGATGATTCAAATTTTGAACTGCTACCCCTGGAGGTTTCATTTTACTTGGGGGCCATTGCTTCTACGATCTATTTGACGTGTCGCATTTGGTGAACACAGTGAATCTACAGCTATGTCTCAGCACTTGGATTTACTACCTACTTACAATAAAAACTATCCCTTACTAAAAAGGACAACTTGGCCACAGTTTTACTATTGTATAAACTTATTAGAAAATAAAAATATTATGTGAAAGAAATAATCTCTAATCGTATACCACTAATATTTAGATTATAATGCAATATACATCAAAAAATTTTATATTCTGTATTTGACTATAATTCAAAACCTATAGGAAAAGAATATAATGTGGATACAATGCAGTAAATTACATTTTAAAAAACTAATTGATTAATAAAATTATTTTTATTATAAATATTAAAATGTTTTTGTAATAAGTGAAAATCAAATAAATTAACACAAAAAAGCATTACTGAATCACACTAGCCAACACCTACTCTGAATAAGTAATTATAATTTTAAAAAAAATTAAGTGTAAATAAGTATTTCAATCGCAAAATTATTATAAAATGAATAAAACAATACTAAGGATTCAAATGACAAAATATATACATTGATTAAATTGAAAATTAAATGCTAGTTTGAAAAAAATTAATTAAAATTACAGATATTTCAATCTAAGATACCAACTAACGAAACTTTTTAAACTATTGTAAATATAAAATTCCTTACATTTTGTAATACTAAGTAATTTGGATATCAAGCCCGCAATTATTATAAATTTAATTACAAATGTAATTAAAATTCGCATAAAGAAAGATTAAAATCCTCAAAAGTTCATTATGCACAACAAAATAAATGAAGATGATAATTTAACAATTGTATTTTATGCAATGTATCTCTTATGAAGTTTTTGTTCAAAGCGCGATATTAATTAACAATAGTTAATTGTCAAATAATCACAAAAGAATTTCTGCAGTTATAGAAGAATTCATTCTTTATGTATTGCTATTCTTTCTCAGTTACAATCCTTATTGCGTGAGTTAATAAGAAATATTTTTATAATTGATTCACATTCTAATGTAATCATTTGAAATGTTTCGTGCTATGCGCATACTTAATTTCTGGTAAACAATTTCTTAAGAAAATTCCGAAGTTAATTTCACCTTCATTATTTGCTGCAGAACATGGAATATTTGAGGTTATCTTCTTGGTGTTACACATCATGTATGACTGTCAAAGAGCTCTTATATAATTTATTTTAAACAAGCAAGTTCGTTTCGTTCTTTAATTTTAAATAGGAAAATCATTTATTTTTGATTACAAAATGCCTTGTGAAATAGACAAAGATATTTTCTCAAATGAATAGTTAATTAAGACTTCATATTAATTTAAATGAAATTTTATGAAAGGAGTATCATGGCAGTAAATAAATTTCTATTGACAATTCATAGTGTTTTGTAATTCAGTGTCAAACCTAAAAGAAAGGTAAATGATTTTATTTGGATTTAAAACCAAAAGGAAAATGTGGTTATAAGCCGTTTGGGGATATTGTATAACACCACTCAGTATTAAATCAAATTATTTCCTTATTAAAAAAATTTTATTCATACACCATAAATTATTATTTTAGCAAATTTGTGTTCAGAACTAGACTATACTTTCGCCTTACGTATAAAAGTAATATAAGGAGATTCGAGTTAGAAGAAACATGTCCGTGATTATCATAAGAAAATTGTTATAAAAATTATTATTATAAGAAAGGTTATCAACAAGAATGAATTAATTACAAATTATGCATGCTTGGAAATTAGCATTGATCTAAACTATTTAATGTGTAAACATTTCTCACAAAAATGCTTTATTCTATATTTTAAATGTATTTTTTTTGCTTGCGATAACATTACTTTTTGTATTGCCTTAGCCTTATTTATTTTTATTTTTGTATTTATTATTTTATTTTATCTTTATATTTATATTTCTGTCTTCTCATTACTTTAATATAGTTTATTTGGACATGTTTTCATTTTAAAATTATAAATTCAGAGTAAATTCCCTAATTAATTTTTTGATTCTTTAACCTACATTTGTCTTAAGCTTCTAAACCACATTAAAATTCCTAACAACCAGCATAATTTAATACTGTCTTATAAATTTTTATTGATTAATTTGTTTTGGGGAATTTATATCCTGTACCTATTCATTTTATTTATTTGAAAATTCATGGTTAAATGCTTTTGCAAATTTACACATATCTTTCTGATCCAAATTAGATAACCGAAAATAATATGAAACCGTAAGTTATATGTGTATATCATTAAAGTGTACACATTGGAAACATTACCTGCTTATTAAATATAAAACATACTTTTGATTTTAAAAAGATGTGGTCACAATTTCCTCATAAAAGTGTAGTCATTTTACTGGCTTTTTTGTTACTAAGTAATAATGACCTGACCTTAAGAAACTCATTAATCTGATCATCATTTTATTTCTCAGCTTTATTTTCCGTGTTTTCATTTAAGCTCTTATCAATTACTCACGAAAAAAGTAGCAATAACCTGGATTATGTCTTTGCTTTGACTAAAAAGTTTTCCAAAATGGCATTAGTGAGGGGATAACATGGTACCCCGGCCAAAAGTTTCGTTTGCTTAGATTTTAAAAAGGACGATGTGTTTAATCATCTTCCATTGTTTTTAGACATTTTGTTTATTTTTGAATTTAAGGATATTATCCAGCTTTGGTTGACAATTTGGGGCTAATGAGAGCAGCAAGTCATTTCTTGATATTTGCCATTATATAATTGCTCTCTCCTATAAGTGAAACCAAGTAGTCTAAACTTCTACTAAATAACAGAAGATAAAGCTCTTCTTTAAAATAAATAGGTATAATGGTATAGTTTTAAAAATTAAGTTTGACAATGTATCTCAAAGCAATAGCAATAATCTTTTTGTTATTTATACTATTTAATATCAAATCAAAGAAACATTTAAAACTCATTACAATGTTTGCAAAAGAAGTTAATAAGAGTGAAACCATTTAAAAGTTAAAGTGAAAATTCTTTGTCATTTTTGGCTAACACTAATTATTAAATAAAAAAGGAGAAAGAGAGAAATTTATGACAGTATAATTTCTATTTAGAAAGAGATTTTCGTTATTAAATTTGTAATTCACTTTAAGAAACACTGATGAAAGAGCTTCATGAGTTGGAAAATTTCATAACTTGCTTGAAAAATAATTAAGTGGAAATATAATTATAAAAACAAAAAACAGTAAAACACTCACTTCTTTGTCTTAAACTAATTAACTGTATTTCGTTTTTAAATTCCTTAAAATATTCTTAAAATGGCTTCATTAATATTTCTTTAGGTTCGTTTTTTTCATTGAGTTTAAAATTACCTTCATTCTCATTTTAATAACATCATTCTACACTTTAATCATTCTAAGGAAAGCATTTTTAAATAAATATGCTTATTTCATTTTATTTTAAATACATATATAAAACAGGAGTTTTCCATGATAAATTTTTAAATATTTTTTACTAATGTTTAATTTTCTATTTTTAAAAGCATTTAGCCACATTATCATTATATAACATTGATCATTAAATTTTAAATTTTAACAAATAAGACATAGTTAAATTGATAAAGTTTGCAGAGTCATTGTCTCAAATCATGTAACAATTAATCTGGATTTGCAGTTAATTTACGCAACTGATTCAGTGAATCCTAAAAAGAAGTTTCCGTATTCTTGAGAAAAGGTGAGAGCAGATAATTAAAATGAATATTTAAAATGTAAACAAGTGTAAAATATTCTAATAAAAATGACAATTGTTAATTTAATTTACTGGCTAAATAATTTTCATAATTTTTTTAAGTGGATTTCAATACTAAGTATTTTACTTCAACATCAAAATCTCAAATGACAACAAATATATTTTAAATAAATTATAATCCCTTTATCGCAAAACAAATCAATGAAGAAATAAATTATTATAAATAAAACAATTAACTGTAACTAATAAAATTGTTAAATATTGGCTTACACGCCTTGGAGACTTAACCTCACATCACTTAAAATCAACGCTCATTTTGTACTTATGAACAAAAATGGGAAATAAAACATTTACACTGAGAAGGTAATAAGTTATGCAAGTGAAACGAAACTATTAGGAATAAAATATTGTTATATACAAACTAATATATTTGCACTAAATTCATATAAAAGAAACTGAACTTGCAACACCTAAAATCTGATTAAACGAGAAAATTTCCAATAATTTTTTCATAAAGAATTTAAATTTGAACATTTCTTTTGATAATAATAATTCATCGTATGTCTGTAATGTCATCAGCATCAGTCAAGATACGATGATTGTCTGCAGAATATGGAATCGATGTGTTCAGGATAATCATTAGTAAAACATTTTACACCTTAACGGCTCATTATAACAGCACTGTAAATGCTGACACAGTTTAATGAATCCTGCAGACAAGTATATTGATAAAAGTAAAGAAATTTAGCCATTAAAAATTAGAAAATTTTGCATATTTTTTTACTTTTCTATAATATCAATAATGTTTGACAACATTTGTAGCACAACATGAATTATTTGATCGTTAGCGATAGATAATCACTGAAAAACTTCAATGCAAGTATTTTAAATAAATCATTATTCTATTTGCAATATCTTTATGATAGCATCCCAGTATTGGGGCGTAATAAAATTCTTCCATTACCAACAGATATTCAAAACCATTATACTATGGTAACACAAATAGTAATGGTGTGGAGTGCCATTGGATGCTTAAATGTGTATGTGCATTGACGGCATTTTTAACAATGATACAATACTTATGCTATTTAATTCACGTGATTCTATCTTTTATGCCTAGTAAGGGTGGCCAGAAAGTAACCGAAAATGTTGCCCTATTAAGGAGAGTCAACACAATATTGGAAAACACACGGTCGAAAGAACAAAAACAGGAAAATCCAATTACTGCCAAGTGCCCTGAAATAAGGTTAATAAATATACTTATATTCTATGCATACCTACTATTACATATCTCCATTTTGGAATTCAATCAATTCGTTCTGAATAATAGGTTCCATTTTCAAAATATTGTAACAGCTCATTGTGTTTTTAATCGCCAAGGATTTATTTCATCAATGTAGTACACACTGTTTAAGATTTTAATGTAATTGCACTTTGTAATCACTTTTTTAAATTAAACTTGATGTGGGCCAAAATGACACTTTTTGACAGTAAATAAATTCAATTTTCTAGAAATGTATTCTTTTAATACAAATTAATTTTAACTATTTTTTAGATAAACTTTATCGAATTTATATTTTAACATTTTAGTGAAACTAACTTTAATTACTTATCACTATTATGCGGTTTCATTACTAACAGCAATGAAAATTATTTTCTGTAGCTTATGCGATTTATTTTTCTGTTGAAACACACTGTTTAATAATAAATATTTCATGTCTATCAAAATTTATCATTACATATTGTTTTATCTGTATGAAAACTATGTTTTATAAAAAATCATAGAAAAACATAATTTCTAGCAGATGCAGATTGTCCTAGGCAGCATTTATTTATAAGTTACACAGACATTCAATGTATTTTAAACAATATAAGCATGTTTAATAAAATATAAAAGTTATTTGATATACTGTAAGAAATATTCAAATATTTTTATTCTTTCAGGATACTGCTTAAATATCAAATTTAAAGAAAGTTAGGTGAACTTGAAGGAAAAAACGTTTTTTTGATTTTATTAGTAGATGACACAGTGAATAAAATTTTTATGTTTATTTTAAAATATATCAATTATCTTATGTGTTCTGATATAGAATTTACAAAAATCAATATGTTAATTGCATAATTTCTGTCACATATTTTACTTTAATAAAATTTCTATGCATTAATTTTTTCTCTGAAAAAATCTGCATAGCTTTAATTTAAATATAATATTTTCTTGCTATAATTTTCTAACCTCTTCATAATATGAATATTAAAATTTTATAATTGGATAACGTTCAGCATTACTGCTTTGATTTTTTATGTTCATTTTAGTGGTAATTTTGGGTTATTATCCATTTTTTAACTTTTTTTAATTAATATTTAACGCATACTGATTACAAATTTATTCATAACAAGCTTATGCATAAATATACATTTAAAAAATCTTCAATAACTAAGTTCATTTCTTTTTATAATTTTTGGTTGTAACAAATTACTGTGATGAAAAATAGAAAAATTTTGATTTTCTATAATATGATAACTGCAGCAGTATTTTGTATGGGTAAATAGTGGTAAATAATTTTAAAAAAATAATATTTCTTCTACTTTCTGCTTATACTGCTCTATATTAAAACTTTTCATTATAATACTCCATTTGCACAAAAAAACATAAATAAAATCAATTACGCTTCATATATGAATCGCACAATTTTTAATGGTAATTTATATTTTCATAGTTTAATTTTTCCTACAATATAGATTAAAACAAAAAAATTCAAACTTTTGAAATTTAAATGAATATTTAAAATTTATATTGTATGATATGCATATTTACAAATTATAGCAGTATTTTGAATGCAATAGAGCATTAAAAATTTGTTTATTAATCGATGCGGTATCAGAAAATCTGGTTATATTTTGACGAATGTGTACATACATGAATAGCAGTGAAGATGAAAACCGGACTGTACCTTAATTTTAACGGGTTTGGAATATTCGCCTATCAACAAACCCTTCTTAAGTTTGAAATACAGTCAGTTGACGAGATTACACCCTAGCTGGCATCCTCTTATCCCCATCCTCGCAACACTAGTGAAAAGACTTTGAACGTCACATATTATCGTGGATTATGACTCTAAACTATGGAGCTATAGCAACTCAGTAAGGGGTCATTCTTCCAGTCAATCATTGCTTAACTTGTATCCCAGCAAACACAAACTGCCGGCAAAAATCCGGGCCGCTGCTGGCCAAGCTGGTTTTCTGTTGGCCACGGCCAGCCGCTCATGGTTGTTTGATGGCCCAGCTCCGGCCATTACGGCCACGGATGAGTGCTGGCCAAAATGAACCGGGCCGGTGCTGGATGATAAGTAGTGGGCCAACAGATTTTGGCCATTGTTGGCCCTGAAGCTGTTGGCCAGCAAAATTAAGACAATTAGTTGTAGCGTTATTTTTTATTTTATCGGCAAAGACTATTTTTTTCCAAATAACTATTTTTTTGTGATGTTAATTAATTTTCATTTAACTTCTTACTTTTTAAACTCTTTAAAAACAACTTTTCAGAAAGAAATCTAATTTTCACATTTATTGTGTATTCCGCGTGACAGTATGACGTCAGATACTGCGAAATGCTTGAGTTAGCGTCAGCCATTAATGTGAAATGGCGGAATGTTGTGTCTGTGAGCTAAGAGAAATATAAGGTAAGTAAGCATTTATTATTGTTGTTTTTATCAGGATAGAATTGTTATGAATGAGATGCAAGAATAATATATTTGTTTTATGTTGAAATATTATTTAATTACTTGTTAAGAAAATTTCATAAGCTGTTGATAACGTGACAACAAAAGAAAAACATTGGAAAATGTTTGTCATTGTATGTTTTAGAATAATTTCATTACCGTGTGAGGAATAGAAAAATATATCATGCACAGAAGCATTTTTTCATTCCATATATTAGTTATATTTAATCAATTAGTATAATAAATTTTTCAATGCTCAATTTTTTGAATCGAATTCGATTGCTACAAAGTTTAAACGTATTTATTACATTTTTTGTTTTTTACGAAGCAAGTTTATGGAGTCTAAAAATATTCTATTTGAAAGCGCTTAGATGTTTACTTTCAATAAATTAATATATGATATTGTAGCATTTCTGATCAAAAAATTATGTGCGAATTCCATATAAACTTTAATTATTTTATTTTTAAAAGGCTTTCTTATTTACTATTATTAAGTCAATTTTTACTGACCGAAATATTTTGTCTTATAAGGATTCGTGGTTTTAAATTTTGTATACTCCTCAAAGATCTGTTTTAAGGAATGAAAAATTGTACAATGCATAATATTACAAAATATTTTATTGCATATATTACCTGGTTTTTATGTATAATCCTGTCAACCATTAAAATCATTGTGGATTTCTTAGCGAAATATTATTGCATCTAAAACTCGAAAAATTGTATAAACTTGAAAATAGTAAATTTTAAAATTTCTATAGGAATCTGACAGATTAATTGCCACAAATTAATAAAAAAACATCTAGAATTATGTGGTTGGAAAATTAATATTAACACATATGAAAAATATTCATATGGAACAACTTTTATTATATAAATTAGTTGTGTAGCATGTTAACTATTTCCATGTAAAGAATGCTGTCAGATGTAACAGCTTAGTAGTTACTCTTGTGTTTACATTATTATATTTAAACCATATTTTATGTTTTTATTTATGATGGAAAAATTGAAGTATGAATTAACAGTAATTTCAATTTGTTTTAATGAAAATATAAGTTAACTATAATATTTGTTCCTTTATATTTTGGAGAAAGTGATTAACATTTCAAGCATTTGATGATACTTTTGACATTTTGATCTCTTGATTCTTTTGTAGTAATGTAAATGGTTTTACTGTTATAGTAAATAGTCGACCGGATAATGGGTAAATGATATATCTAATCTTATATATATACACACATAAACATACAATTAAAACATAATTTTTTTTCCTTTACCGATTTACAAAGTCTGATTATGATAATATTGTCCTATATATAATATTGTCAGATTGAATTATTTTTATTTACTTTTGATTTTTCTCTTCAAGGAATTGAAGTTAAATAAAGAACTTAAACATAATTTTAAACAGTAAATTAGTAAGGTATACAAGTAAAATGAGTATGATATGAGAAATAGTTAAAAAAAAGTTTATTATTTTTGATTTCATAAATACCTCTAATTTTAAAATTCATTATACAATTTCTAAATAATAACAAATAATTAAAATATTGCAGTAGTAAACTCCATATTTATTTTATTTTATCGTTTTAATATAGTAAGCATAATTAGGTTAATCCTCCAAACATTTACATATATTTATATATATAATTTCTAAATTTATTAACTGTTTTTAATTTCTCGATATCTCTTTTGTTGTGAGTTTTATCTGTGTATTTTACAGGAAATACAGAGGTTAAAGTCATTTTTGATAGTTGACATTATTTTGTATGTTGTTTTTCTTATTGTAATTTATAACATAAAACGATTAAACTTAAAGCCCAGATATAGGTCGAAATTATTCAAAACACCACTTGTTATCAAAGAGGTAAAGTTTTGTGATATCCATCTTGAGAATAATTTAATCATTTTATTAGAGAAAGAATATAATTTAAGTTTAATCTTATTTATCAGTTAAGCATTTAATATTTTAAAATTAATATATCATTCATTAACATGTTGGATGTGTTTTACAACTGTTCTACATGATGGACCAGCTACATGAATTGCAAATGATTATGAGATCAAAACTTAGAAAAGAAAATAGTATTGCCCAATTACATAAAGGAAATAGTTAGGTCTTCTTTATTTATATGTTTTATCCTTTTTCTGGCTGCTTGCAAAACTTTAATTTGTTATAGAAATTTTTTTATCAATAATATTTGGTATAAATATATTATACTGGAAAGTGACCTTTAATAGGTATTTTATGGTTATATGTAGTCTCAATCAATGACCACATCTAACCATAAATACAAATAATTTTTCCTTAATATTTTTCAATATCATTGGTAATTACAAGCCAGATAATTTATTTCTTTGTGTTACAATTTTTTTAATTATTTGTATTAACAAATAATTGTAAATAAAATAATTCTTGCAAAAAATTATAATGGTAAATAATATTAACAAATAATTGTAATTATAAATACTATTAGCTAGTAAATATAGGTAATATTTTTTTCTCAGGCAGTACTTGGTTGACGACCCTCTTCTGGTTTTGAATTATTGTAGAGTGTACAACGTCATGGACCTAGTCTAGCGCTGCTGGCCTTTGGGAGCATGCAACAACAACAACAATATTTTTAAAGTAAAGTAACAAATTATTGCTTATATTTATTATTGATGGTTATTTTGCTAATATTTCATGTTAATAAGATTTCCATGTTAATAAGATTTTGCATAGAATATTGCATAAATAATTCAAAATTATATTTATGTTTTAAAATTCATCAATATTAATTTTAATTACTATGATTTTATAAACTTTACTTATCTGTAATTGTAGTTGTGTGTAAAAAATAATTTGGTAATCATTGATGAATATTTTATTAACCATTTTTTATTAGTTCAAAATGATTTTTTAAAAGCATGAAATACAAAGTGTATGTTATAAATTAATTACATTCTATTATAACCTTGAAAATGTAAAATTCTGCTTAAAACATTACATTGCATTTTTGAAGTCAGATGTTTAGAATTTTTATTAAGTCATTGAACTGAAATTGTTTTCATATAACCCAATTATTTGTCTCTATTTTTAATCAAAGAATTGTCAGAATTGATGAATGTTGATTTTTCATTTGTTACTTAATGTTATTTATTATAATGTGTATGTATATTGAAATATCAATATGAATATAAACTATAAAACTAAACTCTGGCAGGACAGACCACATGGGCCAAGGCCTACAGTGCCTATTTTCCTGACCAAGAGCTCCTGGGCTGCAAAGCACATGTCCTGATTAGGTGCTCAGCATAACGCAAAACACCAGTGTTTAGTTCCCAAGCATGCTTATTGTGGACATAATTTACTAATAACCATTCCCCCTTTTTTAAAGAGATAAAACTAAAATTAAGTAAAAGAGTCCATCATAAAAGATTGTATTAGTAATTTTTTTTATGAGTTATTAATTCTGAATGAAAATTTACATTATTATAGGCATTCACAACCTATTCAAGTGCTTGGCTTGTTTTGCTTTGACTGTAAATTTAATTGTAAAATATTGTAAGTTTAAAAATAGTTGTGTTGGATTCTCCTTATTCAAATAATTAATACTGAGAAATAATACCTAAATACTAGAAAATAAGTGTTATGCATGAAGTTTCTCCAAATTTATGTAAACAGCTCAATTTTTTTGTTTTTTACCTGGGCTGTTATTAACATCCTGCTGTTTCTATTTTTGTAATTAAATTGAATGAGTTTAATAATTCTGTTTGTTTTTATTTTCAGACAATTACAAATTTTTTTGAAATAGTTAAATTATTATCACTATTTTCAATCAAACTTTTTTCGTATGATGATGAATGATAATGTTAATGTATATATATATATATATATATATATATATATATATATATATATATATATATATATATATATATATATATATATATATATATATATATATATATATATATATATATATACATATATCCTTCTAGCAATGTTGAAATCTTTGTACGGTGTAATCTTGGAGCTGAAGAAAGATGTTCATAAGAATACTATGCTTTTGCAGTACCTACTTCCGAGCACAACTATCGTGGAAGAGGGGAATGTATTGTCTATTTGTAGTTTTGATGAATTGAAAGTTATGGAAGAAAGGCTCTAAGGCATTGAAGAATTTAGTAAAATGGTAAAAATATTAGTTTAAAAAAGCTTGTTTTTTGTGTGTATAATATATGTATGTACATAATATTTTAATAGGTTATTATCAAAGAGATTACTTGGGTAATTCTAAGAAAATTAATAAATAATTAAAATTTTTGAATTTACAATTTAATATTATTACAAATTAAAATTAATTCCTGACTCAAAATTATTTGAAGCATTTATCATGCGTATATAAATGCAATTTATCATCTTAGAAAAACATTTTAAATTGTATGTCAGTAAACATTATTAATAAATTTAACTTAGAAAAATGAAAAAAATATTTTATCACATAGTGCAATAAATGAGTATTACTTTAGATAAGAATTAACAATTTACTATGTTTTAAGGTATACTGTAATTTATAAATGTGCATTGAAGCCAAAAATATTTTCAACTCAAATTTATATTTTAAATTAAATAATTTGTGTACTTAAATGTATCTGTATTTAAATTTTCCAAAAACTTAATCAATTAAAATAATTAAATTTAGTAGCTAAAAACGAAATATTTTGGTGGTTAAACTTATACCTATTTAAATGTGAATACTATCCATAGATTTTCTGATGTTTCTGTTTTTGTAAGGGATTATAAATGTCATTGATTTAAAAAAGAATAAAATATTTTTCTTTAGGTTAAAGTCTTGCAACTTTATTTGGCAATTTTATTGCAATATTCTCTTTGATTTATTTTAACTGGTTGATAGATTGTCACTTTTTGGTATATTTTGCATGCAAGGGCTAATATCTACAGTAAAAATTGTGTACTCCATCACTAATTTCACAATTAAGATGAGAATCAAACCCCTTACTGTTGAATTGATGACTGTGTTACTTTAACTATTGCAATGATTGGCTTGTGTGTTGGTTATAAATTAAAATATAAATGTTTTTTAAATGGGAAAATATTTTTTTTAGGTTATTCTTCGAAAGTATGGCACTTTGAAATAATCATTTACTTGGTTTTTTAAGTATACTTTCCTACTAAAAATTTAGCAAAGAATCGAAAATTTCTTATAGAAACATTATTAACTAAAAAAACAAATAAAAATAACTAGTGAAAAAAATAATCTGCTGAGCAATAAATTTGTAAAAGATGACAAATTACATGCATTTATATATAATATACACAAATAAATATAATACATTTTTTATTTCAATTTTTTAATAAAAATGAACTGTAACACTTCGATGACTTCATTATGAGCTTATTGCAGTAAGAACTGGAAATTCATTTTCTGACGTTGTGTTTTAATATGCAAAAACAAATATTAGAAATGTTATCTTTTTTCTTCTGATTTATGAGTTTTCTATAAAGAGGTAATTTATTATATTTTATTTTTCTTAAAATACTTTACTTTGTTAAATGTTAAGACCTTTTTAATATCAAAAATTCACTTGTTTAAAACTATCTATGTAGATTGACATTTTTCTTAGAATTCATAGTTCTTGTAAAACTAACAACAACTAGTCCGATATTCATAAATTTTTTGCTATTGGTAAACGAACTATTTATACAATACTTAGAGCCTAGACTTGTTATAATAGAAGAAAATAGTGCCAAAATATAAGCGAATAAGGAGGAGCTCAAATATTAAAATATTTCTTTCATTGTTAAGAGAAAATACAAAATTAATATTGATCACTGAAATTTAAAGTGAAAACTTATGCACCAATTCAATATAAAAGGATAACTTCCAGCATTTATTTAAACAAGAAATTCTTGATTTATTTCTTAGTGAAAAATTGTATTGTTCTTAAAAATTTTATTAACATATATAAATATAAAGCAAACAGAAAAAAGTAATTTACTACAAAAATTATCTTTGTTAAAGATTTCTCTTTTCTGTAATTATTTTTTTAAATAATTCTGAATTTATTTTATTACAGGTTACAAAAAGTAATCTGAATTGATGTTACCTGTATTAATTTAATTTGATTTTTATTTTCAGTAAGTGTTCGACAGCAAAGAGAATATTCTAGCATTTCGCAACACAAAATAGAAGAGTATGTAAGAAATTGGCTTCGAAATGCTCCAGATCGGGAAGGAGGAAGGAACAAAAGAAGAAAACTTTTAAATTAAAAATACTGTAAATAAATAATGTGAATGGATTTTTGATTGTAAATAAAAAAAAATTTTATACAGGATCTGTCTCGTTCTGAGCCATCATTAATAAAAATATCATTGATATAATATAAATTATCTAATATAAAAAGTTCAGTTTATGTGTGTTTAGTTAAATGTGTTGCATGCTTTACAAAAATACAATAAAACAAATATCATAAAATAATTAACTTAGAATTTTATGTATATGTTCATCCACTGAATTTAACAACAGAACTGTTAACAATGAAGTGAAAATTTCTCAAAGATATATTAAAATGTTTATTGAATAAAAATAAATAATTACTGCTAATTCAAAAGTAATCTTAACAAATTGGTAAAACATGATTATAATCAACATATAAATGAATTCTATTAGAAAAAATATTTTAGAAAAGAATCAAATCTAATATAAATATTTATTTATACAAAAATAAACTAATATTTACTAGCTCATTACAGTAAAAGCTGAAAATTCAAATTTTTGAAATTGTTTTAATTTATATATAATTATTTCTTAAGAAATAAAAACATATTTAATGTTATACTATTAATATATATGTATTTAAATTAATTTTAACAAAAATAAACTGTAATATTCATAAGCTCATTATAATAAAAGTTGAAAATTAAAATTTTTGAAATTGTTTTAATTTATATATAATTATTTCTTAAGAAATAATATGGGAAGAGAGCGGCATCTCTAAATAACCAAAGCAGATTCAATTTAATGCATTTCCAATATATTTCAATAGTAACTTTACAATATATAAATTCTTAGCAATTAAAAAATGGGTAAATATTTCATTTTAATCTGTAGAAATAAAATCAAAGTTATAATTGGCTCCACGTCGGTTAATGCGGCCATTGCCGGCCAAACTGCAAAGGCCCGACGGATAACCGTATACGGGCATGTGCTGGCAATTATACGGACCACACACGGCCAATACGGCATTGCTGGCCACCCAGCGTTGGGCCAACAGCGGACCGTACTGCCGGCCCAGCAGCAATGACGACGACCACTTTATTGACGGAGCCGACGAGGCCAAATAGCGGCGGGCCGCTGCTGGCCAAGACGGCTGACAGCAGCGGCCCGATGGATGCCCGGCATCTTTGTGTTTGCTGGGATTTTCCTTTGCTGAAGTTATGGGAAGCAGCGTGAAGCTACTGAGTCACTGTAGTTCTAGAGAATATACAGAAAACTTATTATTGCATCTAAAAATTTGATATAAGAGGTTCTATTACTATAAATTTAGATTAATTTTAATTATCTTTAAGTATGTTTTAATTGTAATAGGAAATACAGCTAATATAAAATATAGTGTTCGAAACGTAAATACTATAACTGAGGTTTCAATATTTTGATATATTTAGAAATTTCTTCTAAACAAAAAATAACTTTTCGTTAAAAATTACCTCCTGAAATTTTTTAAAGTTATTTTAAAGTTACATTAGTAATAGTAATGTAAAATGTAAGCTAAATAGTTAGTAATAGAAGTTTTATATCAATTTAATACAGTAAAAATATTTTTTATTAAGTTGTGTTAAAAAAATAAAAATATCTATTTATTTTCCAAAACTTTATTAATTATTTTATTAAAAATATATCACCAATAACTATCAGATATATAATATCACTGAAAATGTTATCAGATATAATTATTTTAAATTATCTCTTCGATCTATCAATAACAAACATATAAAGCACATCTAATATAAACGATTACATATTTCGTATAGTTTTGTTCCTCCGAAGCATTACATAAAGTTTACGAGGTCCATTTACTGCACCTGACTAGGACAAGCTATTTTGTGTCAATGACAGATGGCTCCTGATGTATGATTTCGCGTGGCATGTATGAGATAAAAATATCAATTTAACTCTCTTTTGCTTTAAGCATCAGATAAAATAATCTTTTTTTCTGAAGTAATTCCTTTTTATGGCTTTGATTGAGGTTGCTTCTGCAGTTATTTTCAACTTCTGAAGTATTATATAGATGATATGCATTATTTTATGCCTAAATAGTTTCCAAACAAAATTCTTGGAAGATGAAGAAAAATTTAATTCATTTCTTGATAAGCTGGTTTTACAAATGTATCAGAAATAGGGTTTAATATCCATAGTTATAGAATTACAATTAAATTAATTTTTTTCAAAATTGATCACACGTAAAGAAAGTTAAGCTAAATAGTTTAAACACTGTTTCAGTTATATAAAATTGAATTATTAGTGAATAAAAGTTGTAAATGTTTTCAGAAATTCGCTATTATTTTAACTTTAATGTATATTTTTCCTAAAATTTTCTTGAAATTATGAAATTCTGCTTTTAATCATTCTTGCATTATTTCAATTGAACTATCAAATTTTGATCAATAAAAATATTTAATGAAAGAATTTAATTCAATTTAAACAATACAATGGTAAAATTTTTGTGTCATTATTATAGTTTTAGTAAAAAAATTAAGTTTGTTAATAGCTCATAGAATTTATTAGTTATAAAAGTCAGATTACAAAAATAATAAATATGGAATGCATTTTTGTAAGATGAAAATTTTTTTAAAAAATTGTACAAACGTTAGATTGTGAACTTAAAGAAAATTTTGAACTTCCACCAGTAGTTTTTCAAATTATTCAAGGTAAATATATCTTTATGGCAATTTTAATTTTACTTTTGGTAACTTTATTTTTATTACAATATTTAAATAGATTCTGATTTTCTGGTATTGATATTTTGAAACTATTTTTGTTGTTCCTTCTACTTTGGGTTTCTTCACTTTACTTTGATATACTTTTTTACTTTGATATTTGATATATAAATATCTTTATTATTCTTTCTTTTAATACAAACACTCTTCAGGAGAATCGCTTGAAGATCTTCAGACATGTGTCCTTCATGCATATCAGAAAAGAGTATTTAATTTGCTTAGTAGACCATCTCCCTCTGGATAAAGAAGTGATCAATATGCTTCACTCCTATCCTATGTACTGTATATTGTTTTTTTTTCAGTGAGATTATAAAATTTTGTCTTACTAGTTTTATTGTTCATCATGTTGTATCTAATTTAAACTGCCTTATCACTTTAGCTGCTTTTGCGCTGGTTAAATTATTTCCTGTAATTTATTATATTATGTCTTTTTTGGTATTGTATTCATTGCTGTATATATATATATATATATATATATATATATATATATATATATATATATATATATATATATATATATATATATATATATATATATATATATATACATGTATATATATATATAATCATGCGCTTTATTAATGTTAATAATATTATAAAATATAATAAAATGTGAAGTGTGAATATAATTTATAAAGCTATTTCTGCTAATTTTTAATGAAAAAATACAAATACAACATTATTTAACTTTAAATAAGAAGTCAGCACACACCAATTGATGAAATCAACTTGTTTCTACTTTTTTTAAACATGTAGAAAGTGTATAAAAATATTTATTTATGAGCAATCATGCTTCCAGTAAGGGATTTATAGGTAATTGTATAACTCTAATATTATATCAAATACATTTGGATAAAAAATATTTTTCTGAATTTATTTTAAAAATAAAAAATATAAAAAATTGTAGTTTTATTAGAGTAAATATTTCAAGTTCAGTGTGTATTCACAATAATATAAGCAAATTTATTAAAATATCTGGTTACAATTTATTAGGTTGGGTAATAAATTCGTAGCGTTTTTACAAAAGACGTTTAATTAAGCATAAAACAATAATTTTATCATTAAGTTAATCAATTATATATTCACCATTGCTGTTTACTACCTCTTCCCACCTCTCTCCCAATTTGTTGATGGCGTTCCGCCAAACACCGCCTGGTCTGGTTTCAAAGAAGTTGCTTAGCCAATTTTTAAGGACCTCTTTGTTATCAAAGGTAATGCCCTTCATATGGTTTGACAAGAAACGGAAAAGATGATAATCTGTCGGTGCAAGTTCCGGTAAAAACGGCGGATGCTTAAGGACCTCCTATTCGAGCTCTTAGAGTGTGACTTTGGCGAGTTTTGCAACACGGGACCTGGCGTTGTCGTGAAGGAATATGTTCGACTATGTCTATAAGGTCTTTTCTGTCGAATAGCCTCGTTCAAGCGGTGTAGCTGGGCAATGTATACCTCCTTGTTGACGGTGGCATTCTTTTCGAGCATTTACTAGTGCACCAAGAGGTCCTTAAAAACTGGCTCAACTACTTCTTTACACCAGACAAGGTGATTTTTGACAGAACGGCGTCAACCTTTGATCGAGTGGTGGGAAGAGGTTATAAAACGCAACGGATACTATATATTTGATTAACTTATTGATTTAATTATTGTTTTTCGTTTAAATTAAAGTCTTTGGTAAAAACGCTACGAACTTATTCCCCAACCTAATATTTCCTTAAATTTTATTTTCATCATTATTTTCATCGGCTTTCATAATAGTTTTCAATGTTCATGGTAATTTTCAAAAACTGCTGCTGTTGTTCAAAGTCTTACTACATTATTTGAACAATCCTTGTTGTGTTATTATAATTATTTTTTTTTGAGATTACTTTTCTAGAAGATATTCTCCTAACTATATTGGAGACGAAGATAGGTTAATCAATATATAACAAAATCAATTATATATTGTGTAGGATTTTTATATTGATTTAAATGAAACAAATTTAATAAGAGACAAATAAACTGATTATGTAAACATCATTTGAATTGTACATTCAAAAGTTCTTATTTGATTATATTTAAAGTTCTGTGCTTTTATTTTAAATAACTTCAGCGTAGAAGAGAATTAATATTTAGATAAATATTATTATTAGTATATTTATGTTTTAGGCTGACGTAGGAATAAAATTCATATCTTTGTTGCATATTTTCTTCAGGAATTTAGAATTTTGTTTCAATGCCTTTGAGTATCGAATGGCTGCACAATTATTCTACAAGATCATGCATGCAAAAGTATTAATATAAAATAAGAGTTGATGAATAAAGCTCTCTACTATATCCTTTAATTGAAACTTTTATGTGAGCAGAGAAACATTCTAATACAGCAATGAAATATATATTTATCAAATTGGATTAATCCATCTTGTTATGACATCTAGGGGGTGATTAGACAATAAATATTTTTTATTTTTTTTTCATTTTAATGCTAATCCAGTATTTCAATTTTATAACACTGAGAATACTAGATTTTATTTTAGAGACCTGTATATATTTTACTCGCATATATTTTTTAAAATGATCATCTTCCATATTTTTTTAAAGTTTTTTAATATGATTAATATAATATTTCAGTTACATATATTTTAAGGATATCAAATAGCATTTATATAAATTGTTGTTTGATAATTTCTTTATTTTTGATTTTTAGCTTGAATGGCAAAGTCAATAAGTCTAAAATCTTAAAGAAAAGAAATCAAGAAGTTAGAAAACACCTTGCAAATTTAGATTATTCCTTGTCATGTTTTTCACCAAACATGACTATTGTTTTTCATGTTTGAAAATAAGGTATACAATGTATTACGCTGAAAGCTTCCTAATTTTTAAGTTCAATTTTGTTTTCCATTAATATTTTTATAGTAATAATAATTCACGGTGAATGAAGATTTATATTTATGTTTCATATTATAAAAATAAATCATTATTCGGTTTAAGATAAAAAAAATTAGTACAGTATGAAAAATTTCAAAGCTTCATATATTTTTATTTCCAATAAGAATAAATTGAAATAAATATTGTAATCATGTATATTTCAATATATTACAAAGGCTAAATTTTCAACATTAATTATGCTGCGGATTTAATCTTGAATATTTATTTTGACAAGTAAAGCCGGTATTCGTTTTCTCATTTTTCATGTTGAATTTCAAAATAGTCTCACAAGACATAAGTTAATTACTGTGTTAACTCATGTTTTAATTAATCATAATTCACGATGTATTTTAGTTAAAAAGAACATCTAAAAAGGGAGCAAGATTTGACTTGCCATAAATAGAGTGTCTAGTATATTATAGAGTTACTATCATTCATTTACACAGCCACTATACATAAGATAATGCGATGTAACTTTCTATGAATTTGAACGCATATAGCCAATATACCTCTGAAGAATATCCTAAAAATTTGATAAATTATTTGACAAAAATGTGAGATAAAGTATTAAATTATATCACTTGGTGCAGATTGGTATATCTCTATACAAAACGAGAAATTTCTCATTGTAATGTTTTAAAATAATTTTACTTAAACTTCATTACTGAACAAATATTAAACTACCCAAACATTCATAGCATTTTAGACGATTACGTGCACAATCATAATATCATTGAAAAAGTCGAAAACTGTCCTTAAGTTTTTACCGCATTTTATTAAAAATGGTCTGTGAATTATTTTTTGTGCTTAAAATTCAGAAATTATTCCTTCATAGAAAAGATTATCAACTATTTCTACATATACTGCAGATTAAAAAAAATTGCTAGAAATTTATCACACGGTTAGAAACAGCACATTACACTTAATCTACTATTTCTTAGTGTATTCGGGTTTATATTTATATATTTGTATATATTTGTCTACGCGTATTCCCAAATTATTTGGTATACAATTTTTTTTATTTGTAGCATTTAATTTAGATTTTTAACTTAATTGTTAAAAAATGAATATATTTTGTTTCATACGCACCTTTGCGAGTTTCAGCTGTCTTTAAATCAACCAGTTAAACACATTGTAGCTATTATGTTGTTTGAAAGATTTTAAAGATAGAGAAATCTTTTTTAATACAATCATTTTCGTATACCATAATTCATTTATAAGCTCTAAAATGCAAAATTCATCAAAATTCCAGGTTTCCGGGGCAAGACACTGCTATGATTTTTGATATATCAACTGAATTTACTTATTTTAATTCCCGCAACAGAAATAGCCTCAGATTTTATCTTAAATTACCTTTATATATAATTATAAATTAAATGTTTCGCTAGTGAGTGTTTCCGGAATTTACATTTATGTAGCTGTAAAAATAACACAATAACTAAAAATATGCAAATGTGATATTTAAAATTCTTCAAAATTAAGTAAAAATGAAAGGGCGATATCGTTAGTTTGAAAAACACTTTAGCAAATTATCTTGTGGAAATAAGTATACATAATCTACTAATATTTGTCTTTTATGTATACGTTTGTTTTCCCAGAAAAATATTATTGAAAAAATGATTTCCCAGTTATACTTTTCATATTTTTTCTGGTAATCTGAGACAGGAAACCAAACTTCAGTTTTTAAGAGATTGGAAATTTATTAAAGGAACAGTTCTTATCGACCTGTTTAAATAATTAATGTTAAATATTCTAACTTATATTTTGATTACATTTTGTCGAAATAATAACTATATATTGTAAGCAATTTAATGGATAAAATTGAAGTTTTTTTAGACTTTCGTTCCAAAAAGAAAGCTTCAATAATATTTAAATGCTGTATAGTACAGAGCAATTTTATTCAATTATAAATAAAGATAAATGTAATTTACAAACTTCTTATTCAAAGAAAATTACCGAGACATTTATAATAACCCTACTTTAAACAACAAAACTTTTAAGTATTTTAATATACAAAGGAAATAAAATAACAATTATCTGTAAGATAGACATTTAAAAATTAGCTTTAGTTTAAAAAAGCTTTTTTGTCACATTATTATCAAAATTATCTTTGAGAAATAAAGTGAAAACTTTATAAGCCGAAGAATTAATTAATGAGTGCGCTAAGTTAATTAACAGTGTCAAAGAATGAACTAATTATAAAATAACATCAAAACAAAACTTGCTTTGTTCAAAGTTAATTAAATACGTTTCTTTGCTTTTTGTGATTTAAAATGATTTAAAAAGTATTTTCTTCTTTATAGAATATATTCCGTAGAATCTTCAAAAGTAAACTCTTTTGTAATATTTGTAACAAAATTATTAATAAAAAATGTACAGTTTTTAAATTAAGTAAACTTTTGTCTTGGATGTTTGACATTAAATCTAATTTTGTTTACCCTGATATAAATAATTGAAAATGTTTCCTTAAATGAAAAAATGTCATGTTCTTGGTATAAAAAGTAATTCAAACTTCCTTTCATCTGTTCCCATAATGTAATATGATTTTTGTATGGTTGTCAACTGTAATTTTAATAAATTGAATTATATTAATGTGCACAACTTATATAAAAATAAATAAAAATAAAATACAAAACCGAAACAATTAAATATAAAAAAACGTAGTAAAAATATTAAAAAAATAATAGCTAATTCTTTTTTTTTTTTGAAATTATAAACTTTATTGAGCATTGCATTTCTGCATTGGATTGAAGTCTAGTAATCAGTTACATTTTGAATTTTTAAACGCAGTCACTTTTTTTAAAAAGATAATTTCATTTGTGTTGGAATTATATTTTATACTTTTTTCCTTAAATCTGATTTAACGATGTGGTAGTATAATATAGCATTCATACTTATAAGTATCATAATAGGATTGTCCCATCGATATTTATTCATTATTGAAACTCCATTTGCAATGATATATATTTTAATTTCATAACTATAAAAAATAATTACATGATTAATTAATTAAAAATATTAAAAAAATATCCCAGTATATTTATTGAATAAAAGGCAATCAATAACTGCCATTAAACACGTTGAAATACATAAATTATATGAAAAATAATATTAATTACCTAATAGTAATCAAAACAATATGTGAAATAAGGTGATAAAATATAGTAAAAAATATAATAAACAATAAAGAGAGAGTGATCAATACTTTTCTGATTAATCTGTATTCAAACATTACGCTTTTTTTTAACATTTTAAGTATTTAAATAGAATTGTGAGCATGTATATGACCGAAAAATGGAAATATATATCAAGAAATGGAATTTTTTTTGTTATTGTTTTAGTACTGCATATAAAACGAAAGTAACGTTAATTACTTTTATTAGTGCAAATAGCCATGTCTTTAAAAGGAAATACATTTTTCTTGGTTATATTCATTTAGGAAATGTATTTGAGCATGGTTTTCGTAGAAGAAATTTGTTGCTATGCATCATGTAAACAGTTTATATGTTATAATGAATGTTTTTGTCCAAAAAATAGATAATTATTCATAATTTTAAATTCTTACTTTTCTTACAGAAAAAAACTTCCTGAAAAAATATAAACTGATAAAAACTATAAACTGATAATTCCAAGATTATTTATGATTGTATGTGTGTTTTTATTCATAGTTTTCATATTCATACTATTGAATTACTATTCAAATACCACAAAAATTTTTAATGCTCCTTAAAAATAACATTTTCTTATTAACTGTTATTAAAAATTGTAACTGTTTAAAACAATTCATTATATTAATATATTATAGTAAAAAACATATGTTTCTGAACACTCCCTCATTACATAAAATTAATTATTTTATATTTTATGCATGAATATATTTATCAAAATTTCTTAATATATGTGCAAAAACTTCAACTTTATCAATAATTCGACAGAGAAGTCAATAAATTTATTTGTACTTAGAAACTCATAGAACTTAACATTAAAATATCCTTTGAAGAAAGCAAGCTTAAAAATAAAGCAATAAATACTAAATAAATTTTCTTTTTAATTTATAAATGAGAAAGTAAGAAAATGACAAGTTAATATAGATTTTAAATGGAGTTTAATGCGAGAAATAATCATTTTTAACATTTCAAAATATATAGCTTATATTAAAGACTCAGATATATTTAAGTGTAAAAAATCATGTCGCCATTTCAATTATGTTTCTAAAAAATGAAAGTCTGCAGGAAACATTGATGGGTATCAAATGTAAAATTTCTGAAGAAATTTCCTTAATCTTCTTCTGGTTTCCAGCAGGTAAATCAGTGTTATCGAACACATCAACAATTTTGGTGTCATCCATCTTGTCAACCTTTCGTTGCGTGAAGTTGGCTCTGAGAGATAGCAATATCAGTTCGGGTCCCCACCCAGGACAATATCGCGTCTTCTATTATCTTCACCCCTCCAACATTCCCTTTAAATCTTGACACCCATGCCAACCTTCAACTATCTCCCACTCCTCTCAAATCAGTCACTAGAGTTGACAGCCCCTCTTCGTTCGTCCCATTACACTGCTGGAATCCAATGTGTCTCCGGGCATTCAATACTCTTCCTGCATCCTTGCGACTTGATTCGAATCAATACCACAGTGATCAGATTCCATGTCACAATGGATTGTCTGACAATACACACAGTATCGTGTATAACGTCTGTCAAGCGGAATCAGATTTTGTACCATTGTCGAAATTTAAAGTTTGGAAACGAAGGCACCTTCTACACATGACAAAATCATATATAAAACTTTCAGATAAAAAATTAACTGTCCTGTTAGTTAAAGATAATTTGTCTATGGCTCATACATTCTACTTTAACTTTATTGTAACTCTAATTTATACAATTGAAAGCAATGTATCTAAATTAAGGTAAATTACGAAGTTCTGTAAAATGTTTTTTAAAATATGCTTCATTATTTTATAAAACCGTAATCAGTAAGCTCGTAATAAACAGATAATTATTTTTATAGTCTTATATTATATATATATATATATATATATATATATATATATATATATATATATATATATATATATATATATAATATTATACTTTATAAAATTAATAATCAAATATTCAGAATAATACATTGAAAATACTTAATTGAAAATAATACTTTCAAAATACGAAATATAAAAAATAGTTGGAAATTTTTTTAAAGAAATAGAGATCAATACATTGAAAATATGAAATATAGTAAATATTTTGGAAAATTTTCAAAGAAATATATATAATGGAACGAATTACCAACATGGCCAGCTTCGTCAGGGGGTGTTGACCACATTGGCACAAATTATGGCTTTTCTGCACTGTCCCAAGACATAGTCTTAAAGAAGCCAGTACACCCCAAAGTCACACCAAAAGTTCAAACCAAAATATCAAGCCAGAATAAATAAATGATGGTGTTAAAATTATTACATCTTTTGTATATTATATTAAGTTAATTAAAATTTTAAGTGAAATGCTTAAATTCTAGAAAATTAGTTAATTAAATTTGAAATTAAAATTTTTAGTTTTATTATATATATATATATATATATATATATATATATATATATATATATATATATATATATATATATATATATATATCATTAAATATGTGGTTATCTTTTATCGTTATCTAAATATTCAATTTTTCAGTTATTAGTTTTTAATTATACCTTTAAATGTAAAACATTTTACTACCAATTACTAAATGAAGAAATATCTACTTCAACTACTTACAAAATTATTAATTTAAAACAAAACAATATTTAAAAAAATTCTTGCCTTTGCTAAAAAAACTCAAACCAGGATGGTTCTGCGTATCAATGTAATGTTCAATAAATGGGGTTGCTTCTCCCTGGATTGGAGATAGTTTCAAACTGGGATAAGAGTTCATTTAGTTTAACTCTTTGTTCAGCAGTCAGATGAATACCTCCATCTTCACGCAAATGATTAGGAGGACTTTTAATTTCTTTTCCCAGGTGGGTGTCAAATGGGATTCTTCATTACCAACAGTAATACCTTTTTCATTCTCGGTTAACGGTGCAACCGTTTGGGAAGCATTTGTTTGTAGCGATCCACCAGAAACTGGCATCGGCTCTTCAAAAGAAAAGTGTCATTTGGGTTGATCAATGAAAAACAACAGTTCCGTTTCAAATTTAATACAATCCCAGCCGAATTCAGAAAATCCATTCCCAACAGAGTGTTGTTTCCTTTTGCCTCAGAGATGGCAACAAATTTCAAAGGCAACGTACAGACTCCAAGACGAATTTTTACCCTTGTTGTGTGAACTTCTCTTTTTGAATTTTTTCTTTCTTGAGTAAAGTGTTTAAGGGGAAACTTCTTCTTTTGATGTACTGGAAGGAGAGATTTCTTTACACCATACCGGACACTTTCGTAAGCATTTACCTACTCAACGAGATCAACCGGAGAAATAAATTCAGACCAAATATTGATAAAATGTTCTTTAACATCAGGGGGAACTTTTTTTCTGGATTTGGTCTGCAATAATAAGTTGTTGTAATTTTTTGAAATCCTGAACCTTAAGTTCTTCAAGCCAGCCATCAAAATAGTTAGACAGTTCAAAGAAAGTCTCTCCATGTTTTCTCTGGGTCTTTTTTGTATTGAGAGAAGAGTTGTCTGAATCCATCTCCAGACAATTTAAATCTTTTCAGAAGAAGTTCCTTTACTTTCAAATATTTTTGTGTTTCTTCATGTTCTCGAACGATGAGAGCTGCAATGTCAGATGGCAGGGTGCGTATTAAGTTAGGGATCCATGAAGATTCAGGTAATTTCATAAATTTAACTTGTCTTTCCAAAAATGTGAAGAATGTACCTAATTCTTCTTTTTTCGGATCGAATTTTGGCAAAAGAGTGCTGAAATTACTAAAATCCAGCTTCTGCTGTGCTACCGAGGGACCAGTTGACGATAGAGGATCTATGCTTGCCAAACGCTGAGATTCAATTTGAAGGTTGGAGGTTCTCCAGTTCATACTTTTGTTGTTTCTCAAATTTTTCCTTCGCATCAGCTATTTCAGATTCTCTTAAATTATTTTTTACTATTTTTAAAATATCTCCCACTGCCAAACCAAGCTCGTCGGCTAAGGTCCTTAAATCTTCTTTTCGGGCCCGGTAAAGGAAGGACATTCTTGATCTCAAAAGTTCTTATTTTTTAACTTATTATTTAAATTAAGTTAATCAATGAAACAAGTTTTGTTAAACACTTTATAAGCAATATTAATCAAATACTAATTGTTAAATTAATTAAACAGATGTTTTTAATTACTTTACAAAAATAATATAATTTGAAAATATTTTTCGCATTTTTTACATTTTAAGACTAGAAACAATATAGAAGACTAGTAAAGATATGTTGAAATTATAATTCAAATTAATTTATAAACCAAAAGTTGGGATAATATCTAAAGTTTTTTTTAAAGAATTTAGGTAAAAGAATAACAAACAATTTCTTCTAACATTTTCAATTAGTAAATTACTTCCATAATAATTAAACAAATAATACACAATTATTTCTGAGTGAAAACAAAATTATTTTTAAAAATAATGACATTTTTATTTTTTTACAATTTTTTAAATAAATTCAAAAATTAATTTCTTCATTTCACTTGACAATCAATTTCCCATTATTAGTTGAATAATTACTAACTTATTAGCAAATTATTTCAATGTAAAAACATTTAATGCTTTTCTACTTCATTTAATAAAACCATATCTTGTAAAAATTGTTATTATAATATACTCATAGAAAATATTCAAGATAAACAAATAAATAAAAAACATATATTTCTAATATCTTATTTTAGCAATGTCATAAAATACAAAATTCTATAAAGTGTTATTTTCTTTCAAAAGAAATAAAAAATATTAAGATATTAAGAGTAAAAACAAAATAATAAGATTACTACACAACAGAAATATTATTATTATATTTTGTTTTGTTTTCATTTTAAAACTTAATAGATTCCTCATAGATAGAAAAAATTAAAATTTTCTTACGAATATAAAACACTGTCTTTTAAAAATAAACAAATAAAATATTTACTTATATTAAAAAACCAACATTCATGGAGCCGTCACTTCGACTTCCATACTTTTGTCTAGACAGAACAATGACATTTTTTATACATAGAAATTCTTACTTTATTCTTTCAACGAAAATAAACAAAGATAATCTGTTTTTCATTTAAATATGCAATATCAAAATCTTATTCTAATTTAAAACAATAAAAAAAATCAATCGATTTCTTTCGATTTTATCCTTTCATGAACAATATAGAACAGTGTTTTGTCACTTCTGTTTTACAATATAAGCAGTTTAAATTCAAGAATTTTACTGAACATCTTATACATTTCAAAAGATTAAACTTCACTATACATGCAAATTGACGTGCAGAAAAATATCTATCAAATACATGCAGTATTAGTAGACAAACTTATAACATTCATGCACACGTCTGAACAAAATTTAATCAAAACAGAAGTTATAACGACTAATAACTGTTATTTCCGTTATTCTACAAAAACAAAAGTTATGTTTTTTGGATTAGTTTTAATACAAAACATGCTATTCTTACAACATGTCAACATTATACGGAAGATAATGAAATTTGTTAGAACAAAATAAAACTCACCTGTTTTCTGGATGAAAACAATATAGCTCGGCGAAATTCCGATATGAAATACATTTGTTCCGTTTCTGGATGAAAACGAACGACTCAGGAAAATTCAAAAATGGAATGCATTCCGGATTAACACATAATCAGGGAAATTACTATGTGTAATTATAACTAACAAATTAATATAGCTAAAACTCAAAACCAATTAAATAGAAAATGGTGCGAAGGGCCATTAGTTGGAGCGCCATTGTAGGAACGTAAGAATATGAAAGTTAGAATTAGGCAAAATATTACATTTATTACATTACACATGATTAAAAAATAGTTACAAAGAAAATACTTAATAATTATTAACAATGTTACATATTACCTGTACAGTACAAATTATAAACAAAGTTATTTACAAACGCCATTGTAGGGACGTAGTTGTAGGAGCGTCATTGTAGGGACGTAAGAAAATGAAAGTTAGAATTAGGCAAAATATTACATTTATTACATTACACATGATTAAAAAATAGTTACAAACAAAATACTTAATAATTATTAACAATGTTACATATTACCTGTACAGTACAAATTATAAACAAAGTTATATACAAACGCCATTGTAGGGACGTAATTGTAGGAGCGCCATTGTAGGGACGTAAGAAAATGAAAGTTAGAATTAGGCAAAATATTACATTTATTACATTACACATGATTAAAAAATAGTTACAAAGAAAATACTTAATAATTATTAACAATGTTACATACTATCTGTACAGTACAAATTATAAACAAAGTTATTTACGAACGGGATGGTTCGGCTTCCATTCCTGTTACCCCTATACTATTTTCAAACTCTATTGGCTATAGAAAATTTTGTATTGGCCAGTAACGCCATCTACTGTCAGTATAGTTAATATGGATCTGTTACAATCCTATTTTAGCTGCTTTTGCGCTGAATGTATTACTAAGCACAAATGTCTTTATATATTCATGTACTTTTCAGTTCTATATCTAATCTTGCATTGCATTATATATATATATATATATATATATATATATATATATATATATATATATATATATATATATATATATATATATATATATATATAAGTAAATAAAGAATTTATAAATTTTTTTTATTGTTTTTCTCTCGTTATTATATTTCGATATGATATATTAATTTTTTAAAATGCTTAGATAGTGAGGAAAAATGAAAATTCTATATCAATTTAAAAACAAGAAAAGGCTTCAAATGTCTCACAAATACTTATGGACTTGAAAAATATTTAATTTTTTTTTGATGACAGACATAATAAACGCTAAAGTAATTTCAAAAAGCCATAAATATTTATTAAAATAATTTTCATTAGAATTATAATAATAACTTTATAAATACATATTTTCAAGTATCTTTAGCTTTGTTTATATGTATAATGTATTTAAAATGATTTCTTTTGTATGTCATGTTTTGCTTAAATTACACGTTACTAAAATATACTTGTTTATATTACAGGGAAATGAGTGATATTTTTCTATGAAATAATTGTCTTCGAAATTTATTTTGATAATCATCGAACCATATATATTCATGCTTTTATCTCGAATTCGAAGGAAATGATTTAGTCACACATATTAAAATTAAATCTAATATATTAATATTCATGTTTTAATCTTCTGACATTAATGGAATTTTAAAACTGTCTATAAATTTCTGCAAGAAATAATTAAATTTAAAGTTTTTTTTTATTTCAGTTTATTTTTCTCCAATCTCGCTTGCATAATTAGTTAGTATACAGAGTAAATTTTTATAGAATTAGAATTAATATTTATTCACAATTTATTCGTGTAAGTATTTTATATTGTAAAATTATAGAATTTGTTTTTTCTTTTATTTTTGAAAATTTAAATAATCTTACATAAGACTGATGTTTATCACTTTAAAAAAGAATTACTTGGTATTATGTCCTGATAAATTTGCTTAAAATAAATGATTGGATTACAATGTTAATAATTGTTTCATAATTTTTGTCTTATGATCTTATCTTTTGTGCATTTTTATTATTATAAGATTAAGTTGAATCATAACATATTTGTGCACGAGAAACACATAACTTCACATTTGTAGTACTAATATGTGTACTTAATTAAAGTTTTCCTTATGAACCTAATTCTTAATCATGAAAATTAAGAAAGCTAGTAAATACAGGATTTATGAGCAAAGATTCAAAAAAATACATTTAGCGTACTGTTAATTTTAACTTCATGTGTTGAAAATTTTTTATCAGGTTAAAAAATTATATTTTTCTTTTCATTGTAATTAAAGTTATTAAATTTTATTAATAGCATCAAACTTTTAAATTTAATGTTAAACAGTATACGAAATTTGCAAATTTCACAAAAAGAATAAATTTTTGATGATTCAAAGGAGTTATAAAACTTTAAATTTTATAAATATTACATTAATGTTATATGTATTTCTAGCTCAATATGCTAATTTTAGTTATATATTTAAATTATAGAATTTTTTTCTAACAAAAAAAGTAATATGAATTTTTTTTGTATGTTTATTTCATTTAATATCAATTATATATCATTAAGTGCAAAAATCTTTATTTTAATTTACTATTGTAAATAAATTATATTTTATACCTTAAGGATTCACAGAAATCAATATTAATAATCAATATTAAAAATAAATTGAAAAAATCTACTACTATTTACTAAATCATCTATTTACTAAATCAACTTATATTTTTGATGTAACGTTCATAAGCCTTATGTTAATTTTTTTAAAATAAAATTCACAAGCATAAAAGCTTTCATGGGAGTTGCATTAAAAAACAGCTCTAATTTTAAAATAAAAATGATAAGATTTATTTAAAAATTAATTACCTACGTTAACAAAAATTAAAGCAAGGCAATATAAAACATTACGAAGAAAATAGCATTTTATAATATAAGTTTTTAATTGTTAATATACTATCATAAGCATTGTTATTATGTTAAACATTATCACATAATATATTGTTTGAATGATTAGAAATATATTTACTTTTGTTGGAGGAATATAAAATAATACGAATATTTGTTTACTTAAAGTAAATTAATATGGCATGTAATTACTTGTTCAGAAATCATATTTTAGAAAATTAAAATATGTTATTAACATTATCAATACCAAGTAATAAATGATTTTAGAATGATTTTAATATTAGCATTTATTTGAAATGTGCTTGATATCCCAAAACATCACACAATTCCCATTTGGAGATTATTTAATAATACTGATAATTATCAATGTTTAAATTCGAACATAGTTTTGCGTTAAAGGAATGCGGGATTATATATTCCATTCGATACAAATGCTGCATTGAATAAATGAATACAATGGCATAATAAATTACCATTTGTATTAAATGATTGAACAATTGAATTAATTGCTTGCTGCATTGGAATCATTTAACATTGCTAATTTTAATTACAATTTGTAACGGAATTATCCAATAATGATATACGAGTTTCGTACTCATATTTAATGTGTTTGATGCAGGATTTTGAATAATGATTGAATAAAATAAAGTTTTCCTTGTTATTGATGACCCCAAATTATGCGTACATATCATAATATGTTTTTGATTGTCATATATATATATATTCAAACAAGATTTTATCAAAATTAATAATTATTATTTGTTCTTCTCTTCGTAAGTAAATTATACTTCACATTTGTACCTTAAAAAAACCCGGCGTAACTAGGTATCTATTGCATGCCTAATAAAAAGAATGGAATTAAAATTTTAAATTAACAGCATTTTATTTTATTTTTATAACTTTGTTATTTATATTAAATTATTAAAACAAGTTGCTCTGTAACAGGTTTATATAGTTAAAATAATTTTTGGCTTCTAAAATAATTGTTTGTGCCTAATAATATTATTTACAAATCTATATAAGAAACGAAATTTATGTATATAAAAATGAGAACGTGCATGGGTGAAATTTAAAATTCAAAATTTAATCCAATCCAGAAGTCCTTAAGAAGTTAAAAATAGTGTAAACGTAGAAGAATAAAAGTAGTGTAAAAAAGATAAGTTAATTCTTACTGAGATTGCATTAAATAATAATTACCAATAATTTCTTAACTAACTTTATCCTCTTTTGTAGCATCTGTTGCATCTTGAAGGGATCTAAAAGTTCTGATTTGCTTTTATTGAAAGTTAATTTTACCAAATAATTTCCCTTCGCGCATTCAAAATTCATGATATAAATTTTTTTAACATAAATGAAAAAATATTTGAATATCTGTCTTAAGATTTCACAGATCAAACATTATAAAGTTTGTTATTTTAAGATCAAACATTATAAAATATAAAACTATCACAACAAATGAAAAATGACCTCATGCGAATAAAATCAAGTTAATTCAAATTTTACTTCAAGTAAAAATTCCTATTTGAAGTTCTCCATTTATTACGGTAGTTTCAAAATGACAGTCAAATGTATACCTTTAATCATTTTGCATAAAATGTAGATGTTTAACCTCTAAATATTGTACCTTTATAATTATTTATGTTATAGATTTATAAGCATTCAAATTTCGCACACACACACACACACACACACACACACACACACACACACACACACACACACACACACACACACACACACACACACACACACACACACACACACACACACACATATATATATATATATATATATATATATATATATATATATATATATATATATATATATATATATATATATATATATATATATATATATATATATATATATATATATATATATATATAAGTTATGAAACTATCACGATACTACCCATTTATTATATTTAATACTATTATTTCGAAAAGAACATTCATTTATGAACTATTTTAATATGTCATTATGAACTACTGAATTTGAATTGTTGATTGCTCTGGTAGATTTTAATTAAATTCAAAAATTATGTTATTTTACATATAAATACTTTTAAGTTACACAATTGTATTTTGTTGAAGAAGAATTTTGTAAAAAATTAATAAATTCACTCTGACACAATCAAATATTTTAGCAAGAAAATACAGTTTTAGCTACATTGTCTTTTCTATACATGCCCTAGTAAAATGAAACGCGATTTTCACAGTTTTATTATAATTCTATTACTTTGTATCCTAGCAACTGATATTAGTTTTTGGCTTATTTGGTTAAGGTGTGGTCTTTTAATCTACAGAAAATAGGATCAATCATCCACCAAATTGGACACAATCTCATTTATAGAGCTGTGCAAGTTAATTAGTTTCGGCATGATGCCAAACCTTTCATTTGCTAAGGACATTTGTAGCAGAGCATGTCATTTAAGATACTAAACTAGTTATTTCTCACCGAGATTTCAAATCATGTGAATTTGTCAATTGATGAATTCATTAAAATTGGTTTCTTCTCAGTAAATAATTTTTACTCCTCTACATTGGCAATATGGAATAGTTGGAAATGCCATTGATGGAAACGTGATAAAATGCCTCATATTTTATCAGGATATTTTTTGTAGATTACATTCATTCTTTCACATAAATTCTATGTTTTAAGATAAGTTCATACTAGATACACATTACTTTAATAAATTGGGAATATAAATAAAAGAATTCTAAGTTTACAAAGAGCAAAATAAATTTGCTCCATGTTTTTAAAGTTTAATATTACTTGTAGAATTGTTGTGCAATAATATGATTTATCCTCCGTCATTATAAATAAAAAAGAATGAATTCAGCAGACTTTTTAAAGTCATTTTTCTATTATTTATCTAATCTTGATTTGTATTTGGATATCATATTTATTTTGCAAAGCTACTTACTAAAATATGTAAAATGCGTTCATATCAAGAATCAGTAATTGATGTGTTATATTAATATTGACTACAAAACTATTAGCCTTTCAAAAACATATATAATTAAAATATTAAGTAATTTCAGAAGTTTAATTTTAAATTAAACGGTGTCACATGCCAACGTAAAGAAGTTAAACTAATATATTTTAAATTTAGACAAAATAAAAGTTTTAAGAAACCAATATTGTTATTAAAGAATTTTTTTTTAATTTTTTTAAAATGTTTTCTTTTATGAACAATATGTATTTATTTTTACTTAAATTTGCAGGTGCTCTAAATTTCTCCTGTGGTGTTATTTTTATTTTACAACACACAGCAAATTTTTTTATTAGATAAATTTTTAACAGAAAAAATATTGTGAAAAATAAAATTTAAAAAAGAATTTTTTATATGCTTTTAAGGCAATAAAAAATTGAAATGATTAAAACGAAAATCAATTTCTGTAAAAAATAACTCTATGGTTGACTTTTAATATGACACTTAACTATACCAAATTCAAGATAACCTATATTCTGTTATAAAATATCATTTATTACTGTTTCTCTTATCCATTTATCTCTCTCTGTGATCATTTAAATTTCATAAAAGTAACTAATTTTAAACTATCACTTAGAAATTCATATCCAATAACTATAAATTACTTTATAACTTTTCTCTTAATACATGATACAAGTTATTAAAATCACTAAATCATTGTGCACATTGAAATCACACAATACGTTTCCATATAGAAATGCTAATGTTCTGATATTTCTTTTATTTCTTTGCTATATATTTATTTCTTTTATATAAATAATAATATATCTCTTAAATTTATCTAATTTATTTAACAAAAAAGTTTAAAAAATTTTTTTGAAAAAAAAATGTTGAAATATTTGTGCGGTTTATGTTCTTAAAATGCTAGAATTGTTACATAGAGGCTGTTAATTATAAATGTTTTCATTTAATATTAATAAAAAAGTTATGTTTAGGAATATAATCAACAACAACAGTCAGAATTATCATAGCTTGGAATATTCATCCTGTATGAAGCAAAAAATTCCTGTGACTATCAAAAAAACATTATAATTAATGAAATTTAAAAATAAAATCTTATTGCTTTTCTAAATAAATAAATTTATGCTTTGATGAAAGTTGTCTTTATCCCTGAAATTTTACTTAACAAGAATATCGTAAAATTACTCAAGTTATTAGTTATTACTTAAGTCAACTACAATCCGCTTTTGATCAAGAGCGCTAAATTTAATAGAAGTTTACTAAGGATTAAAACTCCGAAAAACAGCTTATGAATATTCAATTTCTAGTTGAAGATTCAACCTACAAACCTTTGGACTAAAGCCCAGAATGTCCCGCATTAAACTACCAGCTCTGTTAATTACAAATTTCCTATCTGTTTTTTTCTTATTAGGTTATGTATAAACTCCTCATCACTTCATTTTCTTAAAAATTTAAAAAAATATCTTATTTCATATTTAATTCATACTTAAAATATATTTATGCAAAAATTAATTAAAAAAAAACAATCCTATTCAGTTAACAAGCTGGATAACATTTTCTATGAAACTGATTAGTGGGGATCTCTATTTTTAGTTAAATTTTACATTTGTAAACTTTCATTTTCTGCATATTTTCTTAATATTCTATTTCCGGAATCCAAGTATGATCAAAACTGTCTCTTGAAAAACGAATTTTTTTCTCTGCTTAAGTTGAGAAAGAAAAGAATTGGAATAAGCAAAAGTTTATACATTTGGGAAGTTTTTTCTGTCGACAAATCATCTTATTAAGTCTAATGGATATAAAAGATGAATAATTAAAAATTACAAATTTGTCTTTACATATAGTTAAAAAAACAGAAATTAAGCTATTTTTATTATTTACCTATAATTTTTTTTAATTATTAATAAATAATAATTTATAAAATTATGTATAAATAAATAATAGATAAGTGAAAAAGATAATTTTGAAACTTTATCTCATGTTGTTCAGTATTAAGACAATTAAATAAAAATAATTCAGATTAATTATATATATATATATATATATATATATATATATATATATATATATATATATATATATATATATATATATATTTATATATATATATATATATATATATATATATATATATATATATATATATATATATATATATATATATATATATATATATATATATATATATATATATATATACAGTAAGACCCCGCTTAACGCGGGGGATACGTTCCATCAAAGTAGAGCGTAATGCGAAACAGCGCTAAACGAGGCTATCTTTACATGTAAATATTAGGGTTAGGGGAAGATAGCTAGGAAATTGGTTAGGTATTAAATTTAAAAAGTATGTTCTTTTAATAAAAATAAAACCAAACATGTATTTCTTAAAGCCCAAATTAATACCACATTATTATTTCTTCCAAAAATAAAAACAAAATATAAATAACAAAACGTATATTCTTATAAAAAACAAATAAAATTCTAAGTCAGTCATATTTAGTTAGCCTTCCGTGTTTTCAGTGTTCTGCCTTTTTGTGACAAAAGCATCTAATGTTGTTTGCCTTTTTCTTTAGCGTTGTTCTCTTAAAAGTTCTTCATAAACGGATAGAGCATCTCTAACACCACGCCATACTTTTGAGCTCCTGTCAAAATTCGGATCATTTTCAATGAATTGATCCATTATTTCAGCTATGGTAGACAAAACTCCTTTTTACAAACGCCATCGAAAGTTCTTTTTGCTCTTCTTCTGAATCACTGCTGTCAACATTTTTGTTTTCTTCTTGTTCAGTTAATTCCTTGAGCTCATCATTAGAAAGACTAGCCGCTGCTTCTTGAATTATTTCTTCGACATCTTCCACATTTACCCTTTCAAAACCGGTTTGCTTCGTTAATTTCACTATCTCTTCCACTATTTTATCCACATCGACAGAGTGTCCAACGTCATCGTTCTTACTTAAATCCGGCCAAATATTCTTCCATACTCCTTTCAAAGATCTTTCTGTTACCTCATTCCAAAAAAGGTCTATGTTTTCTACAGCATCCACGATGTTGTAGTTTTTCCAAAATTCTCTTATGGACTGATTCTCTTCTCCGTCTGTTTTTTCAAACATTTGCTTAAAGGTTCGCCGCAAGTAATAAGCCTTAAAGTTTGATATAACGCCTTGGTCCATTGGTTGAATTAAGGCAGTTGTGTTAGGCGGCAAGAAAACCACTTCGACTGGAATGCATGTTGTTAAGTCTGATAAATTTGTTGGGTGGCTTGGAGCATTATCAATTAACAGAAGTGCTTTTTGTTCAAGTTTTTTAATTTCGCAATAACGCTTAACAGACGGGCAGAAATGTTCAGTGAACCAATCCTGGAAAATTTTCGCAGTTATTCATGAATTTTTATTAGACTCTCAAATTACAGGTAAAGTTGATTTAGATATGCCTTTCATCGCTCTTGGGCTTTTGGAATGGTAAATTAGTAATGGTTTTAATTTAAAATCTCCGCTTGCTTTAACACCTAGTAGAAGGGTTAAGCGATCTTTTGCAGCTTTAAATCCTCGTGCCCGTTTCTCTTCACGGGATAGAAATGTCCGTTTCGGCATTCTTTTCCAAAACAAGCCTGTTTCATCAACATTAAAAACCAATTCTGGAGGATAGTTTCCTTCTTCAATTATTTTTTTAATATCGCTGGAAATTCAGCCGCCGCTTTTGTATCACCACTTGCTGCTTCTTCTGTAATCTTTATGTTGTGAAGGTTATTTCGATGTTTAAATCTATTAAACCATCCTCGACTAGCAACGAAAGTTTCACTTGTGTCAATTGTCTCAGCCTGAATGTAATTAAAAATTCTTCTAATTTTTTCCATTATGATAGATTGGCTTGATGACATATTGCGGTCAATTTCGTCGTCAATCCATATAGACAGTCGTTTTTCCATTTCCTCTATGATATTATTTCTAGAACGGGTAATTCTAGCTGCAGAGCTTGACGTAGTTGTAGTTGCCGATGACAGTATTTTTTCTTTATTCTTCATGATGGTCCTTATTGTTGAAGTTGGCAAATTCAATGAAGCACTAATTAGAGTTTGACGTTCACCAGAATCTAATCTTCTAATCACTTCCATTTTAGTTTTGAGTGAATAGCTTTTTCTGGTTGCTTTCTTTTCTTTTTCATTATCACCCATAGTAAAAACTAAAGATCAAAATATTTGACACTGTAATATAGTATTAAATATGTAAATTAATACCTTCTTACAATAATGTCAACAAATGTTTCCAATAATAAAAATATGTCTGTACAATACCGCACCAAACAAGAAACACAAGTACACTCTTTCGGATATGTATTTGAAACCTATCGCTGCATAATATTTCGAGGAATCCCCGTATGCTGCGAGCGATTTCGTGTAATCCGGTTTCCCGGGTTGAAATAAAAGAGCGCTAAACCGAAACAGCGCTAAGCGAAACAGCGTTAAACGGGGTCTTACTGTATATATATATATATATATATATATATATATATATATATATATATATATATATATATATATATATATATATATATATATATATATATATATATATATATATATATATAAAGAACAAAATAAAAATTCATTTACCAACCGTGAGTTTATTGAATCTTTGAAAAACCTTTCTATATATTTTTTCAAATAATGGTAGAATTTAATTGCTATATTGAATAGTAACTTAATTCAATTAAATAAGGCGAAAATCACATGATTTAATCAAAATGTTATTATTTGATTCAGTGTAGTTTTACTGTAATTTGATGAATGCAAATTAATTTAGAAGTATAAATTACTCACACTGCTCACTAAGAGCGGATTTATGTAACTTATATAGTGTCTGCATGTTAATACAAAACAGTTTATTCATCTCGAAATGTTTCCATCATTTATTTTTCATTTAGTACGATGTTGTTTTAAAAATTGAAATTGCAATGTAACATAAGATACTAATTTAAGTAGCTTAATGATTTTCTTGGAGTAGACGCTTAAAAATTATTTTATGTAAATTTGCCTAAGTGTTGAAGTCAAAAGAAGCCTAATACAAAGATAAGGTAAAATGCCCAATTTGATTCTTTTGAATTAGGAGTTTAATATTATATATTTAACACAAATAGAATTTTTTTAAACTTACCAATTATATTCCTGACGTATATGTCTAATAATGTAATCTCTATTTAAAATTTCCTAAATGGAGATATATTATGTCTTTCTATAATTCAATAAAACTTTCATCTAAATATGATTATTTAGTACTGCAAATATATTTGAAGATATTTTAACCCTCCAAAATCTATGATTAATCACATTGAAAACAAATTACCTAAGCACTTTCTAATACGTAATTTTTTGTTAATTTTATTTTAATAATCATATTTATCACATTTATGAGTGCATGCAATTAATCTGCAATAAATTATCACACTAAAGCTAATTTGAAAGTAAACTAGTTTAAATATAATCATGTATACAACACTATTTAAAAAAATTCAAAGACTTTTTTAAAAATAGTGTTTTTTGTATTAGTATTAATACAGGGTGTCCAGAAAAGGACTCCCTGATTTCAAAATTAAATATCTCGAAAACAAAGAATGATAGAGAAATGCAGTAAGCAGTATGTTTATAAAGAAAACTAAGAACTTTATACGGCAGTTTGAAATAATAGTTACAAAAGCTGCAAATAGATGGTGCTGTAATCGTCATACGTAATGCCTAGTATAAATAGTGATTCGAAGCCCAGAGCGATCAGTTTCTCTATTGAAGCGTGAAAGGAGGTTAGCATATCGAAGGAAGAGATTAAAACCATGTACTCCATTGAACAACGCGTTTTTCTGGTGCTAGAGTACCACAGGTTAAAAGAGAGTCCTACGGCAACAAGGCGCTTTTTTCTAGCAGGATTTAATGTTCCAAAAGGACCCATTGCGAAAACCATTCGTACTCTCTTCGCCAAATTTCAATGAACAGGCAGCTTAATTGATGATCTAGTGGGGAATGTTGTCCGCAAGCAAACTGCAGTTACGCCTGAAAATGTCGCCCCAGTTTCTGGAATTATTCAGCAAAATCCAATGTCATCCGTCCGTAGAATTGCATCTGAGACTGGTTTGAAGCGTTTAGCACGCTGGAAATACAGAGAAAGAGCTTACACATGTTTCCATTCAAAATTCAAACTCACCAAGCCATACCCGTATGAGCTATGCAACAAAGGGTTGACTTTCTAATCAGATGCTCACAATGATTGATAGTAAAGGATTTGATGTTGGCTGCATCTGGTTTACAGATGAAGCACACTTCCACCTGAATGGATTCGTGAGTAAACAGAACTGGCGATTTTGGGGTTCTGAAAATCCATATTGGTGTGAAGCGGAACTCCTGTATTCTTCTAAAGTTACTGTGTCGGTTGCAGTATGCAGCAGAGGCATTATTGGCCCTTTTTTCATTCGAGAAACGGTTAATAGTGAACGTTACGTTGCAATTTTGGAACAATTTATCGCCACACAGCAAGTGTTAGAGGATCGACCACGTACCGAATGGTTTATGCAAGATGGAGCCTGACCACATCGTACCGAACAAGTATTTCGCTTTCTTGATGAATACTTCGGGAATCGAGTCATTGCTTTGGAATATCCCAAATTTACTGGTGCAGGCTCTGTAGTGCCGATGGTGAACATTTCGAAAACATTGTAATGTGATTTTTTGCAAAGAATGTTTTCATACGATTATTTCATTTATGTATGCTGATATAAGCTGTACAGCGTACAGCGCCATCTATTAGCAACTTTTGTAACTATTATTTCAAACTGCTGTATAAAATTCTTACAGCTTTCACAATAAACATACCGTTTACTGCATTCCTCTATCGATCTTAGTTTTCGAGATATTTAATTTTGAAAGCAGGGAGTCCTTTTCTGGACACCCTGTAAATCAATTTCCTTTATAAGACTTATTCTTTAAAATACTCCTGTAATGTTGAATGCATAAGAATAATTTACATGTAATATGAAGAAAATGTAAGATTAATATTAAATAAAATTATAAATAATAAAATTTTAAAATCAAGTGAAATAAAAAAAGCATTTAAAGAATAAGTTTCGTTAAATTATTCATTTTGCTGTCTAACATTGTCTCGTCTATATGAAGTATCAAATTAAACTTTAAAATTACTTAAATAATTACTTAGCATATTACACAGGGCAATTTTTTACAACTGGCTTATTATATTGTTAAATTATAGTTTCGAATAAAATTACTTATTGTTCTCCAGTACATACTTTTGTTTGTCTAACTTTGTTTGTCTTTGTCTAACATTGTCTCGTCTATATGAAGTATCAAATTAAACTTTAAAATTACTTAAATAATTACTTAGCATATTACACAGGGCATTTTTTTACAACTGGCTTATTATATTGTTAAATTATAGTTTCGAATAAAATTAATTATTGTTCTCCAGTACATACTTTTCCTTTTAATCACATACATGATTAATTATAACATTCATCCTGTTCTTAAATCTGGTTACTTCATTGAAGAAATAAGTAGGATTTATCCGATTCAGCAATTAATTCCTTAGGAATTATTTATGAAAATTTAATTTTTTGTAATGACATATTTATTTTATCTTATCTTTACATATTTATTTTCCGAAAATAGCAACAAAATTACATTTTAAAGAATATGTGCTTATGTAATATTGTTAAAGTGAAACTGTTATTTTTTTAATAAATTTAAGCAGTAGTTATATATATATATATATATATATATATATATATATATATATATATATATATATATATATATATATATATATATATATATATATATATATATATATATATTATTTAGAAGTATGTGTGTATCCAATTTAAATCCTAATTTTACTCAATTTATTTTGTTTTTGAAAAATATGTTCTTGTTATCGAAAGTCTGGTCAATAATTATTAGGGTACATAATATCATTAAGCATTTCATCGCATTATTTATTAGATTTGTTTAAATTTTACTCTTTCTAATATTCGTATTCCTGATTACTTATTCAATGCAAATAATACCAATTATTCTTGATTCTGTTATTCTGATCTTGATCTCTGCCACCATTGAGCAATAGGCTTGGCTTGTTTGTCACTCATTAGTCATTTTTAACATATAAGGGTTAATTAAACAGGGACTTAAGGCTTAAAGTGGATTACGATTCAAGCGTCTGTGCCCCAGGTGGGTTTTGAACCCACAAGCTGTTTAGTGTGTGTGAAATAGTGCTTTCGCTTTCTGCATGTTTGCCTGTCGAAATGGGCTCTTGTATTGTTTTCCAGATTTTCTCACATCTAACACTTCAAAAGGGCAAACTATCTATGGCATACTTTCCAGAAAGCAATTTCGGAAATTGATATTATAATACTTTCATAAAACCTTCAGTTATTTAACTCTTCATTACGCTTTGTCAAATCATCAATGCCTTAATAAAATCTATCAAAATATAAAATGGAATCAAAAGGGGGAGAGGCGTCAACTGCCAGCATTGTATTCATTGATATACTTGATATAAGACTATATCTTACAAATGTATGTATAATTTAGGTAATATAGGGTAATGACTATAACGATGTTTACAAATTAAAAATCTAATCATGCAAAAATTATGTTAAAACAATTTTAGAAGATGTCCTCGTACTTATTGAAAGAATTATCTTGAAAACTATTTAGAATAAATCAATCACAATAATTAAGTGAGAAAATGTTAAAATGCGCATTAAACATGTGTGTTTGAGAAGGAAGTCAAAACAAATAAGGAATATGATATAATGTAAGGAATTTGAGTACAACAATTCAAACAATAAAAACTCAAAAATATGCTGATTAAAATGATAAAAAAATAAGATAATTTTATCAATATTATGACATTATCATTTTATAATGTGCAATTAATTATTATTTTAGAAAGTGTTATTAATTATTATGTATGCGGTGTGTTAAAATGTATACAAATGTGCAATTTACTTGTAGTGAGTTTTACATAGATTGTTAATTTTTCGATAAGCAATTTTTTAATAGTCAAGCAGGGATTCGTTAGGAGTAAATAATTTTCCTATTCGTATTGCATATATTTTCATGGCTATTTTTAAAATTTCCTAAGAATTATAATTATAATAATTTAATATTATTATAATTATAATTATAATAATTAATCAGTTTGTAAGTTTTTAACAATAATTCAATGCCCTTAAATGTATATTCTTGCAACCAAATAGCTAAATGTATTCTTTGATTTATATTTATTAATATTTACTGTTTTTAATTCAATTGATTTTTTTTCAGTTTGTTTTCTTAAAGTTATTTACAAAGCAACTTTTAAGCATAAATTATTTATGCATGAATATAGAGAATGATTGTCTTATCTACAGGAATATTTCATTTTTAAGATAAAAGAAAAAAGCTTCATTGTAAATATATATTTTCAAATTAGACCTCTGCAATCGGCAAAAGACAAAAGTTTGAATCTAATTGCCGTTCTAAAAAAGAGCATTAGACACAAGTCGCTTCCCCATCTTTTCAGTTTACTTCCTCTTACAGTGCCTCAAATCGAATTTGTGCGCCTGCACCCTTCGAAATTCCAGCAACAACAATAACAGCATTCCCCTGCACACTCCACACAAACGGAGTCGTAATCATTCCCCATACCTCCTTTTTTATATTATTTGTCGGGGCGGAAAAGCTATCAGCACTCCTCCTCTCCTCTTTCCTTCGCCACCAGGGGGGCTTTCCTTGGGCTACGGCGGCGCGGGGGCATGTGTATAACCGTGACGGGAAAGGGCGGGCAGAATTCAGAGTGAGAGCGGAACGTGCTCGGCAGAGAAGCCACCTTTACAGTTCTTCCAATCTTTTAAAAACGTCGGTAGAGTTTGTGGCCTTCCGGGCACATGGCCTTTAGAAAGGATCCCGCTGTAAGGCTCTACTTGCTCCAAGTCTTTTTAGTTTCTTTCCAAGGAATTCGTGCCAGTGGGGAAGTAACGACAGGTAAGTTTCCTAAAAGTATTTTTATTTATGTATCTTTATAATCAGTGCAGCTGGTGCTTCGCAAGTAATACTCAACTGAAACTTTGAAAATCTTCGAATCTCGTCATTATCCTTAGTTAATTAAATAGCTTGCGATACAAGGATAATTATTGAAACAGGCATATGCTTATATTTCAACAATAACAAACTTAATTTGTTAAAATTTCAAAATTTTTTATAAAATGATAATTTTAATAACAATATCAATCGTAATCCTTTGTGAAAACTGTTGCTAATTTTATATAATTAAATCAATTATAATATTTCCAATTTAATATTTTTAAATTGCCTTAGAAATGTAGATTGATAGGAAAAATTTTTTATTCATGTTGTACTATTAACAAATCAAATATTCATGAATTTTAAAAGCATCGTAAACAAATGGAACACTTTCTATAACCACTTTAATTAATTTTATATTTTAACCGATTTCGAGTAAATAAGAATCTATTATAAGTTTTTTTTTATCTGAACATGTGTGTAACTGTATATTAATATTCCTTTTTAAATACATCAAGAAATTGTTAAATTTCGTACTTTAATCAAAATGTAAATAAATCAAACTAAACAATGTATTCAGATAACTAATATCTTTCATTATTCATGCTATAAAAATGCATTATCAATCTGCTAATTTGTCACAAAATCATAAAAAAATCCTTTGTTTGTTTCAACATGGATCTGCATGCATTAGCTCAGTATGTAAAATTTCATCAAAAAATTGGCAATAATAAAGATAAAATATGATTTATCTGGAATACTTTGTGGATTATTGTTAAAATAATCCTGTGATTCAATATTTAAGTTAAAATGCAAATTAAAAGCATGTGTTCAACATTAATATTTATACATAATGAAATGTTTAACTTAAATTTTTTAAATACAGTGGCACTTGTTTGCAAGAAATTCGAAAAATTATAATGTTTCAATTATAATTTTTGAATGCGAATAAAAGTATTTTCCATTTATAGCTGTACACACACACTATTATATTAGCTTAGGGATAATTCATTTCCTTATAGAAGTTCTAACACATTTTTATGTTTAATACATATTAAAATAGTAAAGATACAGTCAAATCTATAATATATATTCATTGACTTAAATATTAATTGCAATGAATAGTTTTCCATAAACGAGTTTTTTCCTTTAGTAAGAGCATGTTTATGTAAATACTTTGAACATCTTTTAACACTTCTTTTAAAATGAAAGTACTGAACACTACTAGAGACCAACATATTAATCAGCGCAAAATATTCTCGTACCTGTCATAAAATGAAAAAATAATCGATGCAAATCCCCTGACATGAAGGAAACACAAATGGAAATCCACTTACAAAGGCAGTTAAATTTTTTGAATTTATCAAACACTTTATATATATATATATATATATATATATATATATATATATATATATATATATATATATATATATATATATATATATATATATATATATATATATATATATATATATATATATATATATATATATATATATATATATATATATATATATTGCAGTTTTATTGATTGCTTTAGACACTAATGATACTTATAACTTGGAAAAAGTTATGAATTATTACTCACTTACAACGTAAGAACTTTTAAGAAAAATTTTCGCTTTGCTTATGAACATTTTAGTAAAAAATTGCTTAAGCAACGAAATTTTAAATTTAAACAATATGAATGATAATAGTCTGAATTTTGCTAATACAAACTAATATAGATCAAAACCTAATATATACATAAATGTCAAATATTTAGTCTGCACATTTTTAAATACATTGCACTAATTTCTTTAGTAAATTTTGTAAGTGATTGATTACTAAAAATAATTCTTATTTCATATTTTCCAAATCAAAAAATTTTACAAATAATTTCTACTTCTGATTTTGTTTTTGGAAACAAGAAATATTGATAAATGACTTGTTTATTTTAAACTATGTAGCAATAAAATCTATTAAATTATTTAACATTTTTATCGTAATACTAATGTTACTGTGTGGTTTTTAATTACTTTCAATCTAAGTCAGTAACTTTTAAGCTTACATTTTTAGTTAAATTATACACAAAAACATAATAAAAAATCTTAATAATAATTCAAATTACAAAAACAAGGGTTTTCATTATATATGCTAAAAATGCAATATTTTTCAATCAAATACAAAATTCGTCTGTATACGTCATAATATATTGTTCAATTATTAATAAACTTACGTAAAATGAAAGTGCATTTTTTTACAAATGCTTTTTTTCTTAATTTTTCAAAAAATTTTCCTTTTAGTTTTTAATGACTCATGTGTTTGTATTTAATACGATGATGAAATTTCACTGCAGAAAATGTGGTTTTCTAATAACAATCAAACTCTTATTTTTAATACTTATTAAACAAACAAAATATCGTATAATTATATATATATATATATATATATATATATATATATATATATATATAGAAGTTAAATCAATAAGAAAAGTTATAGAGCTACAATGATTTTGCGACCAAATGCTATTTTACAAGCTCAAATTTAACAAACAAAGCAAATTCAAAAAATAATTCATTAAACAGCTATAGGAAATTGATTTTAGGTTTCTGTTTTCTGCCAACATTTTTTGAGTGACTGCTTGAAAACTTTTGGGATCCTTTTCCAGCAACACGTAAATACGGAACACAATTTATTTCAACACTGTTATATTTTACAATTCAGCGTTACAATATGTGAACTTGTGAGGAAGTTTCAAGCATGTGCAATTGTTGTTGTTGTCTTGTGCCAGTTAAGCTAGCATTATGGAGTTCACTGCTCCACTTTTCCAACGGAACCACATTTTGGTGTGGAGTCCGACTTCCTCAGTACACACTTCAAAGTAATAGTATACACTACGCAGTAGGTACCCATTTATAGTAATGGCAATAGTTCACAACGCAGCCATACAAAGAAAGGAAAAAGACAGGATAGATAGAGAGAGAAATTATATCCATCCCCTGTAGTTGGGATTCGAACCATGTAAACTGGGATTCAAATCCAGGACTTCCCTTACTCTCTGAATCTATCAGTCAAGCACTCTGATTACTAGAGATGGCGGGTGGAATCTGCAATTGTATTTAACTTAAATAACACCAGATGCGTGATGTTTATCCTTTCTTACAACATTTGAATAATTTGAATTTGTATGTGTAAAATAAAAGAAAATATTAATAAAACATTAAAAAAACACTACTACGAGCAAAAGCCCAAAATAGTTTTTCTTTTACTGCTTGTTCTCAAAACAAAATATTCTGCCGAAGTAACACATTGATATTTATTTAATTACTGTTATTAGAATATAGATATGAATCTAAGTGACGTAGTTGAAGCATATCGAACTTTCATGCCTCAGGTTCTAGGTTCTAACTTCAGGCTGGCCATTGTCGACTCAAACATTCATACCTACAAGGTGTCAATATAACTGAATACCAAGCATGTTCGGGAACTAAGCGTTACTAGTTTCATGTTAGGCTCCCAACTTAACTGCGATGTACAGATGTGGGTACTGTAGCCCTTGGCCCCATTGGGGCTGAGGTGGCAGAGAGAAATCAAAGAATATATATATATATATATATATATATATATATATATATATATATATATATATATATATATATATATATATATATATATATATATATATATATATATATATATATATATATATATATATATATATATATATATATAAGTTAACCTTAAAGAAAGCAGAAGTTTTCCGATGAAACAAACTCTTTACCTTTTTCTGAACAGTTAGTTCCATCACTTTAAGAAGTGAAAGAAAAAAGTTTCAAATTTCTACCGGAACTCCGCTGAAACTTTTCTTCATCCAGATAATGAGAGTCGTTGGTTGAAAAAAGAACACAGCTTTCTATCAGATCCAATCTCTAGTATATTTTTATATTATTTTATTGATTTTTTTCAAATTAGATCATCTATTCAAATACAAGTTTCAAATTTTTCACCTACTAAAAGTTTTTTGGTATTATCAATAGTCTTGGATACGTGGAAAATATAATTTATTTAATAATAAGTAAATAATTTAATATTAATAGTAAATAATAATTTTATAATAATAGTAATAACAGTAAATAATTTTTTGTAAAAGTCTTCACTATTTGCTCACTAAATTTTAAATAAATAATCTAACAAAATTACTAACTCAAGTACTATAAAAATTCAGCAATGAAAGGCAAGTGATGTGAATTTATTATTAGTTATTAGGTGATAAAATTTATTTTATGTTAGAGTAGATTCTAACTCTGATACCGTTTCTTAAATGAAATATTTGTTTTAAATTCTCTTGAGAATGGCAATTTGAATTTATTAAAAGTAATAAATCTGGTTTTTTAAAAATAAACAAATATATTTTGTCCTAAAGATAATCAAAAATTAAATTTATTGATTCCTTACAGCAATATAAATTTTTATATATACTATTGTAGCATACAAATTATGTATAAATGTACATGCAAAAGTAAAAATAAAATATTAACATTTATTTCACAATTTGAGCGTCAGAAACTATTTGGTAACATTTATCTAATTTTAAAAATCTTCCAAATTTTTTTGCATAAAATAATCATTTTTAATTTCATAGATTCATGCGTTCATTTATTAAATAAAATGACAAATAAACAATACTGTTCATTTTTCATTTGGTATTTGGTTACTCATTTCTAATTATACTTTATAGCTCACGTTTGTTTCAACATAGCTTTCGACAATATTTAGCCCATATTTTACATTCTTAAAAGCAGAATATTAAAACTCATTTCAGCAAAATTTAGATTTTAAAAACTAATTTTACCATTTTCGAAGATTCCTGTAAAATTTTAATCATGGAACTTTTGATTTATGAAAAGTAATACGATAACAAATAATTTTGTAGCAACATTGTTAATAATAAATTCATTATTATTTGTATTTATGATTGTACGTTTTGAAAATGAAACATAGTAACTTAAAGTAAAGGACAATGGTTTTGATATATTGATTTTTAGACACTCTTAAATGAAATTGAATTATAACTTACAATAGAAAGCCACAAGCAATTTAAATTTTCTTAGAATAGCTGATATACCATTTGTAAGATATTTTGGAATGATGAAAAATATGGAGTAAACTCGTCATTTATCCTTAGTTTAAAATTTCGAAAAAAAACTTAGTTTATCCTTTGTCATTTTTACCTTCAAAAAATTATACAACTGACAAGGATAGGAAAAATTAGTATAATTTAACATATGTAACATTTTTTTAAAAATTTTTTCAAGATTTCTTGTTTCAGCTCATAAATTTTACAAGCATAATTTTTAAAGGGCATGATCATTTGCTGTCGGGCATAGGGTGGAAGGATTTCCAAAATGCCTAATTTGTAAACACTTCACTTGCCGCCGTGGTAAATGTATGCATGCCAAAATGGGATTGTTCAAAATGAACGACGTGGGAAATGAAGAGCATTACTGGCATCAGATGACAGAGGTGAACGAAGACTGAGGAGATGCGCTCAGATGAGTAGACGTGAGCAATTGACCGACCAGATGAATCAAAGGACTATAAACAATGTCTCCCAAACCACTGTTCAATGAACTAACTTCAAAGTAGACGCCTGGTTCATGCAGTTCATTTCAGGCGAAGGCTGGAATTAGAAGTCTTCTGATTTGGGAAATTTAGCGTTTTCCAATGAATCACGTTTTATGCTGTATGGGACAGATGGCGTATAAAACGCCACAATCCTCTGTAAGAAAACACCATGAAAACAGTACTGCAATGGAGTATAATGGTCAGGAAATTGCTTTCCTGCCCTTCTCCGTGTTCATTCATCATTGTGGAAGACAGGGTGGATCAATACAAGAACGCAGATGTCCTTGCGGATCATGTCCATTCATATATACGTATTGTTTTTCCTCATTATGATGGCATCTATCAGCAGAACAATGCGAGGTGTTATACTGACAATTTACATGCGTGGTCCGAAGAGTACTTGTATGAATTTAACTTTCTCCTTTGGCCAGTAAACTCACCTAACCAAGCCCAATGGAGAATATGTGGAGCTGTCTCGTGACATGGATCATCACTTACGTTATCTAGCACAGCTAGTCACTGCAGTGGTATTGACAGGGTTCAACATGTCAGTGAATACCATCAGGAACCTAATTGGCTCTGTTCTTGTACATCTCGGAGTAGTCCACTCTGCGAAAGTTGGTTATTCTGTCTTTTGACAGGTGGTCACATTAAAGTGATTGTACTATGTATAAGGGATCTAAAATTTTGCATTGAATTTTTAAAAGCAGTTGTCATGAAAAGCGTGCATTTTCGTAATTTTGTGCAGACAGATTTGATGAATCGAGGATAAAATATCTCGTTAGCTTAAATTTAAAAAATAAAATTAATTAGAAATTATTTTCTAGAATTTTGAAAAATTAAAATTATACTTTATATTTTAAGTATTGAATGTTTTTAATAAAATATATTAAATTGCTCATAGTGCAAATTTCATAAAAGTAAAATAAAATAGTTGCTTAAATAAAATAATAAAATGCATATTAAAATCAATAAGGAAAAATTCTAAGTGATGGCAATAATTTCGATTATAAATTAATTTGTTTCCAAATACATTTTACAATACTTTAAAATACATAAAAATAGTATTTATAATAAACATTTCATAAAAATTTTAAGTTCAAAAGCTACATTTTTCACATATTTTCATCTGTTCTAATAAAGATATAATATTTTAAATAATAATACTTATCTCTGACTTGATTCATTAAAAAATATAAAAAAATATTTTTTTTGACTTTTTTGTAATGTATTATTATCACAATAATTTCTGTAAAATGCCTACCATAATTCTTCTGTCAGCATATTTCGAATTAAAATAATCACCCGGTAAAGAAAAAGGAATTTTTTTAAATTTGGCAACAGAAACGTAATTGACGGATTTTAAAATGTTGAATGGACATTTTGTTTCCTGATTCTGTTGTTAGTTTAATTAAATTATTGGAGCGCAATTTTAAGTTCTACTAACTTCTTACTCCATGATGTCACACTCAATGAAGCAATGGCGTTACACAGTTTCAGAAGTAACTTTCTCCACTTTTCCTCTTCGGAAAACTTTCTTTCCCTTTAAATGGAGAGCACGAAAGAGCGACGAAGATGGGGAGACAAGGAATTCACGATTAATTAAATACAAATATCAGAAGCGTGCGTTGCTCTGATTTTGATGAACCCCCATCATGCTTCCTATCTATCTTCCCCTCTTCCCACTCCCTCAAACCCAAAGATAGTCCCCCTACTTTCCGGAATTTAATGAACATTGCGGAAGAAGCGAGTAAAGTGGGATTTGGCTACATTCTAAATCGATTTGGTAGGATTCATAAAAATTCTTGATGGATCATAACGAGATTTCGATGATACCGTGAAGGAGATACATTTTTAAATCCTATGAGGATTAGTTGTGCAATATTGATTTATAACGTTTGAAATTATTTTTATTTGGTAGAATTTTTAACAGAACTAGAAATAATTGTTTCGTGCATGTAACTATAACAATAATACGCTCATTGTAAAAGTTAAAGGAAAATTTAAAGTAATTTCTGAAGACCTTCTAAAGAGAGAAAATTAAATCATGTATATTAAATTAGAATGAAATGTTTTCATGCTTAATTGCATTTATCAGCTTTTCCAATATAGTCTCTAACAAATAATTTTCATAATTTTTCAATTAATAATAAGCATCAGTAACGCTTGATTAAATTTAAATAATTATGATAAACTAAATTGATACTAAACAGACAACACGCACTTACAGAGACAATCCTGAAAATTTCTTCAGCTGTCAAACAGGTAGTTGCTTAAACTCATATAGTCAAACAATTATTCAAATGTTTTTCTTTCTAAATGTGAAGTTTTAACAGCTACTTTTTATGTGTTTTATGTTAACGAATTTTATCTGACATTAGATTGTATGAAAATTGTAGTATATTAGATATTTTTAGATCAAAATTTTCTTTTTTTATTGTCATACAATGTACATGAACCATTTTTAAAATGTATAGGATAAACATTAATAATGAATCAAACATTATTCTCAAAACAACGATAGTTTTCAAATCGTTATTTCTTCTTGGGCATGTTAAACAATATTTTCATTTAAAATTAATTTGATTTAAACGTTTATTTTTTGGTTCATTAAAAAATTTGAATTTCTCTTACAGTTTTCTATTTTATATTTCTCGGATAGACCTAGTGACTATGATAACAAAACAAATTTTTATCAACTTTTTTTTATTGAATAAAATTTTGTTTTTATTTAAAATACTTAGAAATATGAAAAACATTATTCCCATAGCAAAGCTCTAAAATATATATTTAAATAAAATATAGAAATAGAGTATTGGTATTTCTTAGTTAACTATTTAAAAGACATAGCAGAATCATCAAAATATATTAAAAATTAAACTCAGTGCCCAACAGTCTCGTTAAGCCAAGGCCTACAGTGCCCATATCGATTTCTGTAACCAATAATATAAAATCTGAATATATTATTATTTTTAATATAATAATGGTACACTTTATAGGTACCTAATTATTTTATTGCTAAGTATCTTACCGTATGAGTTGTATTAAGTAAAAAAGAAGACAAATTATCTATTTTTTATTTTTGTAATTAAGGCAATAGTGATTTTATTTTTTATCATGCATTTCAATTGAATAATATTTTCAAAACATATTTTAAATGGATGATTTATTAAGAGCAAAACTATAAAACATTTTTTATATTCCTTTAATTCATTTTATTTTTAAAAGTGTTAGTCCATTTTATTAATATTGAGTAAGACAAACCATTGTCTGATTGTTATTTTTATTAAATTTTATGTTATTATAAAAGGCTCATTAATAAAAATTCTCTAATTTTCTACCACAACAACGTGGTACTATTTAAAACTTTTTTGGTCCCATGAGACTAAATGACTTTCACAAAGTATGAAACAACGAATAAAACAAAGTGAATCAAAATATTATCTGGTGTACTATTGCCAGCATTTCTGCGAGCATCATCTAAAAAAATATTTCTTTTTTATATTTCCACCTTCATCTGTTCATTTTTAATTACTTTAATTGTTTCATCGTCTGGTGAAAAATTAGATAAAGTGCTCGAAGCTCATATTCCCTTGAAACTTACTTCATGCATTCCTTTCCCAAAGTACATAGTTTTATTGATTTTTTACCTTTTTCATTGTACAATCCTTAGAGATTTGGGATTAAATTAACTTACTTGGCTAGTAATTTATTATTTTTACTCTTCCGAGAATTTCCCTTTCGCGTTGAAAGTAAAAGTAACATTTAATTGATAAATTAATACGTGAGTTTATGATGTCTATGCATATAAATCAGTATAAACTCTCAATTTTTTAGTGAAATTAATTTAATAAAATAAATTTTGAAGTATAAATTATTTTCTTGATCATTTTTTATTCATAACCAAAGTTTTTTTGAGAAGTTTTATGTTAAATTAAGCACTAATTGAAAAGTACATCATAATATTATTTATTATACTTGATTAAATATACATAAAATAACAACCTCTACACAATAACTTGTCTCATATAGTAAAATGTAAAATATATAATTTGTCTATATAAATCTAATAACCAATTAATCTGAAAAAATTTAAATTATAAAATTACAGTAGTTTGAAAATAAGTACTATTTTCAACGGCATAGCAATTAATTTTTAAGGGAATATATGATAAGAGTAAAAGTTTGCAAGGTAATGTTTTTTCAAATAAGAAAAAGTGAGATAAAATTTCAATATTTTCCTTCATCGATGTGTTAAAAATTTAAACTGTTATTATATTACCAATTTTTTAGTTTTATATCCAATAAATTGAAATTATTTAAAATATTCTAATCGTAGGTCTTATAAATTTTAACTGCCGACCGATTGGCTGAGTGGTTAGCGTTACTGACTCCTGAGCTGTTGGTACCGGGTTCGAATCCCGGTTCGGGCATGGATGATATTTCCTTCTTTGTTCTATCTGTCCTTTCTTCTGTAATGTTGTATGAATGTGGCCCGCCCTATAAACGGGTTTGTGGTGGTATGGCGCGGGTAACGCTACTCGCCTTCGTGACTTGGTTCACAGGTGCTCGCTGAATAACGATAAATGATTAGCAATTTCTGGCCTTGTTGTGGCATAGGGTTCAGTCACCCTAGTGAGCCCACCATTGGATAAAAATACATATATATTTTAATTGAAATAATGTCCGTCATGCGTACCGTTACTATATAGTGAATTATTTTATTAATAATTTTAATAATTAGAATTTAGATATAAACAATATGATATACATTTTTATATAAAGATACTTAAAAATTTAAAATTTCAGTTATAATTAATAACTGAAATTATTAAATATATCAATCAATAAAATGTAAAAAAAATTCTTAAGCTTAGTAACCAAGTATATTATTAAATAATTAGATTGTTGGACTGTGTGCATATAAAAAGTGTTTGCATAAATGTATTTAAATACATCAAAAAGCAGTTTATATAATATTTATTATGGTATATGTGATAAACATTGTTAAATGTGTTTTAAGAATATTTATCACTTATTTAGCTTCATTCTTGAGGAAATTTTTCATTGTACTTTTAGTTTTCACTGCCTACTTATATATATATATATATATATATATATATATATATATATATATATATATATATATATATATATATATATATATATATATATATATATATATATATATATATATATATATATATATATATATATATATATATATATATATATATATATATATATATATATATACACTCATATGATATTATATCATTATATTAATTTGACTGATATGAAGTATGAGATAAATTTTATTACTTAAAAAAATATTGATCTGTCAACAGTTATTATGAAAGATCAATTCATGTGCATGATAGAATTTTTATGATAATTAGTAAACAGTATTGACAATTTATCTAGTCCTTACACTTACTTTCTACTGTAAAAGCATTGGTAAAAATTTAAGAGATAGGTCATTAGCACTTTGTACATTTGAATGGTAAGATATTTAATGGCATCAGAGTTCTTAGCTGTTTGAATAGCTTTTCATTGCTTCAGGATTGATGAAGAATACAAAACGAACTAAAGAGATTATCACGAATCAAAGTAATAGAAATGGCAAAGCGAAAGTTAATGACTTTTTAATGCGAATTTAATTGTGCTGTAAATTATCCGTAAGAGATACTCGAAAGTGGTCTTGTTGGTGGTTACCTATGAGATAAAGCTGTGAAAAATACATAAAATGAAAAAACCGATGACATGATAATTGTTTTCATTGATGTTTAATGTAAGAACACTTGTGACCAGAACTTGGTCTAAACTGTGCATTTTCACGATGGGATTCTGGGAGTGAATATTTTGTTCACTAAACTTCCCAAAATAAAGATATTTTCAGGAGATTATAAGTAGTACTTAAATGTAAATATAGTGGACAGGGACTAAGGAGGGATGCGTCTAAAATATTTCTAAGATGAACCAGCTTACACATTACCTCCTCAACCAGCTACAGAAGAATAAATTTGTAGTAGTTAATAAAATTATCTTATTGTCACGAATAATGCCATTTTTTACGTTTATCTCAAATTCATTTTGAAAACTATTTGGCTTGTAATGTTGTCTAAGTTAATGGCATGCAATGAATGTAACGTCTGATGAGGCTGTATTAAAGTTAATTACGCATGTCTATTAAGAAGTTCTTCTATTGTTTTAAATGCAGGCTGTGTCAAAAAACGAAAAATACACTTTTTTCAGTTCATGAACATCAGAATCATCACAGAATAACTGAATAGTAACTGATAGAAATAAAGTAAAATATTTTTATATTTTTCTGTCAGAAATGAAATGTGTAATTATGCTAAATTAGTATATAATGGTATAATGTCAATCAGAAATTTTATTATGTCATAATAATCTGTTTAATCTGAAAAACTAAACACATTAAAGAAAAAGCAGTCTCCAATGTATAAAATATTAGCGCATTATTTAATTTAGAATTTAAAAAGTGTATAGGATTAACAGATCAATGTAGGTCTGACGTCATATGTTGTTATATTCCTAATTTTTATTTGTGACTAAGAATCTAGTTTACAATGAATTTAATAAAACTACACGCATGAAATCTGCAAAATGATGAACTTTGATAAATATTTTTGGATAACTAGATTAAAAATTCACAATTTATGTTAGTACATAGAAACAAATATAATTTATTACATATAAAGCCTTAGTTTTGATACTTGCAGCTTTTGGGTAGCAGATGTTAATTTTGTAGTATTCTGCATACAAATTTAAAGTGAAGCTTTAAAATTTTACCGATATACTTCTCGCATGACACGTCCACGCTGCCACAGTCTAAGAAATATTCTAAATTAAACAAATTTATAAGGATGGAATAAAAATGATTTAGAAAGCCTTAGACCATTTGCATGTTCATCAGGTGGAGTCAATTATATTAAATAAAAAGTTTGTTTTTTAGAAATCGAGGTATAAAGCATAAATAAATCAAGATATTCATTGTTATTTTCATGTCAAAATATCTTAAATAACCATATTTCAAACAACTTTAAAATTTATATTTCTCCGAAACAATGATGTTAATTATGTACTTAAAAATAAAATAATTAAAATCTTATGAAGAAAAACCAAATTAATTCGTTATGCACAGTATACGTAAACTTAACCATGTTCTTTCCTATGAAGCGTAATTTTCACCCATCAAGATTATAACAAATTTCTCCCGAGACTTCAGAAAGAACGTGAAAGATGCTGATGAAAATGTAGAAAGATGATAAATGATTGCTCTCACAAGATGCTGCTATCAATCCAATAGACATTTCTAGAAATTATTTCAGAGAAAATTGTTAAAATATGTGTTGCTGGTTTTTTTGAATTCCAATCGCGTTCTTTTTCGATACGAAAGAGTTTTGAATTCTGTCATGAACTTGCATATTAAGCTTAAAATATGCTAAATAAAAATGTGTTTTCAGAAATACAGAAACAACACTACAATAACTGTAAACAGAATTCTCTTGATGTAATCATACAGTTATTTAATAAATATAAACAAACAAATCATTGATTTTTATATACATTTATTTTAAGTAGAAAAGTGATAAATAGATTAAATTTAATTGCTGAAGTATCACATAAATTTGAAACGAAAATACATAAATGTAATTACATATTTGATTAGAAAAAAAAACTCTAGTTTTAAATATAATTGTATTAAATTCAATGAAATATATTCAGTTTCTTTTTTAATATTCTACTATCATACATATGTGCAAATAATATGATTCATTTCAGATTAAAATCAATATGAAGATTAAAAATAAATAGATTAAAAATATCATTCTGAAAATATAAGCGTTATGTTTGATAACGTGAGAAGACAATAAATACAATGTGATTATTTACAGATTATTTGTATCTAATATGAAAAATAAAATTGGTTTCCATTTATTCAAATTAAATAAAAGTTAAAATATCATTTCTGTTTTTAAATCAAATAATGATTACGCACTGTCATGAATTTTATCTCAAATAAAGACTTTAATTTGAAATATAAAACAATAATATTATGTAAAAACTTATAATTAATTGCGAAAACATTATGCATGAACTTTGTAATATCAGCTGTAAAAAATAATTTCACAAACCAATTATCATATTATTGATCAACAAGATCAAATTAATGTTTAATAAAATGAAAATGAACAGCATTTCACAATTATTTTTTACACATATATATTGTGTACTTTATGTGAAGCATTTCTTTCTGAAAATAAGATAAGAATTCTCTCTAATAACTAAAAATCAAAGTCTAGTTTTTAATTAATAAATATGTGTTGACCAAAAGCAAATTTTTTCGCTCTTAATTTAACTTATTAATAGTTCTATTTATTTTAGTTATAATGAATATAAAAATGATTACAAAAATATACATTACAATGGCAAGGAATTATCGTGGAAATCAACAATCGATTTAATTTCTGTTAAATACAAATAGGATTATTTACGAGTATATATGAAAAGATATATAAATATGTTTTGCTTATATTAAATATTTATGTACAGATAATAAACAAAAATGCATGATATATATATATAAATAAATAAATAAATATATATATATATATATATATATATATATATATATATATATATATATATATATATATATATATATATATATATATATATATATATATATATATATATATATATATATATATATATATATATATATATATATATATATATATATATATATATATATATATATATATATATATATATATATTATACATGCATCCAAATATGATCCATCCCAATGTACTGAATAGAAACATTTTCCGAAAAATATTTCAGAAATATTGTATTTTTAGGACTTCGAGAAACAGAGGGAGAAATATAATTTAATTTAGTGTTCTTTGTTAATAAATTGTTTTCTTACGATTTCAATTTGAAATAAGCCCATTTACTCCGAGAAACAATTTTTTGGAATAGTTGGAAAAAGAGAAAACCCTTCACGGGACAAAGTAATAAAATGAAAATGCATTTCGCACGCAGAAATAACTAAGATTTTTTTTCAGAAAACCTCCCCATCATTTTTCTTTTTAATGAATCAAATATCTATTTAGTTTTTGCTGTGTGATCTTGCCATTAATTCGATCAAAGATTTATTTTTTCTTTTGGCCATGAAGAATGGAAATATTTTATGTCACATTGTTTGTAGATGAATAGAGCTTCAGAATAAAAAATTTATACAAAATAAAATATTTTTATAATTCGCTCAAATTATTATATTCAACATAAAATTATAAATTATTTTCTGTCCTTTAGGAAAACCAGCAAATGAAACACAGCATAACAAAACGTTTGTATTTGTTCCAAGAACAAAACATAAATTGAATGTATGCGAACTGAAAAATTTAAAATTTTCTTTTTTTTAATTTAAGAATTAAATGATTAACTGATAAATATACTTTTTCAATAGAAATTAAAAACTTTGAATTAGTATATACATACATACATACATACATACATATATATATATATATATATATATATATATATATATATATATATATATATATATATATATATATATATATATATATATATATATATATATATATATATATATATATATATATATATATATATATATATATATATATATATATATATATATATATATATATATATATATATATATATATATATATATATATGTATACAAGCTGACCCAGCCACGCGTTGCAGTGGCTGAGTTTTTAAAATACATTGAATCAATTTTTTACTAATTCTTGGGTACAATTAAATGAATATTTTCTAAAAAAATTTAAAATAGGTTCATTCATATGAGATTAAAAATAAAACATTTCGCAAAAATTTAAAAGTAATAGGTAAAGTATCGAAATTTTGAAATTAAGCACAAACCAACATAAACTTTCTGAATTTACATTTTATTCATCTTATATTAAATTATAGTTTGTAATCAGTGACTTAGTTACAAAATATACTATATAAATTAAAAACATCTAAAAATAAATTGTTATAAATGGGGTAGATAACATTGACATCGAAATATTACTTTTTCTATTTTAAATTATTAAAACTAAAAATTATCTAAGTACAACATTCCTGGTTAACCTATCTTTCGCTAACACGAAGAGATTTGATGGTTTTCCTACACGTGAGCAAGCAACATATAGCTGTCCATGTGGGAAATATGTGTTTTTCAAATCCAAACCGCAAATAGACATTGTTTTGCCTATAGATTTATTTATGGTCATCGCAAAATCTGAACAAATCGGAAATTGGAGCCTTTTAAACGGTATTGGAGATTCTGACACTATCAGTGGAATACGTGGCAACAGGACGATATCTCCTTTAAATTTTCCCGTCAAAATTGTTGCTTCGAGAATATTTTCGGTCATTTTTTATGACTAAGCGTGTACCGTTACATAATTGAGGTGGGTTTAAATTACGTAGAAGAATAATTGGTGAACCAATTTTCAATTGAAGATTGTGTGGTGACATTCCTGGCATAACCAGAGAATTCAAAAATTCAGTTGGAAAGTTTATGGCTTCGTTTTCATCAATAACTGTGTCGATTGATTTAAAAGACATCAAATCACCGGGCAACATCTGTTGTATATGGAAGTTAATTTCGTTCACATCAACGTTTCTTGATGCCAAAATAGCACGATTACAGAGCCAATTATCAAATTATAAAATAAAAATAAAAAAATAAAAGGCTATCGAGAAATACTTACATGTTTTCGAGGTGGTATGAAAATTAGTAGAGAAAAACAGTAAAAAATAAAATTTTATTTTACTATTTATAATATTAAAAATATTCAAATTGAACACTGCGCAATAATAACACAATACAAAGTATAATTATAAAAATAATTCACGAAAAATTGTTACAGTATGATTATACATCATGAAAATATATATAAATCTATATTCAACGATGCGCTTGCGCGCGCTTGTTAATTTTTTCTGGAAGATAGTATAATCTAGAAAAATAAACACGTCGCCATCTGCCGAATACCTGTGCAACTTAGATGCTAAATCGCCAACTATTTGGAATTTACAGAACTAATTGATAAATAAACACTAATATCGTATAATAAATATTGAGATCAATAATTAAGTAATATAAACTATTCTATCTTTTAAGTTGGACCATATTATAAATGGTTACAAAATTTTATCAAAATCGGTTCAGTATAGTTTCGGAGTTTATCGGGAACATACATCGTGACATACGAAATTTATATATATATAGAATTGCTGACCTAGCCACGCGTTTCAGCGGCTGAGTAATTATAATACATTGAATCAATTTTTTTACTAACTCCTTGGTACAATCAAATTAATATTTTCTAAAAAAAATTTAAAATAGGTTCATTCATATGAGATTAAAAATAAAACGTTTCACCAAAATTTAAAAGTAATAGGTAAAGTATCGAAATTTTGAAATTAAGCACAAATCAACATATACTTTCTGAATTTACATTTTATTCATCTTATATTAAATTATAGTTCGTAATCAGTGACTTACTTATAAAATATACTATATAAATTAAAGACATCTAAAAATAAATTGTTATAAATGAGGTAGATAACATTAACATCGAACTATTATTATTTCAATTTTAAATTATATTAAAACTAAAAATTTTTTCCGCAGCATTATACTGAAATAAAAGAAAATTAAAAGAATTTATCATTTGAATAAATAAATTAGATCAAAATGTACTGCTGAATAAATTAATAATTATCAAATTATAAAATAAAAATAAGAAATAATAAAAGGCTATCAAGAAATACCTACATGTTTTCCAGGTAGTAGGAAAATTAGTAGAGAAAAACAGCAATAAATAAAATTTTATTTTACTATTTATAATATTAAAAATATTCAAATTGAACACTGCACAATAATAACACAATACAAAGTATAATTATGAAAATGATTCACGAAAACTTGCTACAGTATGATTATACATCATGAAAATATATGTAAATTCTATATTTAACCACACGCTTGCGCGCGCACGATAATTTTCTCGAAGATGGTATAATCTAGAAAAATAAACACGTCGCCATCTGCCGAATACCTGTGCAACTTAGATGCTAAACCGCCATCTATTAGGAACTTACAGAACTAACCAATAAATAAACACTAATGTCGTATAATAAATATTGAAATCAATAATTAAGAGATAAAAACTATTCTATCTTTTAAGTTGGACCATATTATAAATGGTTACAAAGTTTTATCAAAATCCGTTCAGTAGTTTCGGAGTTTATCGGGAACATACATCGTGACACGAAATTTATATATATATATATATATATATATATATATATATATATATATATATATATATATATATATATATATATATATATATATATATATATATATATATATATATATATATATATATATATATATATATATATATATATATATATATATATATATATATATATATATATATATATACATGTTAAGATTTTTTGCCTTTACCTTCCTAAATACATTCATCATAAATTAGTTGTCATAAAATTTATTTTAAGATTTCTTAAGCACGGTCTTAATAAACTTATATTTTTTGACCATATTATTAGGAAAAATAATTTTTTTCTGAAATACAAACTGAATGATTTCTTATTCAAATATAAAGTTTTCCCTGAAAATAGCGGCGTACATTGAAACCAAAATATAATGTTTTAATTGTTATTTTAATTTAGGATTGTTTTTTACTAAGCATTTTTGGAAATTCTTCAGACTATTATGTTTAAAATGCAGTTTATATATATATATATATATATATATATATATATATATATATATATATATATATATATATATATATATATATATATATATATATATATGTCACGATGAAAAACAATATAGAGGCAGATAAGGAACCCAGGTTTATTTAGCGTACTTTGCAGAAACATGAAAACTACCAAGCAATAATTTAACATAAATTTTTGGGTGCAACATGCACCTTATAATTTACTCGAATTGCCTGGATTCTAACCTACAACCTTTCGGTTTCATGCCGAAAACACTACATCTGAGCCAGGGAAGTTCACTTTCTTTGCTGCAATATATATATATATATATATATATATATATATATATATATATATATATATATATATATATATATATATATATATATATATATATATGCGTGTATGTGTGTGTATTATTGTTTCTATAACAGGATGCATATCCGTAGAAAACATTTAATGGTCTATTCCCACTGTTAAATTTAAAATGCATTTTAACTTTTAAATTCAATGCACAAACAAAAATATTCTGCCCATTTCAAACATCAGCCATCTTTAAAAATTAAAAATCATTATTTTATCAACATGAAAATGATTATACGTGTGAAATATGCTCATGATAATATACATTGGTTACTGTCTGTTGAAAAAGGTGTAATACTTTGTATTTCTAAGAAAATTGTGTATCATGATGTGTTCAACAAAGTTTGCTGAGTAAGGTGAAATTATATTTTTTAATATCTTGCTATGTGGGCGTTAGGTTGTTGAACAGTTGGAACATTAAAATTAATCAATTTAGCACCAATAACAAAAGTTATTTAATTATAATTGATAATACGTGAATTTAATAAAACAATACTTTTTGTCAAAATATTAATTATTAACTAACAATGTCCTCAATAAAGCATATATAAGTTCGTAAAGTTAATACCATATCCTTCCTTTCAAAATTCCTTTTTTGAATAGATTGAATAATGCTATTACTTTAATAATCAAATTCAATTCACATATGCATTGCCTCAATAATTATGTTAATAACTAGTAAAAACAGTTACGTTTTGCTGTTTAAGATATTATTTTAAAAATGGAAATGATTTTTTCATAAATATGTAAAATAATTTTATTCCTTATTAGGAACAAGTGCTGTAAAACAAGTGAACATGTACTATAAAAGATCTCAAAATGTTTCCTAGACAATCATTGCTACTTTATGTTTAGTTTAAAAATAAATAAAATTCTTTCTGTCTTTTATGTATGATGGTTAAGAACGATTAAGGTGGCTCAAGTATTCATGTATCTCAAGTATTTTATTCAATGACCTGACTTCATATGAGTTATTGATCAAATATAGTAGTGCTCCAAGAGTTTATAATGAATATAATTGAATCTTCTAAATCTATGTTTGTGAAAATTGCAACATCATGAAGGAATCGTCATGATAGAATGAAATTTAATACGCAGTTGAGTGGTAGTGGTACAAATAAATAATATAACTTTCAAAGCAAATAAACAATAACATGAAATTGAAATCAACATTTTGTCTAATTACCACGAGCTGCAGTAAGTGCTGATATCCGACGTGGCATGGAGTCAAAAAATTTTGAATCTCTGCCTGAGGAAGATCATTCTATAATGTTTGTACGCGTACCCAAAGTTTGTGTGGAGAAGTAACAGGATGATGATCACGAGCGAGACACCGACCAACGAAATCTCACACATGTTCAATTGGCGACGTATCCGGAGAGTACGCAGGCCAAGGAAGAAGTTATACCTGCTGTGATGCAAGGAAGGATTGAACAGTCCTAGCAATATGAGGGCGGGCATTGTCCTGTTGAAATTAAGAGCATGACAAGTGTTGAAGGAAGGGAACAGCTTGGGGCTGTGGACTAACTTCACTTATGTACCAGTCGCTGTTCAGATTACCCACAATTCATAGCAATTGAGCTTGTCCATGATATGTTATTGCACACCAGTTCATAACTCCGGGTGTATGTTTATTAAGACATTCAGTAATGCACTCCGGAAGGTGGCGTTCACTGCCATATCGTCACAGACACGAATGCAGCCATTATGGTACCACAAATTAAAGCGGGTTTCATCAGAAAACACAACATGCTGCCAATCAGCACGCCAGGTTCTATGTTGATAGGCTCATTGTAGCCACAAGTGGTGACGGTTTAGTGTGAAGGGAGATCCAGTATAAAGGAATCCTTGCGTGCAGCCGATGCTGAGGTAGGTGTCTACGAATTGATGAAACACCTGTAGCTTTTAAATACTGTGCTGTCAGTTGTCTAGAGGAAGCTAACGGTCCGTCAGTGTCATGCAGACCAGGTGTCTATTATTGCTCGCTAACGTCACATTTCGGGGTCCACTCACAGATTTCTGAGTTGTCCGACACTCGTCCTTCCACTACTTCCATACACGCATCAGTGCGCTGCTGTTACGCTGCACACAAGTGGCTACTGCAATATAAAATAATCCATCTTCACGAAGGTCGATGATTCTCCTACGTTCAAACTCCAAGAGTTTTTGAAATCTCGCTCTCTTTCGTCGAAGTGGCGTAAGTAACGATTGAGCTAAAGTTTATCACCAACAGATAACCACCGATAACCATACATGCCTCACTGCAGCCGTCTACTTATTCGGATCCATCAGCCATTCAGAGGGCGCTGATCAGCATATATATGCGCTACGGGATTGAAACTCTAATCATTTGCATATCATGCCTTAGTTTGCATTTCCGGAAAATTTCAGCTCACTCGAGTAAGTTCTTCATGGTGTTGCAATTTTCACAAACATGAGTTTATAATATATAATGTTTTTTAATAGTGTTTCATATATTTTCAGCATCAGTTAAAAAAAGCTAAAATGGTTTAAAAGATAAATGAGATTTTTGACATTTTACTACTGAATTTAGATAGAAATTTCAAGATTTATTTGGGATTTATAAAGTTTTTAAGCCTGATTTAAATAACAATTTAATATCTTTCATGTTAACATAATATTAAACACAAAATTCCTTTTCAAAACAATGTCATATTCTATTATATACTCTCTTGTATATATTACATTGATACATAATATCTCAGCTATCTATACGCAGTATCTAAAACATTGTGTACTTGTATCATATCAATTCCGCATTGCATAGTTGAAGAATTTCATCGTCAATTCATTTTCTACAGAGAAAGTTTTTTGAATAAAATTCGTAGTTAAGATCGGTCTCTTATGACAGTATATAAATATCTAAAAAGAAAATATTTAAATTTTTCAAAGGATTTTATTTCAGATTATAAATGTTCAGATATGTGTGAATTCCAATCTTACATATCTTGGCTTAAATTCTTATAAAGTTTTCTTGTTTAATTATCTTAGTTCAGTGAATTATGATAAAATCTAAATATTCTTCTTCAGGTCCATTCTAAATATAGAGCTATTTTTTTCTTTTGCTAAATTCTAGATTCGTTTCTCACATTACACTCACATGCTTATAGAATTTCAAAATCCACTTTAAGCTTATTTGCCTTCTTTTTTACTTTTCCTTTGTGTACAAAACATGACCGTTGAGGGACTAATAACTAAGCCAAAAACTCTCAGGATTGAGCTATAACATTTGGTATGCCAAAATCTATGTGCAATCAAACTTCTTATGACTATAAAAACCAGATAAAGCAAACATATGTTGTTAAGTGAGATAATTTTAAAAAATTTCTGTACTTATTAACAAACAGAATGATATAAAAAAGCTCATTAAGACTCTATAATATGTTTAGAACAAAATTATTTAAAATATATAACTTATAGTGAATAAGTAGACGAAAGTATATATTTTGGTGTTCATTTTTTATCGTCATATAAGAAAATTGAAGTCATACAACAAACCTTTGTAACTAATTACTATTTTCCACATTCTTCTTATAATCGTTTTAAATTTTTATCGAAAAAAGTTTTTTTTTTTTTTTTTTTTAAATTGAACAATAAAATTGCGAATGTCTTTCTTGCACATCACTAAGAATGAATGCTATGTAGATGCTTAAAATTCTAATTGACTAAATTATGCTAATTTTGTAAATCGCTTTCTGAAGACTGGCTTAAAATGTAAAAAACGAATAAGTAATTTAAACAAAGATAAGTTTAATTTTAAAACGTTCAACAATAGCTATGACGAATAATTATGACTCTCTTTATTCATTGTGGAGAATCATTTATTTCATTTCTTTGAATACACTAATATAAACTGGATCTTTATCATGTAAGGTTTGATAATTTCTTCACGCATATCGAAAATAAATTTTATAATAACGATTTAAAAGGCATTTTATTTTCAAATGATGAAAGGAAGTTAATTTTTAATTGAAATGAAACTAAAAATTCATAAAGGAAGATATTAAAAATCAATTTTCAATAAAAGGCAAACAGAAAAAATACAGAAAATAAAGATACTTCTTGAAATGCATGATTTTCTATAAATAGAAATTACAGTTATACCAATTTCTGGGATTTATATAACTATAAAAAATATCAATAATTTCACAGAATTTGGTTTTCAAGATAGCTCTATTCATCAAATAAGAAACATTTTTCACAGAAAAAAAAATATATTTATCATCTACATGTTTATCGTTTTAACTGCATGCAAAAATGCAAAAAATGAAAATTAATGGAGAGAAATAAGTTGCCAAAATTAACTTGATATTTTAAAGTAGTTGAAATGTAAGTTTTTAAGCAGCTTTATGTAAACAAAATTCAATGCAAGAATGATACTTATATGTAATATTCTTGCATACCAATATTTAAACAATATTTCATACCAACATTTAAAATAAGCAGGAATCCGAAGTATATCATGCCTTGAAAATTCTATATTATTAAAACAAAATTTGAAAATTAGCTTAATTAGAAAACACCGTTCTCCAATACATACATGATTCCATCGTCTTTAATATATATATATATACATATATATATATATATATATATATATATATATATATATATATATATATATATATATAATATATATATATATATATATATATATATATATATATATATATATATATATATATATATATATATATATATATATATATATATGATACAGTCATTTAACAGCTGTTACTCTAATGTAGTCATTTTAAGTAACAATATAAATGCTTAAACATAAATTAAAATTTATTTCCTAAGCATATGTTACTCATACAAGTTAGCCATTTAACTTTGCTTAAATTAAATAACCTATTTTTTATCAAGTGTTCTTGTATACATTAACTTCTCAATTTTTACCAATTCATACCAACATTCAAACTAGTCAGATTCAATTTTTAGATTCATGTAAATTTCAATTGTACCATGAATAACTTATAAAATATAGCAACTTGAAAATTACAAATTTTAATTTAACTAAATAAATTATTCGCTTATATTGGTGAATTATAATTATTTAAAAATAACAAGTTGATTAATATTTATATATAAGCAAGGTATTTTGCTTGTAAAAGGACATATGGACGTATGATCATATCTGTTTTCCAAAATGAAGGCCGGGGGATGTAAGGCATATGTCCCGATTAGGCGTTCTGCCTAACATGAAACACACAGTCTTTAGTTCCCAAGCATGCTTAGTACTCAGTTTATTGATCCACTTGAAGGGATGGATATTTGAAACATTAATGACTAATTAAAGCAAATCTTGAATATATAATTGAATATTAAATTAAAAGCTATATAAAACTTAATGGTTCAATTTACATTCTTACTAAGGAATTTTTTTAATCTAGAAAACAAAAATCATAATAAGGCCTAGATATATAGAGTATTCTCATCTTTAAAATATTATATTTTTGTAAGTTATTTCAAAATTATTTAAACATTAACTTCTGATATGCAAAAACAGTATATAATATTTGCTTATAAGCTATTGAGAAGCATTTATCAATATAGTAAAATAATTTTTTTTTACAAAAATTACATTTTAAGAAGACAATTTTTTAGCATTCTGTTTTTTAAATATTTAATGTATTTTACTTTTTTACATTATAAAAACTTTAAATTAGGAAGATATTTATTTTTCGTAAATATCGAATTAGTTATATTACTCTTTTAAAAATAATTTGTTAAAAATATCATAAAATATCACCGAATTTTTTTAATCAATTTAAAATAATATCCATCAGCTTTCAAAGAATTATACTTGGTAATTTGGAATTATTTGAGAAACGTTTTCAAAATGATTTAGAAAAATATAAGAATTATCTTATTGTTAAAAAGGAAATTATATGAATTGTATCAAAATTGTTATTTTATATGAAAGAGTTACATAATTATTTTATATGAAAGAGAAATTATCTTTCATTAAGAGGATTATTTGTGTATTTTATATTTGTCTGAAACAATAATTTGCAAACAACCAGAAATTTACAAGAAATGCATAGTATATTATGCAATTATAAATGTATTTATAATTCTAGTAATATTAAAAGCATTGACAATGTTACTAAATGAAAAGCAAAATTATTTAAGAATTTGACTGATTTACAATTAATCTTGGTATTCAAAATAGTTGTTAAAATTAAAATATTAACAAAACTTTTCATTAATTTATTTTTGACAGTTTAAATAAAAGATGATTAATAAAAATAAATTTCTGAAATTAATTTAATTAATAATTTTTGTAGTTAGAGGAATGCATTTATTATTTTTAAAAAAAAGTATTTTAAAAAAGCTGAATAAACTCATTTGCGAAAATTATTCTAATTTTTAAAGTTTGGACCATTTGGTAAAAGAATTAACGTAAGTGGAGCGAGTAGCAAAAATTCCCTTGGGTTTTATTTTTTCCCTCATTTTGTGTGACACCTCCATTTTCTCAATTTTCCATTACCGTAGATACTCTCAAGTTGAGCGAAAAAGTGACAAACTTCTAACAGATGTTCTCATAAATGCTGTTATGAATTTTATCTTAGATTTATTAATTTTTCCGAGGTAGATATTTATTCTTTCCTTTTCGCCAAGGAAAGTTTGCAGAGACTTTCTCGCAAATTAAGTTACTTGTCGAGTAATTTTTAATTTTTTCTTGTAAGAGTTGCAGGTAAAGGCTGCAATTAATTAATGAATGAAGATGGACGAATATGAATTGCTTCTTAACCTATATATTTATTTTTTGCCTACTTGACGTCAAACTCAAAATTCAGTAATTAATTAATCTACTGGAAGTGGATTTTGATGAGAAAAGTACTCTTATCTTTTTTTTAAAAATAACTTAAATTTTGTTTCTTATATATGTGAAATATTTTCAAATTATATTTTTCTTATATTACTCTCTAGAAGGTAAAGGTAGAATTTTTTTCAAAAAAAAAGTCTTGTAATTCAAGTGATATTGCAAAATTTAATTATAATATTTTTATTGCTTTTAAGAATGAATAATTAAATTAAATGAATGAGTAACGAGAAGATTAAAGAAGTGACTGTAGATTATATTTAATTTTGTTGAAAATAAATTAAATTAAAAAATACTATAATTATTTTCCAGTGTATTATTTATTTTTTTCCTTTTGTTATGCCAACTTTATTAATAAATGAGCAGAGAAATATTTACAAAAATATAATATGAAAAATGTTTACTGTTACTGGAATAAAATATTAATCTTTTTCATTTTAAAATTAAAATAAAATTTAAAAATTTTATAGTTTGAATGATAATAAAACTAGATCTCTGAATTTATCTATCAAATATTTCAGTTATAAAATGTATATAGCATTTTTTCCGTTTGCCTAATTTATTCACTCCTGAAAACGTGTAAAAAATGTTTTTTTTTCAAAAGTAACTTATTGCAACTGAAAATTTAAGATTAACTTTCATTCATAAGACTCAAACTTGAAGATCAATAACCTCATACATGACAAAGAAAAGCATGTATCAACAAATATATCACAAAATGAGCAAATGAGCAAGATGAAAATAGAAAAACTGCATTCATTTATAGTTTTTTGATAAGGATCATAACTTAATTACAAAAAAGACAAAAATCACATTTTTATGTATGTTTAGTAAATTTTTATTTTTCTTACTAATTACTTTGTAAATACAATTTATATAAACTGTAATGCATTAAAATAAATTTAAGTGACTCCTTAGTTTAATTACAAAAATATATCCAGCAAACTAATGTACACTTCAACACAAAATAACAATAATCCTTTTGTAAGCTTTTCATTGATAAAATACAGTGGAGATAAAAAATTTGTTGCCACTAATTTTCTCCAAAAATGTGAATTATAGAGCACTTTAGATAATTGTTCTATAATTTGAAATCAATATGGGAATTAAAATATTAAAAAATGTATACTACTAAAATGTTCTGTTTTGGCCCTGTAGTACAAACATGTCCCCTTTTTGCCTGTCATTATATTTCATTTTATATTTGATTATTCCATTTTGAGAAACCCATTTTAATTATTCAGTTGGACAAATATTAATAACAAAATATTATTTTTTCGACACAAGAGAACGTTTTTTGTGTAACATCAATCAAACCTTACATTTTTAGAAAAAAACAGATTTTTTTTATTTAATAAAATTGCATGACATTTTATAATTATTTAGTCAATCTGGAAAAACCAGTAGGTAACAAGAGAAGCACGTTTAATAGACAGATTAAATAAACAGGTTGGAGGAATTTTTTGAAACTGAGTAGATTAATCACTACTCAAATTATTAATTTTTCATTTATTTTCCTTTTCCTTTTCCACAAATATTTTCCTTAAAACAATTACTCCATTTCTTAAAACAATGTGCACTAATCTACACAAAATACAATTACTTAATTTTATGTAGGGATTTTCAAAGTAAAAATGATATACAAATATTTTCATTGTAGTAAATTTATATATTATTTTAAGTATTTTGGATCGCAAAAAGGGAATAATTATGGAAAATATTCTAATTTTATAGATAAAAACAAGCTTTAAAATGTTTGACAAAAATCATTTCTAAAAAATCTAAATAAAACAAAACATCAATAATAGTTTAATACTAATTGTGTGTTTTTTTTTTCCAAAAAAGGAGAACAAGTGAGGCAGTGTGAGAAATATAAACTTTATTAATAAATTTTTTTAATATTTTGTTAAATATTTTTAAACATAATTTTTGCAACTATTATTTATAATTTGAAAAATCTCACCAAACATTACTGCTAAGAATTTATTGCTTAGAAAAATATCTGGAACACAAAATACAAAATAACAGATATCGTACATATATAAAGCAATGATTACTTGGGGATATTCTCATTAAATTTTAACGATTTTTTTATTTAAAATAAAAATAATTCATAACATATAGTTTATAAGATATGTGATTTGTCTAGAACTTACACAGAGGAATTAAATAAATGAACCTTTCTACTGAACCAACATTTCATATAGCAGAATTTATTGTAAATACTAAGAGTTTAGCTATGATGCTTAAGCATTTTTTCCACATTTTGTGTTAATTTCAAAAAATAGAATGTTATTCCCCACAAGCAACAAATTTTTAATATTAAATCTTATTATTTAATGTTAGTTAAAATTATCTCATTTTTCCTCGTATAAGATACACTAAATTATATATGGCTTTAAATTGTTGTATAAATTCCTAGGAAATCAATTAAAATTTTAATTTATTTGCTAAAAAAACATCTTTTGTTCTCTAAGTTTCATCAGAAGCCTTTAATGAAAACTACAATGGAAACTGAAATAGCAATTTACCTCGTTAAATTTGTTTATTATTCAATGAATTGAAAAACAGAATTTTTTATTAAGACTTTTCAAGAAACTAGCGCGAACGCAATGATTAAATTTTTATATTAATAAATGCAGAATTTTAAAAACGATTAAGTAAAATGTTGTATACAAGAAAGTATCCAAGAGAAATATTTAGTGCTATTTTTATATTAAGCATAACTAACAAATTCACGGATTTATAAAAATATATATTCATCATATAGCTATAATCAATTATGCATTGAAAAATGAAATACTGTGCATAAATAAAATTGAATTAGATAATAACACGAATGAATAAAATGATTTATATGAAATGAAAGCAATAATTTGTATTCTAAATATGTTTGATATGAATTTTGATATCTCAAAGCCAAAGTGGTTCCTTTTCAAAAATTCATTTATTTTGAAACTTCTTTCATCATGCTTTCTGCAGTCAAATCACTTCATGTAATTTTCAATTTTTACTTAGCATTTTGACATGATTATTCTATAATTTGACTTCATATTGAGGGCTTTTGTTTTATAAAAATTGTTCAATTAGTTTGATGTAGAATATTCTGTACATTAGGTCAAAAAATCTAGTTATTAAATTTTAATTTAAAACCATTGTTCTACTTTTACTGTGTTTAAAAATCTATTGTTTTTTATATTGCTTTCGCTTATTTTATTATTATATTTTATCAAATTGCTAATGATAGACAAATTTAATATTTTTTATTATTTCTCTTACATAAATCGTAACAAATATAAAATTGAGGCTTTTGATAAGGCGTAAATAACTAATTGATAGTATTTTATTTATTTTGGATGTAATGGAAGGCAGAAATATACTTGTATGTAATAGAAGAGAATAATTATCCTCCCCATATTTGAATACATAACGATAATAAAGATTATATATATATATATATATATATATATATATATATATATATATATATATATATATATGTATATATATATGTATAAATATTTATATATATGTATATATATATATATATATATATATATATATATATATATATATATATATATATATATATATATATATATATATATATATATATATATATATATATATATATATATATATATATATATATATATATATATATATATATATATATATATATATATATATATATATATATATATATATATATATATATATATATATATATGTATGTATGTATATTTATTTATTTCTGTAACATTATACAAGTTTTCTGTAGCATTTCATAAAAATTATGAAATAAATTCAAGAATGTTTCTGCGTATTATTTTAAATCTAATTTACTAAATCGCGCCTTTAAAGGTAAAGTAAGCAAATTGAAACACAAAATCATTCTCGGAAGGGAATTTCATAAATTTAATTATATTTTTCTTGAATGATTTGTATATTTTCGTATTAAATATATAACAGAATTTTAACACTTACCTTAAAAGTTAAGTAATTGTTATTAAAAATATTTTTAAGAATGATGATGAATTATTTTGGAAGACCCGAATTAAACACTATATGTTAGAAATCTCCATAACTACTATAAATAAACTGCTTAAATTATAAATTTTTGTAATCTTCGTTTTATTTGATATATTTTTAGTAAAATCATTCATATTAAATAAACTTGCTATCTTGTTCAAAATGATATATTAGAAACACGTAGTCCTTAGAAAACACACACATTATTTTAAATTACTCAATTAAAAGTAACCATAAACATTGAGTCCTCTAACTGCCAACAACAAACTTCCAGTCTGCTTTAATTTTAATATCTTAATATAAAAAGCAATTATTTTCCTTTTATGAGTATGAAGTTTAAGAAGCTTCTGAAAATGGCTCTTCTAGAAGGATATAGTAAAATTCTTCTGTATAGAGATGTAAATAAAGATGCCTATCCAAGACTTATAATGCTTTCAGGTAAAATTATGCTTCATTAAAACATCTTCTTTCCCTATAGCATATGAAAGTTGTTTCAGAATCTCGTAATGTTGTGATGGATAAACTGAAAGTTTCAATCCCCACATTACATGTCTTACGGAGTTTAAATAGCTCCGGGAAGATTAAGAGTACGAATGAATTTATTTTGAAGCTGCTTCTCTGAGCCGACATTTACTTTCCATACAAATTTCCTTTTAACATCATTTCCTTTTGTTTAAACAAATTCAGAAATAAATCTGTCTATTGAATTTAAGTTTACATGAGTAAATAATGAGGGAGAATATATATTATGTATATATAAGTACATAAACCTATATAAAAATGAGTCTTCAAATTTATGCAAGAAAGAAATCCTAATTACTCTATTAAATCAGTAAACACACACATCAATCTTTTTATATCTATTTAATTTTTAAACGATGCACATAAAATGGCTTACTATCTATGTATAAAATATATGCCACACTTCTTAGTACGCTAATTGATTTGCGTACTGAAAAATATGATATTTTATGTACCAAGTAGCGTAAATATGGTAAGTAATAATACATCATATCTATGAAAGTGGAAGAAAAATAAAATTAAAGATTAATTTAATTAAAAATTTGACTTATTTTATCCTAGGAGATTATTGCTCTACTGAATACTTAAAGTAGCTTAGAGTAAAAAGGATTTCAAACAGAAGGGAAAATGTTGTGAATTCTATACTAGAATATGATCATGTTAGAGTTTTCAATGATATCAATGTAAAATTCAATCAAAAAACATATATACAACATATATAATCGGCATGTAAAAATAAAAAGTATCGTTGTTTGTTACTGTACTTAAATGCAGTTTATTGAAATCATTGAAAAATCATATCCCGTAAAATCTGAGAAATTCAAATATTAGTTACAATAAATGTGGCTCCCTATTTTTTAAGTAATCTGTGATATATTATGTAATATGAATTCTCGTTAAGTGATTTTTAAGTGTAGATTTCTAGTGTATGAATCAAGTATTAATCAGTATTCTGAAATGAAATATAACAATATGACTTTCCAATCATAATTATCACATTTTTTAGGCACAATTTCATTGAATTATTCGGGAACATTATTTGACCTGTGTAGAAATGAAGATTTGCTTTGATCTTTTTACATTCTGGGCTATTTATGACTATATATTTTTTGGTAAAATACAGCTCTATTAACAGGATTTTTTCCGTATGGATATATCTTGTACTTGTGTAATGCTTGTGTATGAATGCCTTGTACGTGTGTAATAATTTGTTCTGCAAATTTGTTTCGAAAGTCTACACAGTCTAAAAATATATCGAACTATAGTCACAAAGTTGTCTTTAACTATTTCGGTGATATGTTTTCTTAGAAATATTCAGCAGAAAACACTTAAATGCACATGTCTTCTAAAAGAAATATCTATGAAAAAAAGTATTGTTGCCAGTAAGCATTTTTTTTATATTTGTGGGATTTTACACGGGTAAAATATTCAGAAATTTCAAATGAACAGAATTTTCTCGAAAGCAATCCCTTCATGTAACTCAGTGAACAAAGAGTCTTATAATAACGGAATAACGGTGATGAGATATATAACTATATTTTTACTATGGAGTAACATATAAGACACACACACACACACACACACACACACACACACACACACACACACACACACACACACACACACACACACACACACACACACACACACACACACACACACACACACATATATATATATATATATATATATATATATGTGTGTGTGTGTGTGTGTGTATATGTGTGTGTGTGTGTGTGTGTTTAAAATATAAAAATGAGTCAAAAACTCTTCGTTCAACAAAGATCCCATAAACGTATTTGAGTTCTTAATTCTCGTTCATTTCTATATGATAACAAGATTAAATTATTGAAAGCAATGTCACAGAGAAATTTCTAACCTTTGTAATGTTTTGTTTAAATAAAAAAATGAGAAAATTTCATCAAATATTTCTTGAAAGTAAAGTAAAAAAAATATGTGTAGGAAGTATTTTATAATTGGATTTAAATTTTATTCTTTGCAGAAATTATTCCTCAAACTTTCAGTGCTAAAATTATTTTCTGTCTTTCGGAGTTTCAATTTTAAATAATGTAAAGTAGTGAATGTATTACTATATTTTTAATAAAACAATGTTGTTTAATATATATATATATATATATATATATATATATATATATATATATATATATATATATATATATATATATATATATATATATATATATATATATATATATATATATATATATATATATAAATGTATGTTTGTCATAATGTAAGATATTAACATTCATAAAAAAGAGATCTTTCAATATTCAATAAAAAATACCCTATTTAAAATTTTATTTTTACCCATATTTATTGAAGAAAAACTTTATTCACTTAGCCTAATATATTATATTCTTTTCTAAAAATGTGGCGTTTTCAAATTTAATAATGAACATATTTTACATTTATTTATTTTATTTTGTTTTTAATACTTCTCTTTATCTCTTATAACTTAATCATTAACACCTTCATTTGATGTTGGTATTTGATTCAGCATATTTTACGGTTTTTTACTAAGTACCAACATTATCCTTTCCTGAAACCGCAGATTATTTTCGATTAAAGAAATACAAGTATCAGTTATCGAATTGAGATTTAAAATTTAAACCCAGGAAAAATTTATATTAAAAATATTGAGTTGTTCTTAGTTACCAATATAATTCAAGTTTCGTATTTTTCCTTTAATCATTGTTATTGTCATTGCAAATTAAAGAAATACTTATATTTCTTATAATACAAAACAGAATATGTATATCATCAGCTCTCATAGCAAGTTTATTAACATAACTTATTTCATTTTTAAAATGAACTTTCGCAATAAAGAAAGAGTATTGATTTTTGCAAGAATTTTATTAATTTTATTGTTAATTTATTTAAAATAAATTTTATTAATTTTATTTTAAATAAATTTATTTTAAATTTTAATGTAATAAAAATAATATTTTAAATTTATTTTAAATCATTTATTTTAAATGAATTATTAATTTATTTAAAATAATTAATTTAATCATTTTTGAAAAAAATCAAAAATCAGCATTCAATCAAAAACCAAAAACACATAAATTTTAATAACTCAATGATTAAACATACTTTTGATTATGATAGAGCTCACATATCGTAAGATTTTTTAAGTATCATGAAGGAGAACAAATAAATCAGGGTATTGAAATATAAAGTAAGCGGCTGAGGTATTGTTTGCGATTTTTCTGTCAACTTCATGAGAATATAATTATTTAATGATGCAATATCAATTCTATCTTCAAAATTTCATTAATTCAAATAGTTAGCAATTCTCTCTTTAAATATTTCTTTTACACATTTGGAGAAAATAAATTTGACACCCATAAATATTTTGTCTTAAATTACTCAGCACAATAATTAATGACTGTTATGAAATCCTCTATTACAGATATGTGGTTAATACTTTGCCGCAACAAAATTATCAGCTGTAATTTGAGCACACCATTTAATTTTAAATTAATATATCTGTGTAAAAATACTGAATCAGTTTTAATAAAATTACGTCATTACTTGAGATTTTATATATATAATTTCAATGAAAATATAATAAACTTAAACAAATGTTAACGCATATAGATATTTAATAAATAAGCTGCAATGTATTATGTTGGGGAATAAGTTTGTAACGATTTTACCAAAGACATTTATCTAAGCAAAAAGCAATAATTATATCAATAAGTTAATCAATTATATATTCGCCGTTGCTGTTTACAGTCTCTTCCAAATCTCGACCAATTTGTTGATGCCGTTCAGCCAAAAATCGCCTGGTCTGGTGCCAAAGAAGTTGTTGAGCCAGTTTTTAAGGACCTCTTTGTTATCGAAGGTAACGCCATTAATATGGTTTGACAAGGAGCCGAAAACATGGTAATTGGTCGGCGCAAGGTCCGGAGAATACGGCAGACTTTGAAAAAACTCCCATTCGATATTGGCTTTGACTTTGACAAGGCGGCTTTGACTACTTGTGCAGCATGGTTTGATCATGTCGATAAAGTCTTTTCAGTCAAATAGCGTTATTCACTTGGTGTAGCTGGGCAATATAGAGCTCCTTGTTGACTGTGGCATTCTTTTCGAGCTTTTCCCAGGGCACCAAGAGGTCCTTAAAAACCGGCTCAACAACTTCTTTGGCACCAGACCAGGGGATTTTTGGCGGAACTGCAGCAACAAATTGATCGAGAGGTGGGAAGAGATTGTAAACAGCAACGGTGAATATATAATTGATTAACTTATTGATATTATTATTGTTTTATGTTTAATAAAAAATCTTTGGTAAAAACACTACGAACTTATTCCTCAACTTATAGAATTAAAAATTTCATGTTTTTAATCACTATAATTGACAAATATTTTTAGTTAAGGAAAACGCGATATTGTTTTCTTTCGTTAGGCCTCTCTCACACTAGAGACTTTTATCGTACGATAAAAAGTCTTCCAATATTTTATCGTGAGAAGTTATTAAAAATTCACACAATAGAATGCTCTCTTTCACAATGAACGGGAAATGATATTTTATCGGGGGCCAGTCTATTGTGTGGTTTTTTAATAACTTCTCACGATAAAGTATCGGAAGACTTTTTATCGTACAATGAAAATCGTCTAGTGTGAAAGAGACCTTAGAGTGAAAGAAACACAAATGCTCTAAAATACCATATTCAGTAAAACTTCTTATTATGGCAAACCAAGGAACTACAGAATCTATAAATTCCATCAATATAACTTGAAGTGTTTACCATTAAAGCTTCGTATGATTACAATTTTTAGGCATTTTGTAAGCATATATGTATTTCCAATACTTAGTGAAAGAAAAAAAATGAATTTCACTCTTTGAAGTCTCTAATTAAGTGAATTAGCTAATTCAGAATAAAATGTGATTAATGTTAAAAATTTAAATAATATCTTTTTAAAAATAGTTAAAAATTGTAAAAAAATAATTTTTAATTATCTAGCTATTATTTAAACATAAATAAAATGTGTGACACTACAACAATATACTTTCTGATCAAAAGCATGACAAACTGCACTATAAAATATCAAATTGAGAAAGGATTCTTCTCTCGGTATGCTTCTTTAGCTCTAAGAAACAAAATGTCGTTGGGAAGAGCAAGTAATCATTCTTCAAATACTGTCTCTGGAATAATGCTTGGTTTTGATGTTTGCATAAGAAATGACTTCTGGTTACTGAGATATTCTTATGAATGAAAATGGCTGAAAAAGACTTAGATATGTATTATACTATTGTGTTCATTGTCTAAATTTAGACTATGAAATAAATAAATACTATGAATTATCTCTTATTTGGTAAAAAAAATACTTCGTTAAGAGCGTTGTTAGTTATTTATGATCATAATATAGAAACACAGCATTTCAATCATATTTTCACAATATCTTTTAATACTACGTTCCTAAATCTTTCAGTATTCGCTGTCCAATTTTCAATCATATAATTTTGATAGTGCCTCCATAAACAATAAAATCAATGTAATAATGTATTTTGAATATTTTATTGTTTAATTTGCTCTACGACCTTAATTTTGAACCTTAAAAATCAACAAAAGTACTGAATTTTTACTTCAGCAACGTAATTTCCCAGTATTAAAAATGTGGTGGATTTTTTTCACCAAATTCTTCCTTTGTCAATACTGAGAATCAATAAGTTAATGAGAATTTAATAAGTTAATTATCAAAATGTATTTTATTTTACATGTATATGTGCTTTCCTTTCAACCAGTAAATCAAATTTTAAATAATATATTTTCTTGGATATGCTCATATACCCCCTTAGTGTGCTCACGCCCCCTTTAGTGGCTGTGCCCCATAGGTTAAGAATCACTGCCTTAATATCATGTTGCTACATATACTTAATATCATACATCATGTTACAACTTCATTTATGCTTTCTAAAAAAATATTTGTCTTTTTAAAATAAAATACAAACAACATGAGACAGATAATGCAAAACATCTATCAACATTTATTTTAAATTTTTTATTATAGATTTAAACTAAGAAATTACAATAATCCACCTATACTGCTATGAAATATTTAAAAAATAGATCCTTAAATACTATTTTTGTCGAACAAATTGCATGTTCCTTAATAGGCACGTTCAGACTACAAAATATGTTACAAAACAACTCAACAGACATTCATTCTAAAATATTAAACTTCAAACTGCTTGAATCCTGTGATTGAGATTCTTACATCACAATCTCTCATTTCTTTATTCAAGTAGATAAAACTCCAAATTAAGATTTGTCAGTATTTTGTATTAACCAATTGAGCTACTTGGGCATTTAATTACTGAGAAGCTGTAATAATTTACTTTATATAGAGAGAGATGGATTTATATTATGTTCTGAACTTTTTTTAGCATTTTTACTGTGCGTCTTTATTTATAAAGTTTTTCATTCAAGTTAAATTAAACTTTTTTCACTTTAAAGTGACATTAATCCTTACTTTATTTACTTCATATTTAATAATTAAATTGGAAATTAAACATGAAAGACAAACAAATTTACGAAACTCAAATATAGGTTATTTTGTGTTATAATGTATGTGCATTATAAGTAATAAATAAACATAAATTTGAATTTATAAAATTTAAAATAACAACAAAACAATAAAACAGTAAAATATGCTAAATAATTTTTGAAAATTGAAATTAATTGAGTAATTTGTTTTATTGCATCAATTTTGCATGAAAACTATGAAATAGTTAATTTTGTATTTGAAGCGTCTGTGTAAATATTCTCTCTGTCTATTTCTTATATAAATTCAAAACATCTTTTCTCTTGAAAAATATATTGCAACTTCTTGAACGTTAATGTAAATTCTTAGTAGCATACAAATTTGTAAATTTTTAAATTCCTAAATCTTATAAAACTGTCATTCATTGAGCAGCTTATGAACACACTGCAATAAGTTTACTTTAATTATGCTTCAATAATGTAAATTATAAAGAAATATATCAAACAAAATTAAAATGATAGGAAAATTAAATTATTCATTGAAATTGCACATCACTTAAGGGCTATTAATATAAAGTTAAAAATAGGAAAATAAGGAAGTATAAATTTTGAAGATTTCCAGGAAATAGGTTAAGAATACACTTCTTAAAATATTAAAATGAAGTTATCAACTGTTAACTATTAATATATTAAGTAGCAGTTTACTTATCATTAAATAGAAAAACTGTTAAACATTGATCAATTTTATGTTTTATCTTTTTCTTATTATTCTAGTTAGGTTTCTTTTTATTTTCCATGTATTGTCCTTAATTCAAAATACAATGTAATACCTGGGATTTATAATAGATATTAATATTACAATAAGTTAATCTGATAAATAGAAATATTTAATTCCATAAAAATATTTAAGCAGCCAATAATAAAAAATATAAAAAGAACATCATGTGTGAATTAAAAAAATCCTCATTAATAAATGAATAATAGACATACTTAATCTGGAAATGATATACTCTGATGTACATTTTTCTACAGAAATATAAAACACTTTTTTTATTTTAGAATTATTGCTTTATCTCAAAAGAAATCAAAACTTTTCTCGTCTTTTTTCATTCGAATGGCAACTCCAATATTCCAAATGCTCAGCATATTTATGATTTGATAAAAAAATATGCCTTTAGTGGGTAGAATATGAAATTTCAAATTGTAAAATATGTTTCTCAATATCCGCAACCACGAATACACTTTTCCTCTTTTTTACGCTTATCTGAAATAATTTTTTTTCATTTCCAATACAGCAAATGATAATTTAAAATGGAGAAACGTGGTTTTCCATTTTTATGTGCGGAAACTGCTAACGATAACTTAGAAGAAAAGCATCTAATTTTTTTCATTGTTTCTCAGGTTTTTGCATTAGCTTTATAATAAAGAAAGCTTCGGAAATCTAGATTTATTTTGTAAATCAATAAAATTTTTTATCACGTTTCTACATAGTATATATTGTTTGTTATTTTGATACTTTTACATTTCGATATATAATTTTCGTAAGAATTTCCTAATTTGTCTTACTTTTTTTAATTTATTCCGTTATTTATTCCTTAAAGTCAATTGAAATTTAAATAAAATATCATATTTAAATTTGTGACCTATAGAAATAAGTCATTATTTTAGTATTATCTATAGTACGCTTCATAAACGCGGAAGCTAATAGAATTCAATTGGCAAGATATACATGTATAAGAAATGGTAACTGTAAAAATTGCAAGTAATCTAAATAAAATACAACGCAAGAAAACAAAAGATTATGTAATAAAAAATTTGGTACATTTTATATACATTTTAGAAAAAGAATTCTCAACAATATAGTAGCTTGTACAGATAAATGTGTAAACCTAAGAAAGAGGGGATATTTCAATTTCTTTTAATATAAAGCAAAAACATTAATTTATAAAGTTAATAAAATGATAACAATATTTTTTTTAAATATTTTTGAAATTTTAATAAAAACTATTTCATTATTTCTTAAATAACAAAGAATCAATAAATTCTTAAGAATCACGAAATTATTTGAATACAGAGAAAATTTTAGAAAAATGTTATATTTTACATTTTTCAAATCAGTTTATGGTACTTGGCTTATGGTACATCATGTGTCTGTGGCTAATTGTCCAATGACTGTATAAATCGAGATTTTTTATTGGAGTATCGATAACTTGTGAATAAAGTTTGAAGTTAAGTAAAATTAAAACAATTGTAAAATAAAGATATATAAAAAATATATATAAGCGAGTTTTGAACAATATATTAAATAAATAGTGTTTTCTTATATGTATTAAAACATTTTTATTAATTTTAAGTATTATCGTAAAAATTCATAGATTTTAATTTTTTATTATCATTGTTAATTCAAATCTAGTTTATTGATTGCCTAATCAAAATTCTGTTCACACTACAGCTGATTCTACCTATACCTGCACAATTAAAAATTGATTCAGAGACACTACAAATATCCAAACTTAGAGTTGACCAAATATTTAACCAAATATTAAAGCACCGGCAAATTGCCTCTCAACTCTGTTATTTAATGCTTGAACTATTTTAACAGACTCGAATTGCCATTATGATTCTTCAAACAATCAATGTTTAATACATTGAATGGAATAACAAAATTTATCTTCTAAGTGAAATTTATTGACACAAAAATTTTTATAATGAATTTTTTTATAAAGTTTTATTTAAACATTTTCTGTATGATTTGTTTTGATGGTCACTGGAATGAAAGTTTTGATTGACTTTTCTTATTTCAAAATGACGTCATGTTTTCATGCAAAAACTGAAAGCAACAAATTCATTATAACTGTTAAAAGTAGTTTTAATATCCTATTTAATTCCAAACAAAAGATTTTCCAAAGTTATTTCAGGCATTTTTAACCTGTGTACTATATACTTTAAAATATTTTTAACAAAAGATAATGTTTAAATTCATGAAAATATAGTTATAAAATACATTTTTATGTAAAATTAATTAATGCTAAAAGTTAAATTATGAAAGAGAAAATATATAGAGAGATATTAATGGTGATTTGTAATATCCATTTACATACTTTCCTACAAAAACTGAATAAATTATTTTATAGTCATGCTAAATAAATTACTTTAAAAATTCGATATAAAACTCAATTAACAAATCAATATCTCTTATTAAAAATATTTATAAGCATAACTCATCAAATAAAATAAATTTATATCATTTACATAAAATAAAAGAAAATTACTTGAAATTAATATGAAAATATTTATAAGATTTTTAAGAAAATCGTTTTGTATTTTTATATTTGTGTTAGTTAAATATATAGGTAAAAACAGAAATTCATTCATGATCAATTAATTTTTTGAGTGAGATTAAAGTCATTCAAACTAGTCAATATAGAAAGATGGATATAATTTATTAAATAAGTAAATTCATGGGGCATGGGAATTTATTACAAGTTTAACTTAAGAAAATGCTTCAGTTAAAAAAAGACACCTTTTTATGTGATTATTGTAAATTAATTTAAATCTTTATTATCTTTGAAACAATTGTATTCGTTACAGTACCCTAAAATATGTAGACATTTTAGACCTACAAAAATGTATTTTATTTAAAATATTTAAAATAAATCTTATAAATATTAGATAATATATAGATAATATTTTATAGATAATATTTTTTGCATAGTTTCAGTTTAATTATAGTATAACTAAAAAGGTAGTATATATTAATATGCTCTGACATTTCCTTACAAATATAACATTTGTAATATATTTATATTATTTATAATACATTTAGCTACACACACTTTTTACTCAAAATCAATTCTTGATAAGTCAGTAGAATATAAATTTAGAATTTAAACTATGCTTAAAATAATGACTATCATATTCAATTTAGTATTATCTTTATTGATTATTTTATGATGTTCATAGATAACGATATGGACATGTTCCTTTAAGGGTTCTCAATTTTATAATGTATTGCTAGTGTAATGAATACTGCAATAAAAATAACTCAAATAAGCCTCATCATTGTAATACTTATAAGTTTCTTAAGTCTGTGACTTTAAAAATTGTTAATGTAAGACATGAAAATTAAAATATATCGTTAAAATTTTTATCCTCAATTATTTTTTCTAAAAAATTAATGTTCGAATGTTTCTGAATAAAAATATTAATATTATAAACTAACAAAGATTTTACATTGATATATACAATAAATGTTCTCTTAAAATGCTTATAGTCATTTGAAATTGTATTACATAAGATGAAAGCCTTTATTCGTAAACACGTATTAGCAAATTTTGAAACAAAAATATATTTAATATTTTATGACAATAAATAGTATAGGAATATTTTAAAGGCAAACATGCAATTTATATTTTTTCCAGTTTCTTTTAAAAACCTAATATTACTAATTTTTTAATTATCATTACTAATAGCTTATAATTTAAATTTTCTTTGAAGCTCTTCAGAACATTATACTTTTTTCTATTTATTTTATGCCGTCTTGTACCTAAAAAAATCTATTCATAATATATGTTTTAGTTAATAAGTATTTTTTTAATATCTTCATCAAATTTGTAAGATTTCAGATTTCATTGTAACATGATTAAAACTTGTAAGTTATCACGACAGATTGTTTTCTAAAGGGTTATAAGTTTTTCTCAGTGAAAAATTTGTTTAGATTACAAAATCAAAGGCTAGGTTTTACTTATGGAATCTATTACCAAGCATGAATCTGATTTTCTGTAGCTCAGGTATTCTCAATTTGTGGAGCACACAATTCAAGAGAAGTGTGAGAACACTAAAGGCAGGGACGCGAGCCTGAGAAATATTATTTAAAAAAAGTTATTAATTGACTGAAATGAAAGCACACGCATATAAAACAAATTCCTCCGTAATATTTAATAATTAAGTTGTTAAATTAATAAAAATCAAAACTTACTAAATTAATAACAAATTCAATTAATATTAGTCTTGCTTGGGATTGTTTTCCAGCTTTTGAAAGAGGACTTAATATTAGAAATAGCAACTCTCAGTTTGTCCTCCATATTGTTCAGAGATTTATATTTTATCTTTAATGAAGTCACCTCAGAAATTCCAGTTTCTTAAAGGCAGGTTGTGGAAAAAGTGAGCAGGATAAGAAATGCGTTTTTTTTTGTGCAGAAAACTCAAACTTCATCGCCAACTTCAGCAATAAGTTCAAAGTGATTTATTCCTAAATTGTCCAAATGTCTTTCAGTTTCACTATTCTTAATGAATATATTAATAGAGCTATTCTTAATGAACGACCGCTTCTCGTGAAGTCTATGAAGGTCTCTTTTTCGACATTTGAGAGCCTTTTGGAAGAGTAATATGAAATGGATCCCTAGCCCACTCGTAATTTGTCATCAGTTTGCCGTCAGCAAGAAAATATTTATTAAAAGTCTTTGACAGTATGACTAAATGATCTTCAATGGTTACAAAAACAATTTTTGAAACGTTATCCCTCATCTTTGTAAGTTTTAACACATTCGCCTGATTTGCAAACATAGTTATATTGTCCTGCTGTAAATTTCTGCTCCACAATTCCAATTTTCTGAGGAAATTGTATAACTAGTATCTTATATTGCGTATATTACCTTTGGAATTGAAGATTAAAATTATTTAATTTTTCGAATATGTAGACCAAGTAGCCCAATTTATCACACATAAAAAATTTCCGATTTATTTTCCTCTTTTAGAAAAATAGAGATTTCGTCGCTTAATTTACAAACAAATGTAAAAAAAAAAACACTTCCCTCGTGAAACACTTCCCTCGTGATAGGTATCTTGTCTCGCATTAAAATAGTAACGCTAAATGTACTGCACTCATGTCTCTACAAAGTACTGAAAAGATTGTTGATTTCAGGGATCTCATTTTTATATAATTTGTTATGTTTAAAACCATAGTTAACACAATATTCCGACCAGGACATATTTTTTGGAAGTCAGAGTTTGTCTGTGGATTAGCAGTGAGTCCATACTTACTGTGATGATTTTTGATTTACAAGTGCTTGTATACTTTGGAATCTTCAGGACATTGAACGAGCGCAATCGGTGGACATTCCGACTCAGTTTTTCCATTCCATGCATCGCGTGTTCATAAAAGGAATTAAGATAGCAAATAATATATGTGTTGTTTCTTTAAGTTCTATTGATTTTGCAAAAACGTAGTTTATCTACTACAGACATTTCATCAAGAAATCGAACATAAGCAATGAAATTAGCATCTACATTACTATTCTGTTGTCTCATTAAGCTGAATTGAACGCAGTTTAACAAATATCTTCGAGAAAAGCTGACACTGTCCATCGTCACTTATATCATCAATTTGATAGGCAAAAGTATTATTTGAAGGAGGTATGGATTGCAATGGTGTTGCATAATTATCTCCGAATAAAGTTTCCACAATCTCAGTTGCCGCGGGCAAAATATGTTCTTTGCCAACGTTGTGAGGCTTTTCACATCGGGCTATTTTATATAAATTTTGTAAGAGGCAGTTAAAATTTTTCCCTTCACAGACGAAGCTTTTTTTAAAAAAATAATTTTTGCTTTTCATATGATTTTAATTCAAAGAATTCTCTGGATTTGTTCACGTACTCACTATGAAGCGTTTCCAAATGCCGTTTTAATTTATTAGGCTTCATGGTGTCTGCTGCCAATATTTTTGAGCAAGTGATATACAGACAAAGAGAGAGAGAATCATTTCTTCTTCATTTATTTCATAATTAGTAAACCAAACATTTAAGTGTTCTTGAGAACATTTTGATGATTTTATTTTGGAATTATGATCGTCTGTGTACTCGTTTGTTTATCATCTAATGCTTGCTTAGGCCAACTTAAATATAATTGTCCATGATTCTGCATAGATTGTCAGTCATTAATATCTTATACTTTGAACTGCAATTATCCTACGAAAACATATATAACACATACACATTCACAATAGTTTCAAAAGCGATAAAAATATCAGCACGAACGAGAATGGCACACCCGTAATTAGAAATTAGCATTATCATTTATTCTTCTCTTTATGAGAAAACGCTTGCTCAAAAATGAAAATGCTAAAGACGACATCATCTTCAAATCGAAATTTTTCGCGAAGCCACTAAAATATCCTGCATGCTGGAGATTTGAGCAAAAAATATCAAATTCTTATGTTATTATTGCTGAAGATAGTTGCTATTAAATCCCATTAAATTTCTATATTATTGGTCATTTATACGACTTAAAATTAAAGTCATAAAGTAGGATAAAAAAATTAAAATACTCAAAAATATTATTATTGATACAATTTAATTTATGAGGGTGGGTGATGAAAATTATGATTAAACTTTGGGTCGCGAGTACAGAAATGCTCTGAATAAAGATTAATTTCATCGTTGAAGAGAGATCGCTTTTCTTCAATAAGAAAGATCTCAAATGCACTGAAATATTTCTTTTCAGTGTTAAATAATGAGTAGATCCTTAATGAGCTTTTATTCCTAGGCTACGTCTCGCAAAACCGTATCAGATGGATTTTCATGAAGTTGCTGGATTTATGCCAAATGCAAAATCATAAGCATTTAGAGAGTCTATTATTATAAATTATAAAAATTTATTTCGTGATTTATTATTTGGCTAATTCATCAAATCCCATCATCATTCCATGTTACGAGTAACTAACTCATTTCTCCCTCTATAAATTTGTTACCTTTCCATAACATGAGTCATATTTATTGATTGTCTGACTCGCTATAGTAATTGATTTCAAAAATAAAAGAAATAATGTAACTGAGAAAAGCTTTTAATGTTCATACATTTATAATCTTACTTTTATTTGAGTACATTAGAATGTATACATTAGGAAATGCAAAGTTGATGTGGAGAGTCTATCTTCGGAAAGATAACACTTTGGTGCACTTTGAACTGTAGATAGGATTAGCATAATATTTATCCTTCATCAATACCATTATTTATTAATTTGAATATATATATATTCAGAGATTGCTAAATCTGAGACACCTGTAGAACAGAATAGGGGTCTCATCACAGTTCACTTACAATTCTGATTTTATTTTTAAATATTTATACAATAAAAGTAAGTTTATGACTTAGAAATAGTAGCATACATATTAAGAGTATTAAAACATGGTAAAAAATAATATGTAAAGTAAATTTTATAAAATAAGTAAGCACATTAATATAAAAATTACAAATCATTACATAGAAAATATAATACAATTATAAAAACCAAATTTTTCATGTTGGTGAGAATAAGAAAACTTTAAGTTGCATTTACTCCATTTGCATATTTATAAAAACATATATTATTTAAATGACTTTATTACAGTATAAAGATTAAAGCATTATATATATTTTCTCGACAAAAAATACTATACTTTAATGAATGCTTGAAAGGATAGTATTTTTTAATTATCCTTTTACCATGAAATTATAAAGCCTTATAGATTGCGTTTTGTAGTTATGATTAAGTTATGATTTGAATTAACTTGTTAAAAGATACTCTTATGTGAAAAAATAGGATAAAAATTTGTTTGATTTTTTTTCACAGTAAGTGATTTTTGTTAAAATAGAATAAAGTATTTTTAATTATTTCCCATAACTGATGAACTAAACATAATTTTATTTATTTTCAGGAATGCCTGCATTTATGTTAAAGAGAAAATTTTTATAATTTTTTTCTAACATAGAATTTTAAATAATATATTTTAAAAAATAACACATTGCTTAAATTATAAAATTTTAGTACAAATGTGTTCAACATATTTCAAGGAATAATGCATTTCATTATTTAAATTCACATCCTCTTTCATTGAAGATCAGTATTTCTCAGTGGACACATTTTTTAAATTAATAGAAAATGTCAAAAGAATTTTTAATACATTAATTATTTTTATTTTTTAAGCATATTGCTATGTGAAACAAAAGTGAGCAAATCAATAAGTTAAATATAAAATGTATATTGAACATAGTCTCAAAGAAAAACATACAAAAATATAAGAGAACAAAATATTATATGGTAAGTAACATATAAATCCATTTTGAATTAAATATATTACATTTAAATATTTCGTGTAATTCAGGGTATATGCTGCATAACATTCTTGGAAATGCAAGAAATATTATAATCAAAAAATTCGTTATGAAATATCAATAAATTAGGAAGAAAATTTATGTATTCAAAGAATGTAGTTTAAATACAAATAATTATTACACAAGCATTTTGCATTATGTGACATTATTATGATTCATGTAACAAATCTAATAAAGTCATATAATAGACACATTCATTTCGTTTTCCGATTTTCTATATATGATTACGAATGTTAATGAAAAAAAAAACACTAAAATTATAACATAACATAACATAACATAACATAACATATGTGTGTATGAATATAACTAAAATCAAATGAAAAAATATTTTTATATGCTTTCAAGTGAGAGAGAATTCAATACATTTATTATAAACTTTTTATGCATTAAATACAATATTAACTTGTCAAAAGCTAATAAAAGTACACTGCTGGACAATTGCTAAGGACGGATAAGCGAGACATGAGGCCTAGTAGGATAAAATATAGTTGACACTGTTCAGACATTAGAATAAAATATATTTATTGTTCTGGAAAGTACAGAACCTGTGAAACAGCTGAAAAAAAATTTCATTTGATGCTGCATACGGAAAAATGGAACAATGCATCTAAAAGTCAGCAGGCACCTTGAAGAAAGGTATCAGTACGAGATATGTCCACCGTGGAGTGTGATGCAACTTTCCACACGTTGTATCATACTTTGCACAACATTATCCAGCAGTTGTTGAGGCAGTTTATCCCATTCTTCTGGGAGTGCACGTATGAGGGTGTTCTTGTTTGTCAGAGGATAGTTTCTACCAGCAATATGCCTCCCCAAAGTATCCCACTCATTTTCAATGGGGTTTAGATCTGGAGAACGTGATGGCCATACGAGGCGTTGAATACCCTCTCTGTCTAGATAATCCTGAACAGCGAGTGTTCGATGACATGTAGTGTTGTCGTCCATTAAAAACAAATTTATCACCGACAGCACCACGGAAAAGACGAACATGAGGAAGTAGAACTTCATTAATGTATCGTTGGCCCGCCATAGTCCCATTCGCAACCACATGTAGGGGCGTGCAGCCATTGATCATGATGCCGGCCCACACCATGACGTTGAATGTCGGATATCGGTCACTTTCCTTGATATTTTCTGGACGATAAGCAGTACCACTCTCGCGTCAAAACAGTTGGCGTCTACAATCCGATGACAGACTGAACCTACTCTCATCTGAGAATAGTACGCATGCCCAGTCTTGTTCAGTCCAATTGCGATGCTCACGACACCATTGCAATCGGGCAGTACGGTGCTGTCTAGTCAATGGGACACACACAACAGGTCTGCGGTCGTATAGTCCTCCTCCCCTCAAACGTCTGTCAACAGTTTTTCGTAAAATCTGCTTTCCTAAGGAAACAAGAAACTGATTTGCCACCTGCTGAGCTGTTGTGCGCCTGTTCCTTTTTGCTGATAGGACGATATATATGTCTTCTGCAGGTGTCGTACTTCTAACACGACCTCCCCCGTGCGCTTACTACACATTCCAGTAGTTTTAAATGACTTCCACAGCCATGAAACAAAGCTGTGAGCGATGTCGAACTCCCTGCCAACATCTGTTATTTTTCGCCCTTCTTCGATCTTTCCAATAATTCGGCCACGCATAAAATCATCTAATTGATGTCAGGAAGACCTGCCACAAATTTCAAGTTCGTCTATTAAATCTTTCCTGTAAAACTTTGGCTTGAAACAACAACTCTCCACACGCGTCAAAACCTTTAAAGCTCTTATGAACACTATCACGTGATGAACAGACGTGGAAAAAAATTTGCATACGTATACTTCTTCTTACTATATCCCGCACTTATTCTAATTTTCCACATTTTGTTTCCTTTCTTTTTGGGTTGCTATGGATGATAGTTTTATCCTTCCTTAGCAATTGTACAGCAGTGTATATCAAGGCATTTTGTTTTATTCAGTATTGGTTCTAAGTATCTAGCTTTCCATAATTTCTACATTTTCAGTTTGAGAATTTGTTGTAAATCCAAAAACTTTTATTAATGAACAAAATTTCTAGCTAAATTTATTTAAGTGAAATTTTCTTTTTCGAATTTTCTATTGTTATAGTATCTTTTATATTCTTCTTACCAAAAGCAAATATTTATCTTTAAAGTAGTTTAATGAAACTGCTGTTAAAGTCTAAGTCAAAATGTTGCATTTAGTGTGACATAATTTTAGCTTTCGAATGTTTCAAAGCTTTTTTTATTTCTTTTAAAACTAGTTTCTTTTAGTTTACTATCTGAAAACATGGAACTTTTAAATCTACCTAACTATTTCAAAAGCAAATAAACAATCAAGTTAAAATAAAAAAAATCGTATATGTACTTTTTACCACTAAGTTCCTGATTTCTACTTTAGAGACGTAAGAAACTTGAAAATAGAAACTGAAAGAAACACTTCAACAGTTGTTTTTACTACTGTAGAGAAGAAAAACGAAAAGTTTGCGTTTTCTTATTTGAGTATCGCTTTCTTTTTTCCAGTTCTTATCTGCTATTAATGTCACCTTCCGGAAAAATCTATTTCCCAAAGAAGAGCTTTTACACTCCAAGTTTTATCGCACAGCTGAGAAAGGTTTACGTCTTTTTTTTCATTGCCTTCTATTTTAGAAGCTGAAAAATTATTTTTATGAGACTTATTCTCAGTTTTCTTTTAAAATTTTCCCAAAAGTGGAAGAAATGATTAATTGTATATGCCCCTTGAAAAAAAATTTTGTTTGAAAAAACCATTAAGTTGTATACAAAAGTACTTTTATAAAACATTTTTGTACTTCTACACTACTCCATATAAACAAGTATCCATTAACACTACAAATGTTTTTTTAACATTCTTTTGATTCCTGTTTTTAACACTTTAAATTTTTTTTTCTATTTTTAGCTAGCTTACTCTTAGCAAATTAATCAAGAAAATAATCTTAAAGTGTTAATATTGGGAATGAAAATTATCTTAGTTTCAATTTAATTTTAGTAAATTTAAAATTACTGTTTCTACCGGAAAATTTAAATTTATTATAATCATATATTTAAATGTTCTTGATAAAATATAATATATATATATATATATATATATATATATATATATATATATATATATACACATATGAAGTTTCAATTGATCATATTTTCAATAGAATAAATTAAATCATTCTTGGAATTAAGATTTTAATTTTTTGTAAAATATTTTTAATAATCAGTTTTATTGTTTGAGAACCATAAAATCAGAATAAAATTAAAACCTGTAACAAACTATAAACACAAGATTTATAAACAGCTTCTTAATGTTTAATATTTTTTCTGTATGTAGTATGTATTAAAGGCAAGGATTAAAAGCTAAAAATAAGTTTATGTAATTATCTTCAGGCTCTTAAGATTTTTCATGTCATAATTTTCCAGAAAAGCCATAATATAACACAATCATTTGAGGAAACGTTTTTTTTTATTTTTAGTGCGTGGAAAACAGACGTAAATTAGATAAAATGAATATCGAGCTTTTAAATTCTCTCTCTCTCTCTCTGTATATATATATATATATATATATAATACATATATAATTTTTCGAATAAATATAATTCTGGATACGTTTGAATTTTTGTGGATTTTGACTCATGTTTAATTCAAAACTGCTTTAAGAAAACCGAAAACTATTTCCAAAATTACTCATTGATTTGCATATTGAAAATAAATAAGAAATGCAAGGCAAAGTTTACTTCACACACAATTCGTGAATGTATAAAAATATAAAACAGGCAAGCTGAGTTCAAAACCATGCACAATTCCTGTTAATCATATTTTTTCATATTCTCTGGTTCATTAATATTTTCTCTAACTGTTAATTCGATATCTCCAAAAATATTCTGAAATTTTTAATTCAAAATTACAGCAGAAAATAATTGTTGTTTAATTTAACTGACATCATCTCTGAAGAACAGAAAGTACAGCGTAAAAAAAGTTCTTGTTTTAATGATCCAATAAAAACATGATCTACAGAAAATGTAGGCAATTGTTAATGACTGAAACAATCACCATCGGCATGCAGCAATTTTTGCTAACGTATTTCCAGCTGGGAAATTGGGGGTTTTCGATTCAATAAAGTCCGTTGGTAGTTGCTGCAAATCTACTTCATTGATGAAGGATTTTCGACGAAGACGAGTGTCCATAAAATGGAAGAAGTGGTAATCAGATAGTAAAGTAAACGCCAGCAGAGGTCCCTGTACCTAACCCTGAAAGGGTTTTACCAGATTTGATGGACCCGCTGGAGAGAAAAGAAAACGGAACACGGTACATACAAGACAATACAATTATGCTTGCAGTCATATGGAGACACTATAAATTATAACTTTTACACAGTAAGGAGGGCTTGTAAAGTATACTATTAAACACAAATTTGGTTGCAATTGAAAGTTAACACGTGGATACATAAGAAGCATTCAAAATAGGTATCAGACAAAATACATGGCAGGAAATGGTAAGACAGGCATATGAAATACATATCAAATTGCATGCATATAAGAAATAAAGAAAATAATTGGAAAAACAAAAGGAAATTAAAAATGATAAAACAAAACTGAAAACATATACCTGAACTTACTGCAAATTAATGAGGTAATAATGATTAATGAATAATTAATGCATTTAGTATGGATTTGATAGTTGGGTGTATCGGCTCAAAATAAGTTAGGTCATATAAAATTCTAAGCTATATATACAAAAGTTTAGATAGGTAGTACATAATGCATTAAAAAGGTCAATATAACATGATGGCAATAATTGTGACTGAGTAATTAAGTGAGAGCGCTGGAATAATGGTGAGAAAATGGCAAACAAATAATAATGAACTAAATAATGACACAAAGTCTCCTAACCAAACCATTGTATGGTATTCCTTCTACCAGCGAGAGATGCGGCCTCGCGTTGTCCACCAAGAACAGTAAACTCTTATAATTGACTCTTTTCCCTTTTGTTGCAAAGGCTGTTGCGCATGTTTTAGTTGCTGCGTGTACTTTAAATGTTTGAAGTGTTGGTAGCAGCTCATAGTGAAACACTTGACAACTTGTCCCTCAGACCCAAAGCATAATCTTGCAAGGTTACATAGGTTGTCTTGTGCTGTGCTGAACTTTATCCTGAAGGGATAACAAATGTTTCGAATACTTGAGGATGTCATATAGGACCCACTTTTTTTTTCTGGTCATCACTCAATCGAATGTGGATGTGCTAGTGTGGTGTAAATCAACAGTGATGCAGGTTGTCACTCGTTGTTACTACTTATTGACTTCCAACAGGGTGAGATGAAACCACTTTATCTGCCTTAACGTTTTACCTAAGACGGTGCAGTCTAATCATTTCACTGGAAACGTTAAATTGTTTGGGCAGTTTTCAACCCGTTTTACTACTGTTCTTCTTAGCAAGGCTTTGCCATTCAATGTCAGTTTTCATCCAATGCGAGACAGATCGCAGAGGGACAAATGTCCTGACCTGAATTTGTGAAACCAATGCCGTAAGTCCATTCACAGCTCTATCCTTAAACGCTTGACATATGTAGCGACTTGATAATTCACTTGGAAGTCGTAAATCAAACAACACTGAACGAGCTTCTTTGACAAAACTATTTCTCTTCGGTATTGTACGAGTTACACTTGATGAATGTGAGTGGTGAAGTTGCTTTTTTACGGCTGCTATTCCTACTCTCAGTGGAACGATACATGTCATGAACTAATTTGCATACTTATTCTCGCTTCAGTCAATGGCAACTCAAAAACGGCAAAATCAGTCCCGTTTAATTTATTAGAATAAATTGCTCATTCGATATTTATGAAATGTTCACTAAAAATGCATTCTTTCATATAATATCTGTAATTAAAATTATAATGATGGATACATCATATGTATCATGAATATTGCAAGATCGTAATGTAATCCCTATGGATAGTGTTTTAATACTAAATTATGACATTTAATTAAATATGCAGTTTCTTATTTCCCTTCCTTTAATTAGACATATTTTTCCAACGAACGTCTTCAAATTAATCATGAGAATTTTAAAACCAAACATTTTACAGATATCGATAGCCTAATAATTAAAATTGAATATCATTGAGTAAAAGCAAACATTTTGATACACTTTAAACATAAATTCAGATATAAAATATTTAAAAAAATGTAGTTGGAGCAAACTTTAATTCATAAATTCTCAAAAATATCACAGGCAAATAATATTAAAAATTTTATACATTCTCTCACCCAGACATGGGAAAATTTATGGATTGTGTATTTAAAAATTACCGTTACTTTAAATGTTATCCCAAAAAAAAAAAAAAAAAAAAAAAAAAAACTCAATGTATTTTACATTGATGACACAAAATAATTGATTTCAAGATAAGCGATTTATTCAATTTTCAACAGTTTTTACATTGATATGAACAAATACTTTTGAATCAGTGATTTTTTTCCACTGGATTAGTTATCTCTAAAGTGTTCGTTATTGCACTTTTCACTAATTTTGATGTATTTAGCATATTTAGCATTTCATGATACTAATAATAATCCTAAAATCAATCATATTTTGAAAGGTTTAAAGTAATTATAATTTATATTAGCTAATAAAGAAATTAGTTTATTTTTGAAGTATTTACTAAACCAAAAAATAAATATTCAAACATTAATTTAGATATAGTTTAAAATTAAACATTGATAATGTAAACATTGAATGTTTAATTTCTATTTTACTTATATAAAGAATATAAAATTTCAAATTAATCACATATTTCTTATGACCATAAAATTTACAATGACGGAAAATATTTTTTTATCCACCATATTATTTTTAAAATAACCATTTTTTATAGTAAAAATGTTTAAAATATTTATGTTAAATTGCTTTTTTAAGCATAAGAAAATATTAAAAAAATTCAAATCATCCACTGTGTAAGTACCCAAAATAATCAAGTTTAATTTTAAGAAGAAATTGATTGTCAGGTTAGATGAACGCTATTGTGTTGAATATTTATATGCATAGAAAATTAAATTTTCTTAAGAATATTTCATAAGGGAAGATTTCTTAAAAGTTGTAAAATATATGTATGTTTCTGGACAATATTTTTCGCATTTATTTAAGAGGTGATATCATTAAAGTAATAAAAAAGAAATAAATTTCGAAAAATATTACAGATTGTTTTCAAATCATTTATTTTAACAAGATTCAAATTTATCTCATATCTATAATCACAAATTTCATTGCTAGATTTATTTATGTTAATTTTTCTATTTTTGCTTTCAATTATTCAGTGAGGGGAATAAAATAAAAGTTGAAGGAAATGTTATAATTAAATTTTTTTGCTATTCGTAGCCATTAAAAGGAGAAAAAAAATAGTAACTCATTTTAACAATTAACTCATTTTTATATTTTATTACGCTATTAGTTTATTAAACGGCATCACATCATCATGAAATTATCATTATAATTTAATTAATATTTATATATTAATTAAAATAATTGTGTAATAGGTAACAATAAAAATATGTTTGAAATAATTAATGAAATAATATTTGCATTTTCAAAAGCTAAATGTTTTTGAAAAGTAATCTTTTTATCTTTTTTCATTAGAGAATTAAAGAAAAATAATATTTCTAAACATTTTAGGTTTTTGTTTTTGATAATATTTATAATTTTTAAATAAATGTTTGTAAAACCATAAAATTACTAATTCATATAATTTAATGTAAACCATAATTTCATTAAATGAACTTTTGAATTCATAGATTTACTTCAAACTTATTAATTAGAAATATATATTTAGAAAAATCAGGATCTTCATTTCTTACTTAATATATTATTCACAATGATCACACATATCAATAAATCGGAATAAAACTTATTATTCCATTTTAAATTTTTAGAGATTATTCAAGCTTCAATACAAAATAAAATCTAAAATTCCGAGCTTACAAAGAAAAATGCACAATTAAATACCTCGCTAAGAGCAAATCATTAATTAATTTCATTATTTTTTGCATTTGTACAAGAAACAACTCCTGGCTAGAATTTAAACATATTTAGAAATATGCATTTTAAAAAATATCTTTTTGCGAAATGAACAATTTATTCATAAGTTATTTTGAATTTCTTCGTAATTTTACATCAGAATTGTTTCCTCCCAACACTTCTGGGCCATATTATTTTCAAAACTATACAAAGTAATGTTATACTAATTGCTTTGTTGTAAATGTTAACTTTAAAATTTTGGAAATATTTTTCAAAAATGTATGAGTTATAACTGTTTGTTAAAACTCAATATTGTTTTGAACTTGATAATAAATTCAGAATAAATTACTGTCGTAAAATATTATAAATTCTGTGGCTGACTCTCTATTTTTAATACTTAAATTAAATATAACAAAATATGTTAATTTAATTTTTCCAACACATATTACATCTAATTTTTGAACATTTTTGTAAAAGAGGCATCTAATATTTATACCTTTTTAAACCAAATCAGTAAACATGTTCATAAATATTTCTTTAAAGAAAAATGTAATTAACTATTAACATTTAAAAAATCATCACAGAATTTTAATATACTTTTTATGCAAAACCATTTATTGTTGCAAAATCTCTCATACGAATCTGATAAAAATATTTAATTATGCATTCTGTATGCTATAAACAGACTGAAAGGAATTTAAACAATACAAAAAATTTTATAAAATTATCAATACTCGTTAGAACGATTTTTGTTTTATATTAAACTGCGTTTTCTTATTTTAGACAAAAACATGCATTTCGTTTCTTTTTAATCCGGTTAGGTACCCGTTCACGTTAAAAACATCAATTTGAACAAAAAATGGTAATTGTTATTCTTTCGTTAAATAAGAAATTTAATTAGCTTCCAAAATAAGTTTGTTTTTGTCTCTACGTTAATTAGATTCTAAAATATTAAGGATTTCGTAAAGATTAGGAAACCCAAGAATTGGACATTTGAAGCACCGAAAGTGAGCGTTTAAAGGATCAAAATGAGGCACAAAATTAGTTTAATTAGTGTTTAATTTTCAAATATAAATTTACTAAGCTTTTAAAAGATACATAAAATTATTATTTTTCCGGAAATGAATCAGCAAATCAAGTAAAAAAATAATTAGCAAATATGAGAATTTCTTATAAAGACACAATACTTTAATCCTTAAATGCAATTTTCTCAAAACTGCTTTTTGCCTATAATTTGCACGCTTCAAAAACGATAATTCAAAATATTTTCATAATACCACCATGACATTTGATGAGCTAAGTCTGTATATTGTTTTCAAGAGAATTTACTAAAAGAATTTTAATCACTTAAAAATTTCCCAAATTATAGTCCCTTATTCGAATAATGTCATAGGAAATTAGGCTAAAATTTCAGCATAAATATTCAACGGGCCCTATTTTTTTCTAAAAAAAAAACCTTAAACTTTTAGTTGATGCTCCAGATAACAACGTATAGATTATTTGGTAATACTTTTTTCAAATATGTTTAATGCTGTTTGATGTAGCATTTTTTAAGTTTTTTTTAATTTTTAAGATTGTATACATATTTAACATGTATGTAAATAGTATTGGCATATATCAAGCATTAGTATAACTCAATATTAATGTTTTCTAAAACTAAATAATAAAAAATGGTTACAATGTATGTATGCAGTATATTTAAAAAAATGCACCGAACGTGTCTGGGTACCTTAACGTGTTTTTGAGAAAATAATTAAATTATCGTAATATACTTTTTATATAATATAAAAATTGCTGTGTGTGTGTTTAATTTTTTAAATCATTCAGTTGTTAACTCTGTTTACTCTACTTTTAATATAAATCCATGATTTCCTTCTCTTATATACATATATGTATATATATATATATATATATATATATATATATATATATATATATATATATATATATATATATATATATATATATATATATATATATATATATATATATATATATATATATATATATGTATATATATAAGAATGTTACTGACACTGATGGATCTGTTCACTAGAATCTCAGAGCGATATCTATATATATATTTCTAGCAGCAAGCTTACTACCACTACTCTCAAGTTGCCTGCTACCTTCTGCTGTTTCATATAATCTCTCGCCATGAAATATTCATGTCCGTTTGGCGAAATTCCATCCTAACATATCAATTAAGAGAAGTGGATTTCACACCCATTAAATCCCCGCCCTGCAGAACGTTCCATCCCATTGCTGAATATTTTAAACTCTTCGATATAGGAGTACAAGGGTGCACCATTAATCATGGACATGGTTCCTAGGAGTTATGTTTCTTCGGACACATATGGTTAGAGGGGTCATCATCAAGAAATAATTAGTTCAATCAAGGTAGGAGATTGCAATCTCCTCCTTCGTAAATTGAGTAGTATTAATTCTTTGCAGAACGTAAGGTCCAAGAGTTAATTAAATTTAGGTGCTTTGTTTTGTTCAAAATGTAACGAGTGATAGGAATAAATTTCAGTTTTCTTATTATATAGTACTTATAATATAAGCGTTTAAAATTTTACAATTACTCTGTTTCAATTTTCCTTCAATGAACATAATTATTTTTAAAGTATACCATTTAAATTCTTTTGTAGAATTTTAAGAAAATTAACACTAATTTTATTTGATAAGTGCTGAATATCGAAAAATTCCAATTATAAAAACTTTTGTATTATAATGAATTTTATTTCAAATCGATTTTTTTTTACTTTAACTGACTTCATTTTACAGTAAAGTTTTACATAAATAATAGTAAATTAGTAAATATTACATATTATGTTAGTTTCAATCAAAATCATAGTAAAAATAATTTATCATAACCGAAACTGAAATTATATTTTAAAAGCAAATTATTTTTAGTGAGAAAAAGACAAAAAACTCATTTAAATTGTAACTTGATTGAAGATTGAATAATCTTTTCCATGATTTTTGGTGAAACAAATGTTTTAAAAGGAGAAATTTATATTTTGATACAATATGTGTCATTTTATTTGTTCACAATTTTTCATCAATGAAAAAGAAATCTCTTTCTACAAAGTGTATTTATTCTTTGTAAGGTAACACTAGATAATGAGAAAAGTAAATTTTACGAATATAAGTCTATAGAAATAAAATAATGATGTATGGTTTTTGTTTTTTCTAAAACTGTTACGAAACCATTTCCTGCTTCACTAATATATCGAATGCCTGCGAATGGCACAGGCCTGAGAAAACGACTAGATTAAACCTATTTCATTTAAAGAACATTCCCTTGAATTTTTTTGTATATTTTCAGTTAGACTAGATGCCTGAGGAAGTGACTAGATTAAACGTATTTCATGTAAAAACATCCCTTTAAAACGTTGCATATATTTTCAGTTCGTAACTGAAATGTTTGTTTCAGAATAACTAATATTTAAGAAAACTGCAAAATTAAATCTATTGTAATTTATTTTTTTTATCTTTACTTTACTTCATATAATTAATTTACATTTTACAAAAAGTAAATTTAAAAAGTGCATAAGCATTGTAACTTTCATATATATAGTAAATATATACATTTTAATTTCTAATGATATATATAGTGCACATAAAATACGCTAATATTATTACATTAGCGTATTTTATTATAAATGTGTTATATTAAATTTTCGTAATTTATCATGCAATCTGTATCATAAGTCATAATCTACGTACATACATAGCGGTGTAGGCGAGCCGTGGACTGTATCTTTTAGGTTAATGGGTTGGAAATACTCGCTCATCACAAAGTCTCAAGTTATTTTGAAGCATGTTCAAGTAACGAAGTCAAACCTGAGCTGGCATTCTCCTTCCCACATCCACGCCCATAGTCTTAATCTAAAGTTAAATAACAATTATTTCTTCTTAAAATATTTGCAAATTAAGACAATTATTAGACAAACCTAGGGAGTAAACCAGGCAAAACTAATAATAAAGTATTTTCTTTTAAAGTTATGATTAATAAATATCGATTGAAATGGTAACAGGAACGTATGATCAAGAAAGATAATAAAGTTGAGGGAGAATAATTTTTGTTATTAATGTTTTCAAAGTATGGGCTAAAGGCTCTTACAGAACCCTGATCAAAAGTTATAAAAAGCTATTTTTTGTGTAAAGGCGGGAGAAATGTTCTTTCCTTCTCTTTTCCTATCTTCATTTGTTTAATGATCGACTATTCTTCTCTTCCAGCTACGATTGATCTCCTTAAATGCAAAACAAGTTTCGAGATAAAGGCCATTGGTTATTATTTTACCTCACCCTTTTTTCTGCCGGAGGAAAAAGCGGATAGTAATCTTAAAAATTCCTTAAGAATAAAAAATCAATATTTTCATTATTGACTATGGATTTTCGCTTACTATATGAAAAAACTAAATTTTATGTGGCTTTTTGTTTCTAGTAAAATTTTTCAAGAGATATTTTTATAATATTATGTTGTATGCACTTAAAATTTAAGCTTTTATGTATATTTGTACATTGTTTTTAAAAGAAAGAATGTATTTTTAAAAATTGTAAGTTTACATCTTCCAAACTCTGAGGTTATATTTATATTTCTTTAACTATTTTGAATAGTACTTTTTATGTGTAATGTATTTTTATGTGTTATAAACTAAATTAACAGTCTAACATTTGTATTTTATTGGGAAAATTTATATATATTGTTCTATAAAATTAAATTTTCAAGCCAAACATTTTTATGTTCCAATACCAATATCAATTCTAACACTTGTTAAATATTGTAAAATATATTCTCCGTTAGTAATCATGGTTTTGCTTTTAAAAAAATTATTAGTATGTTAAGATTTATGTTACAAAGCATATTTCTATAAAAATATGGTTTAATTACATTTTAAATAAAGTAGATTATAATACCTACTTTATTTATTTATTTATCACAGTAAATAATTCTTACTAACTCTAAGAAATATTCAATGTAAAATTTAATGAAAATAATTCCGTCTTTATTTTTCTAATTATGTTAATTAGTTTAAAATGTTAGTAATTGTAGTTTATATAAGCACTAAGAATTTTAGGGAAATGAAAACAAAGCGGAAAATATTTTACATTTGAAAGGTGTTTCTTATAGAATGATATTTCAAATAATGTAAAGTCGATGATAAAACAAAAGAGAATTTCTGTGTCCCTGCTTTGCAAAAATATTTCGATCCAAAAAGGCTGACTTTTCAATTGGGCTGATAAATTAATATTTAATTTTTTCTTAATATTTTTAAATTCTTTGAGTGCAAAAACACAAAAAACTTTCGCATCTGATATCAGTTTTTTAACCATTATAACATCAAACAATAAATAAAATCACTTTTTGCTTTCATGTTTGTTTATCTAAGAAAACTGTAAAAAAATATTGTTTTTTAAATATTTCCTATAACATAATGCAAGATTTCTGGAATGAAAAATTATAATTCGATGGCGAAGTTATTGAAGTAGTGACTTAAAGCCATTGCAATTAAAAATTATTTCTATAACAATTAATAAAATGTCTTTATATAAGCATCATTCCTTTCAAGTTATGCTTAAGAAAATAGTTTTCTAAGGTTCTAATAAAATATATCAATATAGGCTTCAGGGGTTCAACTAGTTTGTTTTAGTAATTGTTTAAGTAATTACTGTTTAAATGTGCAATGCATTAAAATTTGAGAAGTGAGAATAATATTCAATTAAGCTTGAATGTAAATATTTCTTTGCAATTAGATTAATTTTTGCTGTAAATTAAGATTAAAATACATTTTTAATTATTTAAAAGACATTAAAGAATTGTTAAAATTTTCATCTTAGATTAAAAGTATGCAATTAAAGATAAACATGTGTTAATTTTTTCATGCTAGGAAGAAAAAAAACTATTTTCATTTGACATCTATTTCTACACATGACAAGACAAGTTCTACATACAACTGATGTATAAGTATTTAATAGTCTCCTTTGCTATTAAAAACAATGAATTATGTTAAAGAAAATAAAGGAATGAATTCGTATTAAAGATAAATGATATAATTATTTATATATAGTAACTTTCAGTTTTCACATTTTCTGAGATATATGTTTATTGTTTTCTTTGGCACATAATACGACGTATTAAAATATTTTGTATTTTTGTCTCGTAAAAGAAGATTCTGTAAAAAAGACAAATGTATCTCGATTTAATATTAAGTATAATTTAACTAAATGTTTAAGGCATAGAGAAATTAAATTCATGTAGTAAAAATAAAATACACTGAAAATACAAAGAAAATAATTTGATGCAAAATATAATGTGTTTCATGAGAATATCATCATAGGTTTAACAAGTTATAATAACTAGATCACATATATAATTTCCCAACAGCTTTATTGATTGTTTGTTATAATTTACAGTACTCGAAATATAGATATTGATAATTACTCTCTTCCAAACTACTATATTATTGATTATCAGGATGATATATTTCAGTTAAGATGTTCTAGTAATATTAATATGGATAAATATTCTATAATATTTTAATCATAATCAATAGTTTTCAATGAAAATTTCTTTAAGGTTTGAAAGAAGAGTATAATTCAAAATTATTAAATATATTGAGAATATTCAAATTGAGATTATTTTATTACACACACACACACACACACACACACACACACACACACACACACACACACACACACACACACACACACACACACACACACACACACACACACACACACACACACACACACACACACACACACACACACACACACACACACACACACATATATATATATATATATATATATATATATATATATATATATATATATTATAATGAATACACTGATATTAACAAAATTCTTGCAAGTCATCTGTCAAACATACGCATTGAAATTTTTATAGCTCTAAATAATGAAACCATTACGTGTTTGAATGCGCACACTATGTAGATGTGTTTCAAAAATGAAATCATAGAAATCATACACCATTTTGCAGAAAATGATGATTTACTTGTAGGAATAATTTAACTTAGTGTTTTATATTTATTAGATAATCGACCGAATTTTTTACTTTCATAGGATGATATAAAGTTATATTTATATTATTTAAAAAGTTAAATTGTTCATAATATGAGGTATTTGATAAGTGAGAAAATAAAATTTTATCATTAACTTTAATCTTAAGTTTTTAGTAAATAAATTGTATGACTGCAATGAATTATATTATCTAATACATACATGCGCCACATTTTGCATCGATGATTGTAACACATTATCTTGACATGTAATTGACATAATTTCTTAAAAGGACAGTAATTTTAAATATTTTTTGATTGAAAATATTGAAGAAGTTTTGCATTTGAAATACTATTCCATATACAAATATTTTTTACCAATATGTTTTTCTAGATAGGTCAGTAATTGTTTATGGCAATATATAATATGTTAATCGTTTTAATTATCAACTAATTCTTAATCATTTTTAGGTATAATTGAACTGATTGATTTTAGGTAGAGTTGCGTGATTATATTGAAAATATATAACGCAAAATCATTCAAAAGGCTGCATGTTAGATTATTTAATGTCCTTATAAGTATTTTATTTATATTTATTTCCTCGACATCTCTCGAGAGACAATACCATCATATCTGAAATTTTTCTAAGCCATTATTTATCAATACTTCCTAATTGAAAATTGTTAGGGTTACTTTGGTCTGTATTAGAAGACAAATATACTTTCTATGTGCTATAATGTCTATGTCTAGAATATTCATTGAATTTTTTTGTCAAAATAGCATGCTCCTTAATGAATATTCATTTGATTTTCCCATTATTTGCCCAAATTAAAAGATTTTATACGTGACAGAGATTTGTAACAGAAACTAGAAACATAAATAGGACATCTTATTCTCTTTGCTCACTGTAAGTTTATTACCTCAAAATATCAATACTTAGTTTCGTACTGAAAACACTTTAAAAAAAAAAAAAAAAAAAAAAAAAAAAACGGGAAGCAAGTCCTTAGTTACTAATTTTGTCAACGGAAAAATAATGTAGAACTAACGAAATTGGTCGAGACCACTATACTATTGAAAAAGTTTATTAAATTATCTGAGAGAAAACGAGTAACAGAAGCATATTTTCAATATACCATTAGAATATTTTATTTAAGTAATATGTTCAAAAATGTCTGCAATACTTCACAAAATAATCTCGTTGATTCTATGACAAGGTGATGTGCTGCTGTTCTCAAAGTAAAAGGTTAAGTAACAAAATACTGAACCCATGTTCAACATTTTGTATTGACATTTTTTATACTTTGTACTTTAAGATAAAATACTTCAAAAATGAATTGTTCCTATATTTCTACTTTCAACTTTTAATTTCAGCGATTGAAATGTTCTAATAAAAGTTTTTACATACGATATTACTTACATAGTGTGTAGTATGATTAAAGCTAAAAATACTTTGTTATTTAGTTAATAAGATTTGCAGAAAAAGTTAAGAACGAAAATTGATGATCTCAAAGCTTTGAACAAATACCGAAATATCAATGAATACGTATATGTTCATTTACATTTGTGAATTTTGTACGATCACCTTGATAAGCCACAGGAGAATGAATTAGAGAAGAATAAAACATAATATTTCATACAATACACACACACACATACACACACACAAATACACACACACATACACAAATACACACACACACATATATACATACAAAGGGGAAGCACTTTATCCAAGATGTAGTATGTTTGAAAATATTTTTTTAATATAGAAATTATCTTTTTCTTTCTTTGAAAAATTGTGATCACCAAATAATCATGCGGGAATATCAAATGTATTTGATAATATTTACTGTTCCCTATTGTCTTTTTTCTTCAGTTTGTCATTTTTGCTCTTTCAGCTTGTCATGCTGGACATGCTGTTAAAAACAAATTCACTAACAAAACTTTAAATCTTAATAGTCTTCCTTTTTTATGTAGAATATTTACTTTTTTCATTATTCACATGAAAATTATTTTCTCAAAGAACGTAAATACTTTTATTTAATTGAGTTATTTATTTAGTAACTTAATCTTTACTCAGAAAAATATTTTACATAAACCTGTTCAAAACATTTTCTTATTTACCATTATTTCATAAATATTTATTTCTTATTTTTCGTAAATTATTTATATTCCTATTTTTAAATCTAAGTGATCAATTTCATTTTCAAATTATTGAAGATTTTAAACATTAAAATACACGTATATAATTTGTGACTGCATAAGACTCATTAGTTTTCTCATCACATCTTAATTTGAAAATTTATAAAAATCTGTGATCTGGGTTGAAATATGCATTAGAACTTAATTACTATGCAATATCAAAGAATAATTTTTTTAAATTTATGTTTCTGAATATTATTTTCAACATCAATTCAAAATTAATTGACCATTTTCTCTTTTTATTTAAGTCCAATCCTTAATTAAATGCAAAAAAAAGATCAAATGGAGGATTTTTTCTATGAAATTAAGCACTAAGTGGTTTGAATAGGGAAACTTTTCCCCCAACAAAACGATTTTCGATTCCCAAAACACTCATCACACTTTCTGCAACGAGTTGTTCCAGGAATGTGAATATATTACCTCCGAATTTTGGGAAACATTTTGCCACTTAAGCTGTCATTTTTCTTCCCCCATTTCTGCTGCTAAGAGTTTCGATTTTCCTATCTTTTTAACTACAAAAACAACTATTAATTTTATTAAAAGACATATTTTCAATTTTTCTACAATTCTTTATCGTAAACAATCCATTTTATCCTTTAATTAAATATTCAATTAGAAATTAAAACTGTATCCCTTATAAATTAAACTTATTTATTTATTTTAAGCAACAATTTTTTTCTGATATAATAATGTATATAAGTATATAATGCAGACAAATATTTATGTTTAATATCGTATCCAAAAACGCAAAACGAAAAATATTACAATAATACAAATAAACCATTTTTGCGTCAACTTTTAAAAATAGAAGGACAGATTGAAGCACTTTAACCAAAACACCATAAATTTAAGTCATATACATGGATAGGCTTTAAGATAATGGAGTGAACTATTGGATGCTTGAATTTTTTTGGATTCTAAAATCAATAATCAAATATTAAAGTCAGGGATTTTTCAATTGTGTTTCATTGCATTTACTATCTGCACCTTATAGGGAAAAGTCAGTTCTCGCTAAACTAAAAAAAAAAAACTAATTTTTCAAAAATCAAAAATATAAGTGTTTATATAAAGGAATTTCATTATAACAATATTAAAAAGATGGAAGATTCAATCCAATTAAATCATTTCTGTTCTCAACAGTTACACATTAAAGACAATTTTGAAAAAGAGGAAGAGAAATATACATTGAATGCAAAGTGAAATATATACAAAATGATGATAGAACAGGAAACTACATTATTTAAATTAATTAAACCTTAGCTTAAATAAATTCAAATGGATCTCAAGCCAATCTTAATTACAGTTCAAATTAATTACAAGCTCTGTAATCAAAATTTTGAAATGAGACATAGCTTTTATTTAATTTATCCTGAAACCAATTTCCTGATTTAAGTTTCAATTCTTTCCTTGTAGACATTCTTCATTCAACAAAGGATAAAAACTCAGCTGCAAATAGAATAAAGACTTCATTTATATAGATAAAGGAGAAGGCGGCTATTTTGTTTTGTCAAGAAAGTATATTTTATCTGTAATATTTACTTAGTTGTTTAGGAATAATCATTGCATAATTTTAATTTCTACTTTCAATACTCTTCTTATCCAGGTGATTAGTTTTTACGAAATTAAAACTGAAAGTTTTTATCCAAAATAGAATCAATTTTAAATTTTTTTCCTACTGAAAGATAATTATTTAATATATTTAAATCATTACACAAATCCAACAAATATTTTAAAATTATTTAGACTTGTCTGTTTCTGGAAAAGTTTTCAATTTAAAAATGCATCAATAAATATAATTATAAGGAATATGAAATAAATATGCCTTGCAATTAACTTATCTTGATATTATTTTAAAACAAATCATGTGATGAGAATGCAAAATGTAAATTTCATTTTCATGTAAAATAATCAGATATTTAAGATAATGTAAAATACATTTATTCTTAATATAGTTGATTCATTTAAATTAATGATCACGATAAATTTGTCAAAGTGAGCAATTTGATCAAATGAATTGTAATAAATCTCTTGATACGATTTGATCATTATTTAATGTCTATTTTGATAAAGAAATTACAGATGCAAGAAAAAATTGTTAACAATTTGATTTATTACATTACGATATTTTTACATTTGCTGTTGATATTTACATATGTGAATTTATATTTTCTAAAATTCAAAAGATATGAACATGAAGAATTAATTTTAACTATATTATATTAATTTGAAAGAAAAATTTACAACTTCAAATCTCCTTCAAATTAAAATATTCTACCAAACTGATTAATAAAGTTTTAGTCTTCTTCTATAATTCATATCATTCCACTAACTGTTGAGCATTTAGTTATTTTTCAGGGCTTCGTTGCTCTGGATGTTTTACATATATGCACTTTATTTATTCAATAAGTATAACATTAGTGCTAAATTTCCATTTGTTTCAAACTTCAATCTACTCCTCTACCAATTATTAAATTTTACTAAGCTACAACTCAGAATAATTCATCATGCTCAGCCAATTACCTGATTGACATGTTTACCTGCTTACCAGAGTTGAAAGCCACTTTCTGATAAGTCAGCTGCAGAGTGATTGACAGCATTAGAGAGGTGTCGGACGCACACTAAAACAAAGCAGACAAGAGCTCTTAATTTCTCCCTAAACCATGTCCAAAAGTGAGCTTATGAGCTCTTTCCCCTCAAACGTCCATTCGGGAATAGGTGTTTGCATCGCATTATTTCACTTAACTTCATCTGCCAGCTAACGTCCGCTCGAATTTCTAAAGCTGTCCTCCGCACTTACACTTTCAGCAGCTGCGCCCGACAGGAAAGTCTTCCTGAATTAATTCCGCTGAAAGTTATGGATGTCATTTTAATAACACCAACTGTTGAAGACTGATCGAGTTGAATGGTGAAACATGAGAGATTTTGAATTATTGTAATGATTAAATCTTCAATTCCAAGCACACTTAGACACATTTCATAACAAATGGTTTCCTTAATCATTATCATTCAAAAGGAATAGGAAATTCAGTTTGTCTCAGCATATGCGAATGTAAACCAATGCGTTAGTTTTTGCAAGAAAAAGATGCTGTACTGAATGAGTAGAAATGTGCATGTTGGAATATAATAGTTATTTACTTTAACATTAAAAATCCACATTAAATTTTAAAAATAATGGTAATAAATATTTTGAGTTTTAAGCAAACTATTGTTTTATAAATGTAAGTAATAGTTTTGTTAAAGGTATTATCTAAATTAAATTTTTAAAAAGAACTTAGCAAATGAACATTTATTCACAAGTACTTAAAAAATTTTAATTTATAGAATTAATTTAAGAAATTTTATTGAAAACGATTTATCTAAACTTTATTTAACCTGTTATTATTATAATCTAAATAAAATGTATCCAAACTTTATTTAATGATTTTTTTTTCAATTTTACAATTATGTTAAAAAAAATTCGCATATACTTATCCGGTATACGAAAGTTCTAATGTGTTTCTAATCTAATCTAATTTTTCCTTATTTTGATTCTTATCTATCAGCAACTTAAACTATCAGCATATGCAGAATTTAACGAAGTATGCAAAATCCAAAGAAACAATAATAGATGATATTCTTTGCTGCCTTCAAAGCCTTGGAAGTGACACATATATTATTCGTAATAAAAACAAAAATCGATGTAATGATAAGTTGAAAAACTTTTGTTTAAAAACTTAATTCCTTCAAGAGAAACTACAGCATTTTACTTAAGATGAATTAAAATATTTTCTGTATAAACGGAACTGTGCCTTAGGAATTGGATATTCATTTAGATATTGGATTAATTTTTTTCACAGTTAGAATTACTAACATCAACATTAAAAAAGTAATTTTGTTTTTTGTTAGGATGTGATGAGATATTACTTGTATTTTTGATGATTACCATATATCAGTATCTAAGGCAACACACACTTATATTCGCGTATGTATGTTTTTAAGGAAATAAGTCATTTAAGGAAGAAGCGAAATTTAAGTTCATTTTGTTGGTATATGGCAAAAATATAGTCTTTGGTAGGAAACATTTTCACATTACTAAATAATTTAATAACTTATTTATTTTAATGAATTTAATATCTCTCCAAAGTACTGTTTATATTTATATCATTTGATATTTAATGTTCAAGATTGTTCTTTAAAATAAAATAAAGAATTATGGCCAATAAAATGCGATGGAATTGCGCATGTTAGTTTTAAATAATTGATTTCAATAAGATTTGCAATGTATGGAATGTATTATAAATTTGATTACACATACAAAAATTTTTGTAAGATAAACAGATAACAATGAACTTATTATTTTTGTAATTCATTAGGTATATTTTAAAGCCAATGGTATTTTGATGCAAACAAAAAAACTTTATTACAAGAATCCGAATTGCATAACTAACTATCTTATATATTTTTAGTGAGTTGTAAAGTATTTAATTCATAAATATTTTCACTACATTTTATTGCATAAAATTTCTGACAAAGAAAAAACTTTTGTCTAATTTTTTATTGAGGCAGTAAGTATGAAATATATGATAATAGATTCGTTGTCATAATATATGTTTGCTCTTAGGTTTTTGGATATAATCAACTATAAGATGAGGTTAACAGATTAAATATAGTTACTTTACAGATTAAATTAGAAAAACAAAAAGTCACCATTTATGAAATGTTCATTTTTATAAGGGAAAAATTCACATTTTTTAAAATAATATCTAATCTAATACGATGCGTTTACTTTTTAAAGGAATTTTATTCTTGTAATTTTATAAAATATAGTTGCAGTGTGTATGAAAGATAGATAAACCCAGTAAATGGATCTATTTTTCTTAATAATATATGTTAAAATGTTTCAAAAGATTTTTCCTACTCAATGCATAGTTAAATATTGACTTATTTAACTATGCATTGAGTAGGAAAAATCTACACAATTATTGAGTTATATTTCCTACTCAATGCTAGTTAAAAATATTGAAGAATTCACATTCACCATTTTTTTTATTTAAAAATTATTTGTGAACATTATTTTTGAGACTTAAAAATACATTTTAAATATTAATATCTTTACACTGGATAGATAAATTAACAATTTTGCAGCTATTCTACATTCAAATGCATATTTTTCGCTTCAAAATATACATGTGAAATATTTTAGTTAAATGTATACTTTCGATATGAAAATATCTGAATTTCTGCTTATTCTGTGTCTTACAGTTGAACCTATTTTCACTGTGACATTTTGGTAGCTGAGTATAAAACGTATTAAATTTCTGATCAATAGTTTAAGGGTTTGAATTCATTTACGAAAATAGATGCTTGTAGAGATTATGTGAGTCAAATTTAATCTCTTAATACCAGCCAAGTTAGCCATCGTATGCAACATATGAGCAATAGATTTAAATCTAATCAATCTCTTCATGTATTTGTATGGAAATACTTTGGGTAGTCAGATTATTTGTTGATTTATGCTTATTTGTTAAGTTTCGTAGTTTAACTTCGAAGTTAAGTTTCGAAGTTTAACTTATGACTGACGAAAATATTCTTCCCAAGGAATTTAAAAATTATTTTTTATAGAGTATTTTTTATCGATTTCATTAAATTACTTTTAATGGAAGCCAACATCTGTTAAAAAATAATTTTAAGTAAGTGTAATGAAAATAGATCCATGTTATTTGTTTTTAGATTTCTAATAACTCCTGTAATAGAGATGAATTAAATAAAAAAAATTAAAAAAACATTAAAATAATAAAATATTGTGATAATTTTTTGTTAGATTCTATGTAAGAGGCACTCTTGCCTTCGGTTCAACAGTTCGTGGGTTCCAATCCCACCTTGGGCATGGATGTTTGCAGTGGTTTTGAATCCACTTTAAACCGTAGGTCCTTGTCTAATTATCCTCGTGTGCAAAAAATGACCGTTGAGCGACAAACCATCTATGTAAGAGCATTATTCTTTATTGTGAGAAATTTGTTATCCTTAATGTTGTTGATTGAAAGATAAATTATTAAATATTTAATTTAATAAAAAAATTATTTAAATATTTAATTTCCTTTTAAGATTATTTTAAATTGTAAAAGTTACATTCATACAGAAAACTTAAAATTTCACAATATTCATTGAAATATGTTTTTAATAGTTTAATGTAACTCAAAGTTTTAATTAATTATTATTAAGAATTTAAAATTTACAAATTATCTTGAATGAATTTTAATCAATTTGGTGAAAATAAAAAATTTAAAAATTTTTAAAATTGTTTCAAAAGACTTTAGAAATTAAAATATGGAAGAAATTAAATTTTTCATCATGTAACTTAATTTAAATCAATTATTTATTTTATTATCTTTAATAATTTTTATTCAATATGTTGACATTATTTAATAATGTTAATATTGAACTTCATGACAACATTTGAATATTCTTGAAGTCAATAAATAAATGTGCTCAATTTTCAATACGTTATTTTATTTAACATTTTATTTTGATAAACATTTGATACATTTCATGCTTGAATATTTTAATCCAGTATCCTAATACTTGAAAATTTTTTCCATCAATTCAAATAACATGAAAACTGGTATAATAGATGAAAAACAAAAAGCTTAAAGAAATTTTGAATGTACTGGTGTAAGTTGTATTTTTGTGAATTCTGCAAATAAAATAGCATTTATTAAAACGTATTGTTTTATTAATGTGATTTGCTGAATTTTTTGAAAATACTTAATTTAATACTTTTTTACTATTAACAAAGACTCTTTAATATTTAAGTAGTAATGCATAATTGATATTCATAAAATACATCTGACTGACTGTTTTTTAATTAAATGATTAAAATCAATAATTAGTAAATCAAAGTAAGTAAGTTAGAATTTAGAATTTAGAATGTTGGCAAAAATATTTATCACAAATAAAATGCAAACATTGGTGATTTCTTAGCATTTATATACACTTGAAATTATTGCATTGAAATTTTTTTATATATATTTTCATTGTTTTTAGACTTGAAATTATGTAAATTTTATGTTTTTTATGTATTTAATACCAAATTCACTTTTAACGAATTACAAAAAAATGATTATTTGTAAATTGGTATTATCTGTTAATTATGTAAATGAAAAAAGCTGTTATATAAAGTTATAGAAAAGAAAATTAATTACATTTCAATATCTTTCAAAGAAACTTTTGAGCATTTCAAATAAGTCACACCTTTAATTTGAAATCGCAATTCACGTAAGCATTTATATTTTTTTAAAAGTAAGTTATTAGGACTTAAATTTTTTAATGTATTCATTTGGTAATGAAATACATAAGCTGTTTGCGAAAAATGTAACAATCTTCATATAATTTAATAGTTTTAAATTTTCGTATTTATAAATCAATGTATCATTTTATTTTTCTTCGGAAATCATTAATTTCAGGATACCTTACATGCATGCATTAATTATACATGCACACTTATTTATACTTTATTATATTTAAGAAAACATGATCTTACAATAATAGATTATCATTTTAGGAACCTTATCTAGCAGCTTTCTAATTTAAGAGAAATGTATTCATTATCAAATAAAATTCAAAGATTATATTTTTTTCTCCATAAGTCAATTTTTATTTTATATATTTGAGAAACATATTTGCTTAAAATTCATAAATATCGTGATACATAACAATTGTTTTCTTTTCAAATGATATTTGTTGGATAATCAAGGAAATAAATAAGAATCACTTGAATTGGCTTATATTCATTTGGTATGATAAATTGTTCTAAAAAGACAATCGCTTCCATGGAAGCTTGTTAAAAAATGAAGTCCCCATTACCAAACTCCTTATCTTTTCTTTGCGTCTTCATTATGTGAATAGATTACAAAATAACAGTATTATCTGAAATCAATAAAGACAATTGTTTTGAATATAATGAGAATTCCATACCATGGAAAAGAAGTGCCCTATCATAACGGAAGTAGCATATTTTATTTTTGTAAAAGTAAGCAAATTTAATGCGGCTCATTAAAGTTTCTATGTAACATAAATTAGTAATAACATTATAAATCAAAATTTAAACACTAATACGGAAGTTCTATAAACTATGAAAATATCATGATTCATAAAATTATTTTATGAAACATATGTTTTGCCATGTGAGTTATTTTTCATATAAAACAAAATTAATATATTAAGTAATTAATATGTTATTGCTCAAAACTGATGAATTAATTGATATACTAACTAATCACTAGTATATAATGAAAACTTACTATAAATATTTTGATAAATTAAACTTTAAAATTTTCATGTACTTTATTTATTATGAAAAATATGTTGTTGTTTGTGATAACGTGAGATTGGTTAAATATTTAAGTCTGAAAGTGATTTTAACTTTCTTTAAATAGATAACATCATATAATCAAAGAATGTGATGAAGTGCAAGAAAAGAGGATTATAATCAATGATTTTAAAGTTAATCTTTGATTTATTTTGAATTCTTTCATTCATGAACGAAAAAATATTTTGTTGTTTCATAATTGATTCCATAAGAGTAATTTTAACATTTTTATTGCGTTATTGAGTAATTTGACAGGCATATTTCAGGATTATAAGTTCTTCAAGCATTTCATTAACTTTGATTTCAAATTTGTGCAGCTGTAAGAAAGGATTAAAGAAAAATTATTCCTTCGATAATAATCAGAAGAGCAATTTTTTTTAAATTTTAATGTAACTCAATAATAATGTGTGTAATATATCTGAAATATATTAAAAATTGTCTTATTTTCTAATTTCTCTAGTTATAGAAGTTCATATACACAACTGTTTAATCCAAGTTTCTATCAAATGTATAGTTATTTGTTATAAATTAAATAAGTGAAATTTATGAATCTTAAGACATTAAAATTGTAAAACAAATTGCATATGTTTGAGATGCATGACAAATCAACCATGTGTTTTCAAAACAGGTTACTTAAATTTTCTTATTTTAAAGTACACTTGCTAACACCATAATTAAAATTAAAGCATGATGTGAAAATATTGGTATTTTAGCTTTAATCGTAATGCATTTACTTTTATAAAAGGGAAATTTACCTTAAGCATTTAGTATTTTTGTCAAATCAAATTAGAATTTGGTGGAAAATATTCACATTCTTTTTTTTTTAATAAAAAGATATTTTGTAAAATTACGAAACACTAATGCACATTTTTGTTACATACTTTAAGCTTATTTCTGTGAAAATATTTTCTGTATTCATTGAAGTAATGTATATAGAAAAACTAAATATACTTCATTTTATTTTTATCAAACTTCTAAAAGATAATAAAGTTTATTAAACTTCAAATTCTCTAAATATGTTTATTTGTCAGATAAAATTCACTTATCTTAAGAGATTTCATTAATTACGTTTTCACTTAAAAATTGAAATTAATCAACTTAATTTTTTGGAAAATAATATACACATGTTTTCCAATAATATATGAAAATAAAAATTTTCATATATTTCATTATAGTTTTCATATATATTTTCATATAACATTTTGAGCAAAAGTTGAAAAATTTCTAATTTTAACTGAAAATTTCACACTCAGAGCATTTCTATTTTACTATTTGACATATCAGTCTTATCTTCTATCTTAAATAGATCAAAATAATTTTGATGCATGTGTTCACCAAACGGTTATGTTTCTAATTTTAATTAAAATCTCTACAATTTTAAAGCAGTATCCATTTACCATTTTGTGTGTGTGTGAAATCCAGAAAATGTATTTTCATTTCTTTCAAATATGCTTACAGACATAAACTACGCACAATTTCATTTAATAAAGAATATTTCGTTTATTGCTATAACTTTTTCCCTTTTTATAGAAACTGAAGATATAAAGAAATTCAAATAAAATTACAATATAATTACTTTAGAGAATTTTAACTGATATTTCGTGATTAACTTATCCGATCATTTAGAAAACTTTGAAGATGCTATTGATTATTTATTTACTTTTTCCTAAATAATTTTTTTAAATGTCTACTTATATTTTTAAACCAACCACCTTCGGACTTGGATCTGTATACAAGATATTTAATATTCCTAAAATTTCCCTAAGTAAATATTTTATAATAACTACTTATAATTTTAAACAATCCACATTCGGATATGAATATGTGTACAAAATATTTTTAATAACCCTAAAATATCCCTATATATATTTTTTAAATATCTACTTATCCTTTTGTGTTTTTATATCTATGAAATGTTTAATATCTATAAAATTAATTATGTGATATTCTTTTAACTGAGGAGCAATAATAATATAGTTTGAATTATTTTGATCATACTTTTGATTTTAATAAGACAAAAAACATATAAGCAATAAAGCGACATTCGCACAACTGCATTAAATATTACGATATCAAAAGAGTTCATTTTATGTCATGTCATTACGTTTCGATTAAAATTAGTTCCTTAAATAATTTCCCCATCTATTTCATTCTCTCTCTTCGCTCTTAACTAAGAGAGCATTAATTTCCTTTAAAAAATGAATTCCTATTGCGTTTTATGTAATCAAATTAATTAGGAAGAGAATTTTAAAATTCCTTATAATTAAAATAAATTATTCATATTGTACTAAATATAATTGTAAATAAAGAGCAAGCTCAATTACTTCGAATATTAGTAAAATGAGTAATAAAGAAATTCAACAACAGGAAAACAATCTTTTGAAAAGAACATCCATTGCAATTTATTGATTAAAATAATTTCATCACAAAATTTAATTTAATGTTTCCAATTCTGAAAATTGCCTTATACACCTAAATGATAGTTCACAAATTTTCTGATAACTAGTTCTGAATTAATAAATTTTATTTCTTCAGTTTTGGGTTCAACTATGTAAAAATCTTTTTTTAATCTGCAACAAATAAATAATTTACCTGCAATTCATGCTTATATTAGTATGATATGTTGTTTTATATAATATTCACAATAATTTTATTTATGGTTTCCTTTTTAATTTTGTAAATTTCCTAGTTATATTCTTATATATGAAATTGTATTTATAATTTGGTATTAACAAAGAATATGATATATATTGTGCATTATATGCGTTATTGTTTTCATAATATTATATATAAGGAACATATATGTAAATATGATATTACGAAAACTTAAAATATTCACCACTTAAAATATTCACTTGTATGGAGTTTAAATCCAACTGTGGTGATTAGATTTGCCTTTTAAGGAACGAACAGACATAATTGTTACTGAATACAGCAACGAATAAAAAAGGAAATGGAAGCATTTTCATCAAGGAACTTTCGAAGCAGTTACTTACATGAAGATTACCAACAGCATTTCAAATAATATTCTAGAGAGGCCATCTGTTTCCTTTAAAAAAAAGCTGAAACTCATCAAGACCTATTATGAGCCAGTTTTATTTAACTGGAAACATTTGCAGTATGTCAAAAATGCTTTAAGTTGATAATTGATAGAAATACATTTTGGAAGTCAATAAGACCCTTCATCTCAGAAAAATTCTACTAATTACTAAAACTTCTCAGTCTACATTGATAAAAAATCTAGACCAATTAAGAAAAATTCATAAGATTTTGTTAATTCGTAACGAGAAAGTCTTCTCCTCTCTTATAAATTGATTCGTTTTCTTCAAAAAAAGAAATGAATTTTAGTATTCAAAAACCTTTTTAATTTGTCAGATAATTAAAAAATTAATAAACTGTATATAATAAAATCAAATTTCAATGAAAGTACATTTACAGTGTTCAGAGTTATACTGTAACAGAAATATTCAACTCATTCTACTGTTGATATCTGGTATTGTTATAAAATGCCAAGCTACTAGGATTTGTAACTTTCGGCATTACAATAGGTGGAAGTGATGGCGTCTTTTTTAGTGGGGTACCCAGTGGGCGTGTATACTTAGTGGGGGTACACTTAGGCCGATAACGTGGGTCTTTGCATTTTAAAAGTAGGGAGCATGCAGAAAGCCCTCAGTCTATGTCTGCCTCCAAGAGACATCTTTTTGTACGGACGACATATTTAATGGGGCTCAGCCACCATTATCGAAAATGGTTGATCTTTGGCTGCGTCGGGATTCAAACCACTAACTTTAATAACGAGAACGAAAGTCCTAACCAACCAAACCATTTTATTTTCCTTTCTACGGTCGATTTCTCTGAGGTCATAAAATTTGCAAATATGCAGTTTATTTTAAGTTTCCATTTCAAATTTAAATATTTTATCTTAATTCCAATCGTATATAACTTCATGAATTCAAGAAACCAAAAGACTGGTTAAAATGTGACGACAATTTACAGTAATTTTTATTTTATAAATAAATATTTCAAAATCATTTTTACACTCACATAAAGTTAGTATACATATTTAATTTTGTTTAATAATCCGAAAATTAACTAATATTAAGATATACTTTATAGCTGAATTGTAAATTCCAGATTTTTCACCTCCTAATTTTTAATTTTTATTGGTAATGTATACAAATAACACTCATTCTTTTTTTAATACTGTACTAATTTATTTAACATTCATAACGAAGTAGTTGAAAAAATGTTAATCATTTTTTCAAGTTATTATTCTTACATTACATACTCTCAATATTTCAATAGGATTAGAACATTCTCTCAATATTTCTTAGCATATATGTGAATATTTTCATGGCAAATAATATAACTTCCTATTAATTATTTGCGTATGAAAATTAAAAAAAAATATTTATGACCAGTTTATAAATTCACTGCAGTAGTTCTGCAATGACTTAGCAAAGAATTCTGTTGTTGCATTAACTTGACATTCAATTGAGAAAAGAATAAATGTATAAAGTCATTTCTTAAAAGATATCAATTTAAACTTAGCTGTACTTTGTCTAGTAAATTTTTTATTTGGAAAAATGACCTTGGTTTAGTGACATTTATGTATTTAACTTCAATGTGGTGAGAGCTGTTATGTTTCTAGAAATATGACATACGTTATAGTCATTGAAAATTCCATAATTACTACGCCAACTGTGTAATAATTATTTCAGAATGCTATTTAAATCACTATTGTAACTGTAATTAGTATCCAGTTAAGATTTTAAAATATCTTTATGAATAAAGTCATTTTCTGCAAAAAATAATAAAAGTTATTATTTAAAATTAGATTACTTTAGAAAAGACACTACTAGTTTATGCAGCATTCAAATTAATAGATTTTTTTCAAATCATTTAATACTATGTATGCAGTAGATATTAATTCATATGTTAACTACTTCAAAAATACAATGTTTGTACTTTATTAAATTCTGTATAAACTATATAATTTCCTATTGCTTGGCACAACTTGAATTTTCTGTTTTTAGTAAATTATATCATATTTATTTAAAATATATAAATTGTCCTTTATACACTGAAAATTTAAAGTTAATGTGCTAAGATCATATTAATCATGTCGGTATGCTGAAATGTTGAATCGCATTTTAAATGATTGAATTAATTTTACCATCAAAAATACCAATTCCAAATATGTATATTTTGATTGAAAAATTATAATTTCGGATACAAAACATAGAAATTGGAAATTATATTTTGGAATAGTTAATTTATTATATAAAATAGCAATAAGAAATTATATCAGAAAAGTTTCATAGAATATAAATTTTTTATGGTATTATTATGCAGAAATATTTTAAAGTAACGTTGGAAAAGTCTTTTACAGTTCTTGTGCATGTGGTAAAATTTTTGTTGGATTCTGAAGAAACTCAAGAAAGTCACGTCCATTTTATATTTCTGTGTGAATGATAAAATTTAAATATGAAAAAAAAATTTAAGGAAATGATTCACCAATTTTGAAAGAAAAATATATGTTTACTTGTACTCAAAAATACTCTCTTAAAATGTGATCTAGTGACATCTGGAAAGCTAATGAGGTATATTATCTTCAAGTAGATATAATTGCAAAAGTATTTTAATAAATTCTCATGCTTGTCTTTATTTATAGTGGGATTCTGATTTATCGTATAACTCACGTAATGATAATACTAAACATGACTGTTAAATTACGCGGATCTAAAACCATGCGCAAAACACGCTAGGAAAATGCTCGATGTTAGTCAAAATCCTCCATCAGCTGTTACAGAGCTGTTGTAGCTTTGCAAAAGAAATAGACAACACCGTACTTAAAAAACTCATTAATAATTTTATCTTCAAAAACTTTAAGGACATAAATTCTGCGTAGACATAAAATAGTATCATATATTTTACAAAAATTTCTATTTTCTATAACATAAGACCATGATACCATTATTTGTTACACGGATATTGTCACATATATTTGTGACAGTGGCATTTTGATCTTCTAATTATGTATGACAACCATTCTCAGACTGTGAGGCGCACTAAGGACCACACCAAAAAAGAGATGAGAGTATATTCAAAAGAAGCTATTATTTAATAAATGGACTAACTGACTAAAAGGAAAGCACATGCAAAATTAGAAGAAAATAAATTTATAATAACATTTAATAATAAACTTATTAAAACAATTTAAATTACAAATAAATAAATTAATTATTCAGGTACTTCCTTGAAACTGTATTACAGAGCATAATATTTTGAAGGTAAGTTTAATATTACAAATAGACACTCACACTTCTTTTTCCGATACTCAGCTGAGGTCCATATTTTGCCTTCCAAAATCCAGTTTCTCAAATATACGATGTTGAATATGATAATAGATTGCAAAATGAGCTGGTGTTTAGTGCGGAAGTTATTTACTCTTTATCAAGAATTTAGATTGTTGGTATTTTAATTGTATCGCTTAATTTTACCTCTTGGGAAGTCTGTGAAGTCGATCTTGAAGTCACTTGTTATGAAACCATGGTAATTGAGTGTTCTTCGTTGATTTCATGAAACGAATCGTAACCCACTTGTAACGTGTTATCAGTTTCTTGTCAGCAAGAAGATATATTTAAAATTTGACAGCATGAAAAAATGAATTTAAATAGTTACAAAAACATTTTTACATGTGGTTCATCAGCTTTGTGAATTTAATACAATCCTCCACATTTGCAAACATTGTTAAGTTATTTTCTTTAAATTTCTGATCTATACAAAACGTATTAACTTTATAACTCATACCCAATATCCAATCTTTATAATGAAAGAAGGAATTTATTATTTTTTGAATGTGTCATAATCAAGTTGTTCAACTTCATCTTAAGTAGAGTATTGTAAAAATTCTTTACTTCACATTTATATTTAAGTTTTAGGAAAACGATGTCTTTTTCTTTTAATTCACAAAGGCTTTTCAAAAACTTCCCACCTGATTGTCATCTTGCCTTTCAATAAAATAGTAACGCTAAATATAATGTTTTTACAAAGTGCAAAAAAGATTCTTGATTTCACGAGTCTCATTTTTGTATAGTTTACTACTGTTACAGCTATAGTTAATACTATATTCAGTCGAGGGCTCATTTCTTTGGAAGTCAAAACTTTTCCGTGGTTCTTATAAAGTGTCCAGGCGTACTGTGATTTTTTTGTGTGTGAGTTGACTTTTTCTAAATATTGAAAGAGCACAATCGTCTCATACTTCGATAAAATTTCCCCATTCTATGTTTGCTTCGTTCACAATGACCAATAGTTCCATTGCTTTAAATTCTATTATTTGCAGAAAGTTAGTTCTGTGGTTGACATATCAACATAAAATTAAACATAGGCAATGAAATGAGAATCTTTGTTGCTATTATTGCCTCATCAAGCTGAGTTGTAAACTGTTTATCCCATAGCTGAGAGAAGAGCTGACACTATATTTTCATCGATATTACCAAATCAATGGCGAAAAAAATCATTTAAAAGACTTATTAATCATTAATGGACTTCAACTCTTTTGCAAAACTATTTCCAAGCAGTTTCTACAACCTCATTTGTTGCTGTCAACCAACAGTGTAAGAGTTTTTACTCTTATAATTTTATATGAAGATTTATAAGGTGGAATTTAAGCTTTTTAATTCACAAAGTTTTTCTTAATGATTTCTGCTTTTCATGTTATTTTAAATGTAGTTCGAAACATTTTCTGGGTTTGCTGTTATACTCACTACGAAGCTTTTAAAAGTATCATTAAAGTTTATTGGATTTTATGCTGTCTGCTGTCAACATTTTTTAACAAATGATCACAGGAAATTTTTTTGTTCGTTTACTTCAATACTGGTCAACCCAAAATTTAAGTGTGTATTCTTGAAAATATTTTTATAATTTTATTTTCTGAAATGCGCTTCGCAGTGTACATGCTGGTGCTTGACTATAATCTAATGTTCGTTTACACTCATTTAAAAAATGTGTCCATGATTTCTACGTAAATCTTCAGCTTTGAATTTTTAGTACAGTGAATTGCAACGAATACAAAAACATATATATATTATGTTTTTGTATTCGTTATAGATTCATATTCAAGGTAGATTCTAGAGCGATAGAAGATTCAACTTGACTGAAAGTGTCTGAAATTAAAACGGGAGTTATCAAACATTCACCTTATAACTATGAGAAAATATTTACTCATATATACACATGTTTGAGACATTCTTATCTCAAACATGTGTACATTCATGTGAACATTCATGTTCGAGGCATCTTAGAACTTTTCGCAAACGTAAGATAATAAAAATGCACCAAATTCTTGTTTTGTCCATGATAAAGATTGGTGTTCCCAAATGTCAATAAATGTCAGTACGCCAGGGTTGTGATGAAAATTATGATTGAGAATTGGTGAGTGAACATTGCAAAGTTGAGAAACACTGGTGTTTGAATTTATATTTTTCCATAAAATTTATCCTTAAAATTTTATTTTATGATTTTGGATGTTTTTCAAATTTTTCAAGTTTTAAGAATATTTTGGTATAATTTATGTAAAATTAAAACGTTTTTCATTGGTTTTATTGGGGAAAAACCACTTTACTTTATTTAAAAATTCTGGAGTGATGGTTTGACGCTCCACGACTCCTGTCTTCTAATATTCTATCAGTGTTTGTGATAAAATTTATATCTGGATATAAGTTGAATCGTAGAATGAAATTTGCTGTCCATATAGCATTATTAATTAGTTTTTTTATTGCATAGATGTATCATTTAAATCCCACATAAAATAAATATTAAATATTCATCAAACACTTCATTATTATATATATATATATATATATATATATATATATATATATATATATATATATATATATATATATATATATATATATATATATATATATATATATATATATATATATATATATATATATTTGTAAAATTATTTTAAATCACATATTGAAGCTTTACGTGTTACTGTGTTTACTGTTTTAATCTATAAGGAAACATATTCTGTATATTTTATAGTTAAATGTATTCAATAATATTTTAGATTCTAGTTTTCGTCGATTGAGGGTAAATTTTGAATTACTTTTATATTAATATTTCTAAATTTTTCTTTTGAGTTAAAAATATCTCTATTTTTAGATAGAAGATGTGAGACAGCAACTTTCAAAAACGCATATTTTAAAAATTAGTAGTAAACATTTAGAGACAACAGTAAAATTCTAATCACTTGATTTGTCATTTCATAAATTATTAAGTAGTGCATACTTCTAAATATTTAAGACGGAATAAAAAAGAATTTTTTTTTTTACATAATATCTAAAAAAATATATCTATTAAGTAAAATTTTTAGAACTAAAATAAAAATAATAAATCACTTTATGAACTTATTCGTAAATTATGAATGTAGTTTGAAATGGAGACGTATCAAGTTTATATAAATGTATTGAAGAAAATTTTAAATGTGCTCAAAATAATAAAATAACTCTAAAAGACGCTAAGAAAATATAAATAAAGCAATTTAAATTTAAAAAAAAATTAGGATATTTAAAAATCACTTTAATAATTAAATTCGTTTGTAGGGGTAAGTTGAAAAATTCAGCATTTGAACTTCTACCCTCTTGCAATGAAAACTCTGATGAAGTAACATATTTTATTCAAAAATTGAATAAAATTTAAGACATTTCTGATCATTCCATTTAAAAATTAAGAAATTTTATCCCATTCTTTTTTCATGTCTTCATATATAGCTCATTCTATGAAGTGAAAGGAAATGCATTAACATTTCGGCTCCAGCATTTCCTGCATGAGATATCTTGTAAAGCGAATATGCTGTTGCCTTAACTCATGATCCAACTGAGGAAGGAAGTTATAAAGGCACAGCAATAAAGACTGCAATTTATGTGCAACACTAACTTGTCACCAAATTGCTTTGTTACATAAGCTAACATATTTTGCAGTAATTAAGATTGTGTATCAAACTTTAATGTGAAGAAAGCTTTTATGATCATACATATACTTAATTCCATAATTGCCAGCATTTTATAACCTTAAATGGTGATTAGATTACAGATATTTAACTCAACAAGAGAGGTCGCAACTCTCTAACAAATGAATTCTGGATATTGTTACCAGTTTATTCATTTTGGGAAATAATTTAAAAATTCCCTTTAAGAAATATTATGATTTGTCGTATAGACATAATTTAAATTATGTTTGAAATTATTTTTAAAAAAATCATGCAATAGCATGTTTATGTTGTGTTCCAATTTTATACTATCACTATCATCCAAAACATAAAAATGCAAAATAGGATAAGTTATTATATTTACAATATTTTTAAATTCCATTACATATAAATGACTCTTTTATTCAAAAGTAAGTAAAATGACTTTTGATTTTGGTTTTCAATTAACATTGTTATTGTAGCCAGTATCTTTCTAATTTTAAATAAAACTTACTATATTCTTAGTGATCATGAAACATATCATTACAATTTTTTTATTATTTGTGTAAATAAATAATCTTCAATATTTTCTTTATTTATATATTCTTTTTCCCATTGTATCATGTCTCACAACTCAAAGATTTTTTCTCGACCGTAGTTACTGTAGGACATAATTACTCAAAACAAATTAACTCAACAAGAGAGGTCGCAACTCTCTAACAAATGAATTCTGGATATTGTTACCAGTTTATTCATTTTGGGAAATAATTTAAAAATTCCCTTTAAGAAATATTATGATTTGTCGTATAGACATAATTTAAATTATGTTTGAAATTATTTTTTAAAAAAATCATGCAATAGCATGTTTATGTTGTGTTCCAATTTTATACTATCACTATCATCCAAAACATAAAAATGCAAAATAGGATAAGTTATTATATTTACAATATTTTTAAATTCCATTACATATAAATGACTCTTTTATTCAAAAGTAAGTAAAATGACTTTTGATTTTGGTTTTCAATTAACATTGTTATTGTAGCCAGTATCTTTCTAATTTTAAATAAAACTTACAATATTCTTAGTGATCATGAAACATATCATTACAATTTTTTTATTATTTGTGTAAATAAATAATCTTCAATATTTTCTTTATTTATATATTCTTTTTCCCATTGTATCATGTCTCACAACTCAAAGATTTTTTCTCGACCGTAGTTACTGTAGGACATAATTACTCAAAACAAATTAAGTACTTATGATAAATTATCGAGAGTAGTAAAGTGAGATTTTTATTTTTTCCAAATAACTGTTATTACTTAGAGAGAATGCCAATTATTAATTAATTTGTTCTAGGCTATTTTTTTGAATAATTTTTATGATAGTTTAATAGCATTTATGTATATATAACTCGTATATTATCTTTAATTAAGTACAAGATATTATAAATATGGGAAAATAATTGTTATTATTTCTCTCAATGACATTTTTGAACATAATTACATTATTTATATTTGTAAAGTTTTTTTGTTAAAAACGAAATATGAGCGGAAACAAAATAAAAAGTAAAATCATAAAATTTATCAAAAGATAAATAGCAAATATGACCTCATTATTATTTTTTCCTTTATATCCCTTGTAAGTAACTTACGTATTCAGAATATGTGATATACAGTCAGAAACAAAGAAACCTAACTGTTAACTAAATCATTTTACCATGAATTTCACACTTTTTCATAGAAAAAAATTTTAAGATCTTTTAAATCACAGAATGAAGCAAATAAAATAAAAAAAATGTTTTATAACGATTGCAAAAATCTTTGACTATCATCCTTAACAAACTTAAATACTTGAAATATTTTCAATTTAAATAGTAATTATATTAATCTAAATAAGTTATTATATTATTTAATTTTGCACAACCGATATTATTATTCCAAAAATTGGAAGCTGGATATTTACAAATTTTAGAACGGAGATCCAATTATTAAAAATTCAAGAAATATTTTTCAGAGAATAAGATTATTTTTTATCCCTGAAAAATATTTTATTCATAGTCATTTTATGATTTAAATTAACATATTTGATATCTTTATCTATATAATATTAAAGATAATCTTGATTAGATAATATTTTGAATAGATTCTGCATATTAAAAATTTAAAGAAAATTTACATATCATGATTAAATTTAATTATGTAAACTTAATATTTGTAACGATTTAAATTAAAATAAAATATATATTTATAAAAAGATACGGTTATTTTTATCTGAATGACATAATAGAAATATTTTTATATAAAAATATATATGCTAAAAATATTTAAATGTAATTGTAAACAATTATTTTAATGTAGCATTTAAATTTACTAAGTAAATAATTTCGAGAAAGAATAAATGAATAATTTATAAGGTAATATTTAAATATTAAAAATATTTATTTAAATTTAATATATATTTTAATCTTTATTTGTTGTTAAATATAAGGAAATATTTTCAGTATCGTAATAAATCAAAATGTCTACTACTTTTTGCAATTATTCATTTTTTATACATTAGATAATAAGTTATCAGTTTACTAATTTTCTTCCGTGCAATTTTACAAAAATTATTAAATCTTACAGTAAAATGAAAATAGTTTTTATATACTTTTCTAGTCATTGATTATTACATAATTGATCTTAGTTCCCTAAAAATCGTTAGAAAAGAAGGTAATTCCAACTTTATGCACTAAAATGCTTTTATAACTTCATTAGCGAATTTATCTTGACAAAATGCTTATTCAAATAGTAACCTTGATTTTAAAAAAATTATATTTATTGATTTCCACTTTTTTCAGCATCAATTTAAATTAAAGAAGTACTTAATAACACTTTATGATTTACTTCTGTATGTATCAAGCAAATAAAACAAAATAAATTGTAAATAATAACTAAAAAATAAAAAAATAATAATAAAAAAAGTTAACTGAAAATAAATATCAATGCATTTTATAATCAATCATTTTCAAGATCAGAAAAGAACTAGCCTAACATGATAAAACAAATTCAAAAAATAAAGCGGGAAAACCGAATCGAAATACGTCTTAATGCTGTAATCCCGCCTTTAACACGGTACTTTTATTACACAATTTCCTATCATGTGATTTCATGCTCCTCATATAACACGCATTTTTGCCAACATAACATGAAAAGTTCCCGTTATGTTTCTACACTGTGAAATATAATGATTTCATTCATATAAATTCCGCAATTATACAATGAATATTGCGTACGTTTGTACATTGTGCAATTGTGTTCTTATAAAATAATATTAAACCACGTTATTGACCTTTAAACATTCTGCTAAAAAAATATGTCGGTGGAATATTATACAAAGAGCTCCTACAGCGTATAAACATGTAATAAAACAGTTTTTTGAATTATTTGATTTATTTGAAATTGACTGTTACTTAGTTACATATAAGTTTTTTATTTACTGGTTTTAATAAAACACACACAATTCGTTCATAGCATAGTTTTTTCTTAATGTTCGAATTAAAACCCCTTTATGAGAAAAGATAAACTGAATTGTTTGCACATAACACGCTTAAAGGATCATAATTTGTGCGTTTTACGAGAATGCTAGTACAACGCTTTTTCCTATAATGAGGATACATATATATATATATATATATATATATATATATATATATATATATATATATATATATATATATATATATATATATATATATATATATATATATATATATATATATATATATATATATATATATAAAAATTACATATTTAATAATGTATATTGTAAAAATAGGAAATTCCATAAAATGTAACACCGATTTTAAAAATAGATACCTCAGAATATTTCTGAATCTCTATCGAAACGGTAAACATTGACTGAAATCGTATTTTATTAGTAGGTATTTTAGTCATTCGATTCATGTTTTAAAATATATCGCGGTCTAAATTGAACCAATCCTGAACATTTTGGTTGCTATTATCGGAAAGCTTTTGAAGGATTCATAGACCAATTTCTTTTTTGTCATCAAAGGAACCAAATGAAATATTTCAGCCTACAAATTGATATGTGAGGCAATTTTCTTAAAATGTGTTTCACATTGAAAGAGGATGGAATCTATTGATAGGTAAATTACAGATATGATGTCTGCCTATTATTCAGCTTTTGAAATGTCCTTTCGTGATATTTTATCGTTAAATATGACCGAGGAAGATCATTTTCAACAAGAGTATGCTTAACCTTATGCAGCATTAACTAAAAGATATAAAAAAGAATACATTGTTTTTTCTAATTTTATTATTTTTAATAAAATCATAGTAAAATTTTTAACCTATAAAATACACTTTTCAATATCAACGAAATGATTTTCTCCTTACATAAAAAGGTAGTTGCTTGTTTCCTTCGGATGTAAATTCATATGAAAATTACTTGTTTTGCTTATTTTATTTTTATTCCTATATATTTTTGTATCTTTTACGTAAAACATCTTAGGATGACTTTGATGCTTTGATTTTTACTGCAATATGTACTGGATCTCATGTAGAATTTTGATTGTCTTGTGATACATAACTAGGAATTTAACTATAAAAAATTACATTTAGTGAAAACAAGTAATGGATAAGAAATACTTTACTTCAAAATACGAAATTTTACATCAAATAATTTTATAAATTGCTTAAAAATTCATGTTTTTCAATGTTGTTAAAAATTTAATATATCAATTGAAAACACTTATTTAAGTTTATTGTTTATCCTAACACCAAGTCTCAAATATTAGACTGTGAAGGTATTTTTTTCTTTTGTCTGTAATTCTATTTATCAATTGAAATATTCTGCTGAATATTTTAGAAGATTTCAAATATGTTTTTAGATCTTGTACATTAATTTTAGCACTATATCAAAGACTAATTGTCTTGGTTGATAAGGTATAAGCATTAAGATTGTGCTAATTTATTTTCAATTGTGTCAAATGTTTATTTTTTCCAATCTCCATCATTTCAGATAAAAATAAATTATTTTAAGCTTTTTGGCAGTTACCTTACTAAGCAATATTACATTATTTATAAGTAACCAGTTAAGAGAAGTACCCGTGAATTTATTCACTTGGGGAATAAATATAATTCATGATTTTTTGTTAAAATGAATTAAGCTATTTAGATACTTAGTAAAATTGAATTTGGTATAAAAAGTAACAATTCAAATTATTTCGTTAATTGACTATCAATATGTCTGTAAATTTGTTTGATTTTTTTTCAGCAGTATAACTTTTTACAAATTTGATATGCTGTAATAGTTTTTTTATAAAACCGATGTTATTTTCGTTGTTAAATTTTGCTTATTATAAATATTAAAGTATAAGCATATGAGTAATGCAATATCAATAATTTAATCAAAACCCTTAATTACAGTCCCAAGCCACAATTCATGTTTTAATGAAAGTGATTGATTTAATAAATATTCCTTTTAATTCTTCCTATGTATGTAAATATGAGTTCATATGTGTGTAGACATTTACATTGAAAATCTAAAATATTATATTTTATTCGTTTTTTGGATTGAAATTTCTATAAACTCAGTTATCATACGAATTTTGTATGATAATAAAAAACTATTATATATATATTTAAAAACAAAATTAAATTTTTACACAAAAAATAAATTTTTATATTTTTTGTTGTTATTTTTTGAACCAATGTTAAAATATTATAAATGTTTCCATTACTAGATATGTAAGAATTAAATAATGTAACTTAAAGCAAATCGGTGTTAAAAATTAATTTTCACAAAAGACAAATGCTTCCATTTATTCTTAGAAAAAATATTCTTAAACTTCATTCTTTTTTAAACTTAAATTCTTCACCCTTAATTTACGTTTCAATCACTATCTCCTTTACAGCATTTAATCCCAAGGAACTGTTTTAGACAAACAAATGCGGTCGAAGAGTTTATTATGGAGATACTTAGAGAAAACAATAATAATCTCTGAGTTCTTGAAATCTTTTGGAGACAGATTACTCAGCAAAAGGATAGTATTCACCATTATTTCTCAATTGAAGGATTACAATGGATAAGGTGGACAAAAGTCTTTCAAGGAAGATGAACTGTAGTTCCTTTTGGTGATAAATTATCTACACAATAATAAGGCCGTCTTACTCGTTCTTAACGTAAAACCTTACTTTTGTACCTGAAATTAGTTTTAATCTTGAAGCTCATTGAAAGAGTGAGATAAGAAAGTGTTCAGTAAAACATTTATAACAATAAATTTCCTTCAAAAAAATTACTATACTTCTACATTTCATAATCATGAAGTTCTAGAAGCATTTTCTTGATATAATATATCTAGAGAATATAAAAAATATATATATGAAAAATATTTTATATAATAATAGTTTAGTTATATACAATATATAATTTAAGTTCAGTTGAAAAATATTTTACATGAGGTTTTATTTTAGATATAAAGATTATTTTAATTGATGAACAGAAAAAAATTGCTTCGGAAATATATAAATAAAATTGTAGGTACTTTCTACTTTTATAACCTCTGTTTATTTTTATTGTTCTCGATTTTAGAGCTCTCTGGCAGTAATAATACGGAAATAACTAGGTAAAAAATTGCATTTTAATTTCATTCTCATATATGCATTTCCACATCTTTAAATCCTTCAAATATATTGTCATTTTCATATCTAAAGTGAATGACTAAGTACTAAACTTTATTCCAATTTTGTTAAAATATTAAAAAATAATATTGAGAGACTTAAATAATGTAGATATATAGAAATATATTTAAGCACAAATATGCTGAAAAATAAATGTTTTTCTAAACATTATACATTTGTATATGTCTGATAATTACCAGTATTAAAAAAATGAAACGTGATTTAAATAATATAAGTATAGATTAATAAATATTTACAGTTAACATGGAAATTGATTAATGGCATACTATAATTTGAAATTTAAAAAAGTTTTAAAAGAGAACATTCTGTTATAAAAGATATCAGCTTTTCTTCTCATTTATTTGATAGTTTAAAAATCAAAGTAATAATAAACAGAATAATTAGTCAAATCAAACTATTTAACATCAAATGAGATTTATTATTCCTTTCATAATTTTATTGATACTAAAGGAATGATATGACTCATGTTATGAAATAACATCAAATCATTATTTCTTTCACGTTATGAAAAAAACAGTATGATTGTTATGTAATTTTAATACATAATTTCTTTTTGGGGTTATGAATGAAAATGAGAATAACAGACCGACTATTTTATTGTGTTCAATATACTTAAATAGAATATATAGCTAATTTATAATATTATTATATACACTCAGTATTTATTTTAAAGTTCATTTTTATAAACAACCAAAATATCACAATGTGAACTTTTTTTTAAAAAATTGCAAATATATTTGTACTTAACAATAATTTTATATAAAAGAAATGAAAAGAAATGAACTTTTTATATGTATAAATATCTGCTATTTATGAATTATATTGAATAAAATTATTTGAAATTAAAAATAATAATTATAAACTTTATTCACTCAATTATATAAGCTAATAAAAATGACTTTAAATAATGTTTACAGTCTTTTAATCTTAATGTGTAAAATAATTTTGCTAGTAAATAAATGTCGAAATCCAAAGTAAGACTTATTTCAATAAAAAATAGTCCTAATCGACATGACAAATAACTAAATAACATTAAATTTAGAAAAATGATTTTTATGTATATGGAAAAAAATACATTTGCAATGAGAATACTTGCATTCACAAAAAACTAAGCAAATAGTTTTCTGTGTATTAAATGCATTATGTTTTAATATCAGAAAGAAACTTTCATCTAAACTTGAGTTTGTATACATAAACCTAAAAAATTCCATAAATCTAAGCAGTAAAATCCATATATAAGTAGGAAAACACAGAAAAAAAGGAAAATATTTTTTCTTATTTTCCCAAGCTAAGCTATTTGAAGCTGCAATGATTTCCGTATCATAAAAGGTAACTTGTACAACAAAAAAGTTCTTGCAAAAAGAAATATTCTAGTTTATAGAAAAGGAAAGTAAAAGGAAACGAAAGGGACTCCTACTTTTTGATTTAGGAAAATTTCGATTTTCAGATATCCTTTGAAGTTTGATGGATATTTGCTTTGTTCTGACATTTTGAAATTTTCATCCTCGTTGGTCAGATTTATGTTTCCCCAGCGGAAAAATATAATGCTTGAAATTGATTTTTGAAACTTTATGGAACTTCGATATATGCTTGGATATATATACATATATATATATATATATATATATATATATATATATATATATATATATAATATCTTATTATATTATTTCTATTAATAATATATTAATATATATGCATCAAACTATGTGCATGTGTATAAAATTTGATTAAATTAAAAAAGTATTTCTAGTTTTTCTTTTAATATTTAGTTCTAGTTGAATTTATGTTTGCTAACAAACCTTTTTCATCCCATTTTTATTTGAGTACATGTGTCTTTATGAAATTGTTACAGCTTTTAGCAAGTATGTATTTAATTCTTTATAATTAACACGTATAAATGCTTAAATTTGAGAATGAGAAAAATAACTTAAGTTCTTTATATATATATATATATATATATATATATATATATATATATATATATATATATATATATATATATATATATATATATATATATATATATATATATATATATATATATATATATATATATATATATATATATATATATATATATATATATATATATATATATATATATATATATATATATATATATATATATATATATATATATATATATATATATATATATATATATATAATAAGTATTATTATTGTAAATACTTAAGTGTATATCATTTTGATCACTCACATTTTTAAGGCAATATAAGTATACAGTGTTGATTTTTTGTTCTTGAATTTGTAACCTTTTTCTTCTATCCAACATCTAGTTTTTGGAAATTATATATTTTCACCAGGTGAGATTGTATTCGGAACAATATTGTTGTATGTATATCGTAAATCCTTCAACATTTATATTATTGTTATGTTCATACTGTAATAAGAAAAATAAAACATTTTATTTTATTAAGTTATTTATATAATGAGTTCATATTCTGCTTAATGAATTTGTTTTCTTAAAATATTGAGTATTTTTTTCTAAAGAAGAAAGAATCCCTTTGCGCAATTTAATAAAAATGTATTTCCAATTGCTTATATATTTTTATAGCAATAATGTAATAGAAAGTTTTAAAATTATTCATTGGAAGGGAATTGTGTTATTATTTTATTGATTATAATAAATTATTTATTTGTAATTTCACATATTAAATCAATATTTTTGTTTCCAAGATTAGGGGTAAAAATTGTTTCTATTCTGACATTTATTGTCCATTTACTTACAATCAAAATAAATTCAAAGAACAATTTTGTTTAAATTTATTTCATATGTAAATAATATTGGATATTCTCAGAAATTTCAATAGATTTTCAGAAACTTCAATATCGAATTTGAAACGTTTGAAAACAATATATCTGTATTTATGCTTAAAAAGTATTCTGAAAAAACCTCGAGACGACGTTTTGATTCCACAAAATATTCAATAGAAGACTATTGAAAATCCTTTATTAAATAATCATATGTATATCGCAAGAAACAAGCTGAATAAAGCATGTTTGATTTTATTTATAGTTAAGCGATTATTTGATTTACGTTTTGAAAGGCTTTTTTAAAATAATAATAATATTTTTAGAAAATAAATTTGTCAGAAAATGATAAATGTTGCAAATTTTCAGCTGTAATTGGGAAAAAAAATCCATATAATAACTTGAAATCCCTTACAATTCTCCTGTAATTGAAAATTAGGATTATCTTGGAGTAACCATATATATTGAATTTTATGATATGTTTTTAAATGATATGATGAATGATAAGATATGAAAAAAATTTTTATAAAATGAAGGTCATAAGGTCGTTGAAAATATCATTCTTGAGAAGACCATTTTACAAAATAGTTTACTTAGAAATCAAAATTGCTGCAGAGAAAATCCTGGTGTTTCAAAAGTTAGTAATACATTTTCTTCACATTTTCTTTGTAAAATGGATTATTTGCCTTATAGATTATTTTAAAAATATGCTTTAAATTAGACTGCGCGTTATTTGTTACATTGAGTCACGCCAAACTGAGCAATTCGTATAAACAATTTTAATATAATTTTATGATTAATGCATTTAGCAAAATTATCACAATCTTAATACTGAAATTTTATGCAATTTTCAATTAGGTGAGTTTTCTCTACATTAATTTTTAGAACCCTCTATTCCAGAGTACGAAGTTGACCCTCTACTGCCCGTGGATCCTGAGGGTTGCTTGCGAAACAGGGAAGAAGCCGCGGCCAGGGGGAGACAGTGCCTAAGAAAATGTGCTTCCGACGCAGATTGCATCAGTACCCGAAAAAGGTGTCTATGCGACGGCCTGTGTGGGTGGTCATGTATCAGACCAGGTATGTTTAAATTGTGTCACCAAATAATAATTCCTAAATGGTTAATTTCTATGAAAATATTCAAACAAACGATGTTACACACAACCTTTTGCTTAATAAAAGCTTTTTTTTTAAATTTCCATGGGTTTCTGTCATGAAAATTCAGTGCTGGTATAAATACATTTTGAAAAAATATCAATAAACTAAATAAAAATAAAATTACTGTGGATTTATTTTAAAAAATTAGGTTTGATTTTCAAAATGAAAAAAATATAAAATTTTGAAGAAAATAACTAAGGCTTTATAGTATTAAATTCATAAATAGTTAATAATTGACTAATTTCGAATAATTAATTTTTAATAAGTAAATATAAATAATAATAATTTTCGAATAATTTATTTTAAAAATTTCGAATAGTTAAAATGTACATGTGTATAAACATTTACTTAATACAATCCACTACTAAATTATTACCCAAAGATCTTCATTATCGAATTTATTAATTATTTGTATGATTGAGCAGTGTAAAAAAGCATATATTCTATTATTCAGAAGATAAATTCAGATATGTTTGTTTACAAAAAATATTTTAACTTAGATATTAATAGAATTAAATATCTTTATTTTATCACAATTGAAAAAAAAATTAAAGCAAACATTTTTTAGCATTTTGAGTAGAATCACGTTTATTTATGACCCAAACTAGAAATATTTCTTCTAGTCTTAAAATATGATTAAGGTTTATTTCTTAAACACATAAGAATTCAGATTTAATTCAGATAATCTCTTTCCAAATAATATCAAGATTTTATTTACTTAAATCAAAATCATTTTTAAAGACAAACTTATCATAAGGAGTTGAAAAATTTAGAAATTTTTTGAAACTTCACTAAATATAATATTTTAGACTAATATTTACAAGCACATTCGGATAAAAAAGAAAAGAACATAAGCTATATGTTAAGTCAATATGCAAAATTAAATAGATTTTTTTAATCTTATATATATATATATATATATATATATATATATATATTACAAAATTATTTCTCTGCTTATATATATGGCACTGTATACAGCCCAGGGAAAACATGTTCTTAAAAAAATAGGTTTCTGAAATTTAATCAATCAAATGTCCGTCGAAAATATCGAGAGAACGTTATTAGATTTGCCATAGAAACATTTCGTGACTCGTAAGCTGAATGCTTAAGGCATTTCCGATATATCGATTGCCATTAAAAATTTACGTTATATTCCCTTCTGTTTGGCTACTTATATATTTACGAATTTTCCTGGCTTATTTTTAAATAATTTTTGCGTGCACTAGAATTATTTCTAGCTATTTAAGTTTCAATGAAATATTTTATTCAAACTTTATATATATATATATATATATATATATATATATATATATATATATATATATATATATATATATATATATATATATATATATATATATATATATATATATATATATATATATAATGCAAGATTAGATATAAAACTATTGAAAAAAACAAGAATAGATAAAAACATTTATGATGTTTATTAATACATTCAGCGCAAAAACAGCTAAACTAGAATTTCTAAAATATAATTAATAGTATATTTTATAAAATTAATAATTAAATATTAGATGGAGAATAATACATTTAAAATACAGTGATAATACCAAATGGAGAATAATACACAATGAAAATACTAAATGGAAAACAATACATTGAAAATACGAATATAGTAAATAGTTGGAAAAATGTTCAATATATATATCTTAAAATTTCAAAGAAAATAGAGATCAATACATTAAAAATATGAAATATAGTAAATATTTGGAAAAATTTCAAAGAAAAATATAAAATGGAATGAAGTACCAACAAGGCCAGCTTCGCCAGGGAGTGTTGACCACATTGACACAAAGTATGGCTTTTCTGCACTGGCCCAAGGCATAGTCTTAAAGAAGCCAGTACACCCCAAAGTCACACCAAAAGTTCAAACCAAAATATCAAGCCAGAATAAATGAAGTAAAATTTAATCTAAAATATATAAGACAAAATCCAATGTTGGCAAAATACATTTAATTTATAATATTCAAATTAAAACCATATACAAATCCATATACAAATACAAGTCCAAATCTGCAAGAATCGCACCAAATACTATATGTAAACCAAATAAATACATAAAGTAATGACTAAGTGTAAACACTATTGGCATTTCAAGCTTCTTATAAGACCATCAAGGCTTGGGTGATCCTTCTGTATTATAAAACTACGCCTTACTTCACTCTTATAAGCAATGCTCTGCTAGCCAAATAGTGTTTAATAAATTTAGTTGGAATACCATTATGAGTTATGGAATGCCAACTCAAGATTAAGATATTCAATGTTGAAAAGCTTTTACAGAAAATGTTTTCTTTAAAATTTCAACTGAGAAACAAATTAAACAATGGATTAAAATCTTCCTCAACAAACAAACATTATATTACTAACATGCTTCATATTAAGACTAAATAGATCTCATTATAATGTATCTTAGAACTTATGCAGCTCAATATTTTGTGCATAACATGTTTTAAATAGCAGAACCTTATTTTAAGAATACGGTTTCAATTAACAAATTCACTGCAAAAACCTACAATTTAAAATTTATTAAATAAAATCCATTAAAATTTTTCTTCATTAAATTTTCCCAGAAATATTATCTAAATCAAATTAAAACAAAACATATTTAATGATATTTGACTGACTAGCTCAGCTGGTTACTGCGTTAAAGTTCCAGCATATAGTTCAACACTTTGTTGATTTGAATCCCACTGTCAATATGAATGATTGTAGTGGTTCGGAATATATTTCAAGCTAATTATCCTTGTCTAATTAGCCGTTATGTGCAAAAATATACTGTTGAGTGGCAATAAAACTAAACCAAACAAGCATTAGAATGTATATTCCACTTCGAATCATAAAGAAAATAAATGCATAAACTACTGCAAAAGTATTTAAAAAAATTATGTTAACAAAATATTTATAATGAAGCTCTAACGGACTGAGATCAGTTACAATGCAGTTTAATAAATTACTGATTCACAATTTACGGTTAATTTTTTAACTGAAAACTGAGAAACATATTCGGAACCAGACCTGTAGGTTGCATTATGATGAAGACTACGACAAAGACGATGAACTCTTGTCATTGACATTTTAAATATTATTTTTGGTGAGAAATTAAAAGACATTGGAAAATGCTTCCAGGTGATGTTCTGATGTCCTTAAATCTGATGATTAATTATAAATTTTGCTGTAGTACTTTTGCAGAGAGGAAATGCACGTTTTCAGCTTTTTGAAGACAGATATTTATAAATTACGAATGTCTGGCTAAGTCATTAAAGCACAGTAACTGATAATCAAGCTAATATAACGTTAATACCGTTAAAGTATCTTAACTGTCATATAATATTGAAATGCCTTAGGATATTTAACATTAGTAGGTTTTGTAATCAATTTTTTAAGTTATTGAATATTTCTTCTACAATGTTTGTTATCAAATATAACGTTTTGTGTACTTTAAATATAAGGACCATATTTTGCTTTTTGCAAATTTATAGTTAAAATTGGTGGCAAATAATTAAGCATATACGAATATATTTCATTTGCGAGTGAACTGAAACAAAACCGATAAGCAATACATGGTTCTAATTTGATTTTCAAAAAGGCTTCCAATTACAATTATTACCGTTTCTTTACATAATACTCACGATTTAGAACACAAAATTTCTTTAAATGCAAGGTCCCACCGGTAGAGAAATGTAGCTTTTACTTCCACTATATTTAGTTCTACTCTATAAGCACTTGGCCAATTTACATTTTAATTTATTGAATCATTTATTCTATTAAATATTCGTTTTTAAAATTTTACCGGTGGATCTAGCCAATATGAATGATCCTTCTACAAGTCCCTCTGAATTACAATTCATGATATATTCATTTCTTTCTATACACATATTTTGAGTAATCATCCTGATTGCCTATTTTATAATTAAAATACTATAGATAATAAATTTAAATGGGAAAGTAAAAAATCGAAAGTGTTTATTAAAGTAACATCAACACACACATATAACAAAATTTGTCTATTTGATGACGCAGTTCTTTGCCGTGTGTATCAAATTATGTGAAACATGAAAATTATTATATGAACAGATGTCTCTGGAATGATATTGAGTTTATGAAAGATCACTGACTAAAATGATACAAATAAGTCTGTCTCTATGTCTAGACATGTTCCAGAGGGAAATAATATCCCATTGAATCTGTTGATATATACACAAGTTGGTAACTAAATAGAATTATATACTTTGTCTGTCCATATTCTATACTTATAAATATATTAAATAAATAACCTAAATTATTATAATAATATTGATGACCATTAATATATTACTTATCACTATTAGTCTTAAATTTTAGTGAACAATAATTATAAAATGTATTAGTAAGAAAATTGTCAATGATCGAGAAATTCTTACTGCAGAATTAAATTCAACCTAAAAGGTTAAAATATAAGTGTTCCTTAAAATAAAGAATTCATTTTTGTTTTGATAAACCGTGATACAATTATAAGAATCATCGGCTTTATCTATTTGTAAGATTATACTAACAGTAACATTAAAAACAAAACTTAACAGTATATTTTTTAATATAATAAAAGTTTAATTGTCTGAAATATGTCATTTAAATTCAGTTGAAAAACATTTTAAATGAGGTATTATTTTAGATATAGAGATTGTTTTAACTGCGATGAGCAGAAAAAAAATTGCTTTGCTAATATATAAATGAAATTGTGGGTACTTTCTACTTTTATATCCTCTGAAGAAATTTAGTAAAGTTCAGTAATGTTTTGATTGTTCTCGATTATAGAGCTCTCTGGCAGTAATAATACAGAAATAACTAGGTATAAAAGTACAAAACTTAGAATATTTTTCATTTATCTATTTAAAAACTTCTTTATGTCAAAATTAATATTTTTTAAACACTGTTGTTAATCATTTTTATCAATTTAGTAAAATTAAACTATCAAGAAATCTTAAAATTTTTGATTTAGATATAATTTTATAATGCTCATTTATAATTTCTGGAACATATATTTTTCACTTAAGCAAGGCAAATGATATGTAATCACATGCAGTGATTTTAAATTTTGCTTAGAATCTTATTATTTATTTATTTATTTATTTTCCTTTTTAATACATTTTCAATAGTAACTTTAATTTTTTTATCTTTTCAAAAGTATTTCAAAAGAAGTAATTGCATACATTTTTAATTTGTTTTCAATTTTATTTAATTCATTTTTCTTGCAAAATTTAAAAACCCAAAAAAATTAAAATAAAATACTACAAATAAAAATGGTATTTTTACTATTTTTATAGTTAATTTTTTTATAATAATATTTATATTATAATTAATTTTTAATTAAATAATAATAATTTATAAATTTAACTTTATCTCTGAAGTTTCGATAAAAATTAAAGTATTATACACATATTTCCCGAAACTTACGACAAATGTTTAAAAAATAATAATTCATTAATTAGAATACTTAGATATAAGTAATACTTTCTTTTTTCAAACATGTAATAACGAATAAAAATTAATATTTAAATACTACATTATCATTTATTTTTTTTAAAAAACGTCATTCTATTTATGAATAGCATGATATACGATAAGCATAAAAGCATTTCTCCAACTAGTTATTAAAAATTAATCTCCTTCCATCTAGGCTCTTTAACACATTTGGAATGAAACAAATTCTAACTCTGCTAAAAATGAGATGAAAGAGCGATGATAAAAGGTTAACAAATACAAGAAAATAAACTTAAGGCCGACGATTTTTGAGAGTTTGTTGAACAAATTGTTACCTTTTGTGTTTTGTATATATATATTATATATAATAGTAAATCATTTAATCATTTACTCTGGTCTCACTAAATCTTTGTGTTTGGAAAGATCTTTGCGGAATATAAAGTTTGTGGGTTCAATCGCAGTCAGTATTATACAAAGTAAAGATTAATGATAAATTTCTGTCTTCTACATGTATATTTCTAGACTCTGGAATTTTCCAATTTTCTATCCGTACGACAAGTGAATACGTCTCATTATCTTCAAAAATTCCTCCCAAAAGACAAATTATGGAATGGTCACTAAAATGGATTACAGCAGCATCATTCCATTAAATGGTCCCTATTCGCGGTCAAAGTGTTTTTTATGCTTCATTGAAAGCATAATAAATCGGAATTATTCAGTAGGATTTTAATCCTTTTATTATGAATTTGAAATAAGTAGAATATTTTTCTATATTTCTTATATTGATTCAATATTACCTGAACATTTTTCTTTGAAATATACAGCATCCAAAGATATTAATAATGTTTTCTTTTTTAAAAAATGACCCTAATTATTGTTTTTGCTTGAATCTATAATCTACAATTAACATTAGTAATAACATTTTTCCTTAACAAGTGAATAAAGTTTTTCAATGACGAAATTTTTGTATTATTTACTTTTCAATAAGTCATGGCAATTAATGCGCTTACAAATATTAATTTACACTGAATCACTCTAAACTTGAAGACATGCTGAGATTGATCAAGCTAGTTCTTCAGACCTAATATGGTTACTGCTCTGTTAAAACATGATACTAATGAACAATACTCGCAAATAATTGTTCTAAAAATATTTTTAGGTAAAAAAAATACTTTTTGGTTGTTCAAATGGCATGAGAGCAATGTAAAAACAAATGACAATGTGAGAAGATTCAGCTTGATGATTACATTCATTTTCTTATAGTATTAAGTTAGGTACTCCATAAGTGTGTAAAATCTGCCTACATTAAATGTGTGCATTTAGTGTCGTAGTGTAATACGGCATAACTAAACCCTGTGAAAACCGGTGTGTGTATTTTTATTGCACTTTAAATTTAAGAGATTCCTCTTTTCCTTTCAAACTAAGCGGCAATAATATAAAGGAAAGGATGTAAAAAGAATTGGCACAATGAAAGAAGTGCAATAAAAGAATAAATTTTTCCTTTTGGAATGGATGAGTGATCTGGAGGAAATTGTAAGCAAAATATATGTTTTATGATATGTATTATTTGTAAATCTGACCAGTCGGAAATGAGGGGGAGAGATTTCTGGCCTATCCCATAGAAGTATAAGAGGAACTACAGAATTTTGGAAAACCAATGGTGTAAAGAGGAGGAGCTAAGACGAAAATTATGAAGAGTTAAAAACTGCATCCATACACAGAGAAGACACACAGAGGCCCAAGAGAAGCCCGACATAGAAAAGGAGTCTACAAGTGAGGACTGGATTCTCATTGAGCATAATAAGGAGCTAAGCAGATGTCAGTGGTAAACGGAGTATAACTGCCTTATTCAGTAAGAGCCCTGCCTCGACTTTCCAGAATGGAGCTGCAGATATCCGACAGATAGATTAACAGAAAAGAGACGATAAAGTCTGAGGAGAGAGACCAGAGAAAAGAGGGAAAGCTCATGAGCAAGGAGCAAGCCAAGCGAGATCCTGAGCCGGTAATGCCAATGACCGTTGGGGATACCACACTGCTTACACTCTAAAAAAAGCACTGTAATTTTACAGCATATTCGTAAAACTTTTACAGTTTTTTTACTGTAATTTTTACAGCACTTTTCACTGTAATTTTACAGCCCTTTTTACTGTAATTTTTACAGCACTTTTAACTGTAATTTTTACAGCACTTTTTACTGTAATTTTACAGAACATTTTATTGTTATTTTTACAGCACTTTTTATTGTTATTTTTACATTTTACTATGCATTTTGATGCATATATTCTACAAAACCTATTGCAAATAGATATTTACAGCTATCATCATGTTTTGTAAAGATAGTAGAGTATAAATCAATTTTGAAAACACAATAGCTAATTTCCTAATTATGTGGCAACTATTATTAAGCAAATTTTTTATATAATTTACAAAGTACAAAAACATAACTAATGTTATATTGCAGAAGATGTCATTTTTAAGAACATTTTGTGATCAATAGTTTAACTTTCAATACCTAACGAGATTGTTTAACTTTCTTACCTCACAATCGTAACTTTAACAAAGGGTTGAATTTTTTTATTACATATTTTTTAAAAAAAAATTAAGAAATAACAGTTATATTGAATAAGATACAAAGCTTAGCATAAAATTGATTTTTGATATATCTTTAATTCTACAGATTTAGGATAAAAAGTAACCTTACAAAACATTCCATTTTACTAAAAATACCAAAGGGGAATTAGTTAATGATATAGCATTTTAATTATACTGTAAAGACAATAAAAGTTTTCTTTTTGATAGTGTTTAAAGTAATTGATTTTTTCTATTATAATATAAGCAAATACAGATTCTGAGAAAAAAAAGCAATATAGTTGACAATACACAAATAATTGTTAAGAATTTTTTTATTTACATTTTAATAATTATAGCCATTTAAAGTTGGATAAATTATTTAAAAGTGACAAAAACACGTACTTGGATTCCATCCTTGACATATTTTTTAGATTTTGTTCCCCGCGAGGGATTAAAGTTGAACAAGCATCTGAAAAACAAAAAAAAAAATAGACACATGAATAACTAATTTGAAGTTTCAAGAGCTGAATATTTCAGAGGAAAAGTTGTTTAATAGTTCAATAAAATATTTAGAAATTTTTATTGTTTTATATAATTGATTGAATTTTCCTAAAATATACTTCTCTTAATAGTTAACATGTAATTGTTATATTTATGCAATCACAATCACTTTGATGATAAAAGATATTTCAAGGGATTTTAGCAATTTCATGATAAGAATTTTTGTTAATGCAGGTCTCACTTCTTATGAAGTTGATAAAATCTTTACTTCAATTAAATCGTTCTAACTGATGTTTTCTATCTCGAAAAATTAATTTGTAATTGATTTAATTAAAAGAGAATATAGAATTTGTTTTATAAGGATTCATTTATGTTATCGAAAATTATATCGTCTGAGAAGCAAATCATAACATTTCCAATTGTGAATTACAAATTTTTAGAAATAAAGTGCGAAATATGAACTTAATGCCCACATTTTAAAGACGACATACAAAAACCGATTTTAAGTTAAAAAATGTATTTTGTAGAGAATATGGAAACATTTTTTACATACATATATTCACAATTTAAAAAAATTACCATCAAAAATAAACAGAAAAATTAAAATGCTATAATGTGTCAAAGTAACAATAATTTATGAAATGACATTTTATTAAACATTTGCTTAAAACTGAATTCCTTTAATTCGTAAATAGTTACCTCAAATAGTGAAATCTAAGCTGTTTTAGAGTGAGATCAAAGTTGTGTTTCCCGCTAAGAAAACTTTAATTTCAATAAAAAATTACATGAAATAGTGCAAAATTAGGAAAAGAAAATAATTTGCTGTTCATTAAGTCTGCATATTTACGACATTATATACGTACCTAGAGATAAATAAAGAAGAGTACAATTGATGTTGTATCAAAAAAAGATATATTTAACTAAAACAATTTATTTAGATTTTCTTAGAATTTTATATATTCCTATGATTTATTTTAAATAGAATATTAGCAGAGTAAACAGTATTTGATGAGGTCAATAAATGTAACAACAAATTTTTGCTTTTGAGTTAAGACACTTCAAACCTTATGAAATATATAAATAATACATACCACAAATTAATACACATGGTGTGCAAGGTAAGTCTGTAATATGTACTGCATCCTGAGAAGATGCGGAAATCTAAAACCAATAAACAAATTCCTGATTAATTTATTCATGATTAACTTTTATATTCATTTCTAAATTTCTTATTTGTAATTTACCAAGCAGTAATTCTTTTAAAATAAATTTTTCAATACTTTACTGCAGTATTTCTAAATATTTTTTCATGTCGTCTCCAAAATCTGCAGATAGAAGAATAATACATGCTCCAATATCCTCATTTCCATCCAATTCCACAATGGTTGAAAATCGTATTTTACAACCTTCAGGACGAGAAGTTTTTAAGAAATTAGCAATTCTTTTAATTTTGTTAGCTGATGCAAACTTAAGTCTTTCATTTAAATATACAGCAGTTAAACACTTAAAATGGTCCAAAATGATTTACTTTAAAAATAAGCAAGGCCATCTTTTTTAATGTGGACATATCACTAGGTGTGTTAGTATCTTTTCTTTGAAATGGAGAAGTCTCATATTAATTTTACAGCCTCTTCAATCATAACATCAAAAAACACACTGCATTTTGGTTTCTTGTTGGACATCACAATGAAGGATAAATAGAAAACTTTTAAAAATACACGTGCTTACAAAAAACTCTCTCACTCTCCCAATACCTATTCCATCTTTCAAATATGGCTGAAATTGATAAGAAGAGGCCTTACTCTGAATAGTCTTATTACTAAAAGTTATTTGTGACTATTCTACTTTTAAAACTTCCTTTACAAATCAAACGCTTTCTTCATAAATTCTTATTTTCTCTAAACATAGGTATATTTAAAAAAATTTTTTAAAAAGTGTGACTATACTGGAAGGTAGTATTTAATGTGCACAGTAGTATTAGAAAAATCTTGAGCACAATATGTTTTAAATGTGCTAAGCAAGAACAAAGTTTTCACTTATGTATTTGTTTCTTAATTATAAGTTTTAAATTAGCTTTTATTTTTATGAATTTCAAATTTCTTCATTAACATGTAAATAAATCGTAAATAGCACTACAAATTTTGCAATTTTTTAACAAAATAAAGTTAAATTTGCAGTTACTATGTAATTTTTTACAAAAAAATGTGTTGCCAGAAATTTTATTTTATAAATATCAAACTACCAACAAGATTTCCCAAATTGGGTTTTAATTAATGTTCTAATTAGTAACACAAATTTAAAAAATTAATCATGGTTATAAAATAATAAACTTTACATTTTCTAAATAAATGACCTTAATTCGAATAGTACATCCAATTATGTATTTAAAAAAAGAATATTTCTTATATATTTGTTATAAAATAATGATTTTAAAAAATAAATATTTTAAAAAAACATTACATTTTTCATTGAAATGCATTTTTACATTTCATGCAAATTCTAAACACAAGACCATTTATTCTAATAAATATCATTATTTGTAATATTATTTTATCGAAAAAATTTACAAACATTTATGCCTAAAAATTATTATTTTAATGCATGTTACAAAATGGAATTGAATTAAGGATCAAAATTAGAATGCAATTTAACGATCTGTATTAGAAAATAAATATTTTTTAATAAAATTCTAATCAAAAAATTATTAAAAAATATAAACATTATGTTGTATTTTGTTAATATACAATAAGTTATATCATTTTACAATGAAAGGAAAATCAGGAACTTTCAACAACGAAATAATATAGAAATTCCGTTAATATATTTAAAAGAATATAACAATAGATGATTATTCAATTTTAATTTCGAAAGAAATATAGCTAAGCAATTTTATAATAATGGAAGCACTTTAATACAATTCTAATTTCGTCAAAAATTTGATAATTAAAATACTAATCAATTATATTACCAAACTACAATAAAATACTTTAAATATTATAAAAAAGTAAGTAAAAAATATTGACACTGAATTAATACTAGTAAATATAATCATTTGTAAATTTAGCTTAGAATTTTTTGAAATGATAGTCAAATTTATGAGTATTTATGCATATATATCAATGTTAGCTAACAACTTGCATAATAAACAATATGAAAAGTATATGTTACCTTACATATGGTGTGGTTAAATTTCAATAGAACTTCAACTAAAGGAATAATTATATAAATTAAATTTCCATAATAAATTTTAACTTTTATACAATTTTTACACTAAATATTTTCTAAGATATTTTTTAGTAACTCTGAAATTTTTTAGAAAACTAATTTTATAAAATAAAATCAAAAACTGTTACTGAACATATTTTGTCTTCTCATTTAACATTCACACTAAATAAAATATGTCATTTCTCTTATAAAATATGTTCCCATTTAAATACAATCAGATAAATTTTTCACTTTTACTTTATATTATCATTGAGACATTCAGAAAAATCTATAATCTATATATATAAATATATATATATATATATATAAACAAAATTGCTTAGTCCTTTTTCTTTATACTTTTAGTGATTTCAATCGTATTGGTGTATTTTGAGCGAAGTAAATTTTATAATTTATTTAATTAATTTATTAATTAATTATTTAATAATTATTTATTAATTAATTATTTAATTAATTTTATAATTATTTATTAAATTTAAAATATTTTTAAGATTAATTTCGATTTTATTTTATATATTCTTAAGATTTTATTATCAGGTTCTATCATTATTTGATTATTACAATGAGCAGAAAAATGTAAAATAACATTAAATAATCAAAAATATTTTCAAATTGATAAAAATTTAGTTTTTAATACTTTTGTTATATTTTGCATGAAGGTGATTCAGCTTTTCAGTTAGGTAGTATTTTCAGTTCACTTAGTGCATATTTAGATAATTTTATGCCTACTGTATTGTTATATATACCTAAAGATAGAAACCTTGATGAGAATCTTGGTAAATATTGAGCCACATTGATACCTGACAAAGAAAGCAACATGAAGCTTCCTAAGTAATTACCTTCTCAAATATGCTTACATAAATAAAGAATTTACTATTTGTTTTTCATGAAACCATTGTTGAACGATTTGCAAGCAAAATTAGAATTTATTTAGATGACTTAGTCTTCGTGAAATACCTACATATTTTCTCTCACAATGATTGAGACGGTAAATTAAAAAAAACGAAGTATCACTTCTGAAATATATGATATACATCATTAATAATGAACATTTTAAATACTTTTAGAAAGAAAATCAGATAGGTTTTTAAGATCCAATTTTTCCGATTCTCTGCGAATGTTTCCTGAATACAAAGTTATATCTTTGCAATAAACCTATTTTTTATATTTCTTTTTTCTTGTCATCAATCTAAGAGTCAATAGTGTAAATATGATTTTTTTCAATCAAACTTAAGTCGAAAAAATATTTGAAAATGATGGCTGCCATTACACCATTACTTCATTTTTTTAATATTTACTTAGTATTCATTAAATAAGAGGAGAAAAACTGAGAATGAGAGAAATAAGATTCCTTTTTTCTTGTTTATTTAAAATATGAATTACAAATTTCCAATATTATTATTACTTTTTTAAATCTCCAAGTAAAATTAGCTAATTATCAGAATGTTGGAATACATCCAAGTGAATTGTATTGAAATATTAAGTACATTTGAAATACAATATAGTTTAACAAAAAATGGAAGGTAATTTTTGAGAAAAAAAACATGTTTAAAGTTTCTTTCTTGAAATTAACAATTTATTTCTATTTAGATATTACTACAAATTATTCATTAATATAGTAATAATTGTAGAGTGAAATCACACACACTGGCATCGTTAATTTAGGTCACTGATCTAGTGATTCCAAATTAAACCTGATAAACTAGCGCTATATAGTTGGTTTCACAGTAAATATAATAGCATGTATATTTGAAAATGAAATTTTTTATAATTTACAAGCATAAAAATGTTAATAAAACAGATTATTCTAGATTCAATTTTCAGCCCAGGAAATAGGTACAATAAAAATTAATAATCAGTTCAAATTTTACTCAATATACTGAAAATTAGTATTTTTTAAAGTTAGTACAACCTATGCTGAGATTTTAATTATTTTATTATATTAGAACTAATATTTGAGAAAAATTAATAATTATATGACTAGAAGATTTAATGAACATGTTCATCGAAAATTAAAGTATGACGATTGTCTTATAAAACGATTATCATATAATATTGTTAGATTTAATTTCATTGAATTCGTAAAGCATTAATTTAAATGAATACATTAATGTTTGATATAACATGATGTTTTGTTATTACTTTAAGTGAAACGTATATATCACACCTCTGGCATATTGTGTACATACATGTGTGTTTATTAAGGTTATATAATAAAATATGACCCTAACAACTAGAATTTCTTTATCAATGTGTGTGTGACGCAACATTAGTGAAAGCGCATTGTCTAAAATATTTTGCCAAAAACATAAACTGTTGATACTTACAGACATTCTAAAAGGCCAACTTGTGACAACCCAAGTAACCGGGAGTATTACTGCTGAAACATCCAAGTTATATGTGCTTCTAAAGATTAGTGCCTAAAGTCATGAGTATGCGTAAGAACAGGAAAAAACAAGCTTTTCCAAGATAAATAGTGGATGGAAAGAGAAATTAGTTAAAAGAACTCGACAGTCATCATAAAGAATTTCAATGTTTAAAATATATTATTTGCACCCAAAATGACTCCAAAGCTTAATCAGCATCTTGTCTCTCTATTGTCAATAATTATAAGCAAATCATCTACATAAACCTAATATTAAGAAGAATAAACAGTTCACATAACTTTTCAGAGTTTTTACAGTTAAACATAATAGAGTGCTTTGTAGAACGATACTGAACCTCAAATCTGGCAGATTACTAAATAGAAGGTAGTTATTCAATGATACAAATAATCTTCGCACTTTTTCTTATAACAGATGAGATGCACACTTACAGGACTTCTGCTACAATGTCCTTTCGATCTTCTTCTTCCCAATAATTCTTTCGATTTTAAAACACAGACCTGGGTCTGGTATTAAATTGTCAAAGTTTTGTTTGTTTTAATTTTATTTTGTCCCGAACCTAAACTTAGGAGAAAGCATTATTGGGAAGGTGAAGGAAAAACTTTCGCAAATGTTAGACCTTTTTAAAGTTTTTGAAAATGATAATTCTGCTACTATCACAGAGGAACATACCTAATCAAAGTCAGGTAAACATGATGATAAATATAAGCATTTATTTGGCCAGAACGGGTACTACTTCCAATCTCAATATGGTGAAACCTTTAACCTGGTCTAATTCATACCGTTTAATGCAGTATGGATATTTGGCATATTATTCATATATTGACAAAAGATTTAGAAGATAATGTGTCCGTGTTCCTCAAGGAATGCATTCACTTATTACGTAAAGACTTTATAAATCATATAAACTTATGTTTAATTTTTTTCCCAATGCAGACCTCCACTGCGCCGAATTGGGACCAATGGAAAACGGAAACTCTAAGGTAACAGGAGATCACTTTGGGGCTCGGGTTATGTACTCTTGTGATGAAGGGTACTGGATGTCTGGCCCTAAAGAGAGAGTGTGCCAAGGAGATGGTTCATGGAGTGAGCATAGTCCAGAGTGTCGACAGAAAGGTACGACGAATAGTCTTTTCATCTGGTATCGCAAGGGATTATGGTATTTTTATGTGTAAATTTTTACAAGTAATCATATTTAAAGAATAATATTAATATAATAAAGTTTTCGTTACTAAATATTATGCAAAATTAGTTTAAACTTTCATATAACAATTTAGGAAATAAAAAAATAAATAATTAAAAAATAAGTAATTAAAAAAATAATTACAAACAACTTTTCTGTTTCATATTCCATTTGAAAATAGAAAATTTTAACTAAGCCATGAAATTATGTTTGCTTATTTTATTCTGTAACTATCTTATACTAACGGTATAGTGTGTCATATGAATGTTGTTCAGATTACAGGTAGTTATATAAATTTATGAAAGCAATAACATTTTTTGTTGCCAGAAAATTATGATATTGAAGCACTAGTAAAAAGGAGTAAAGCATTAATTCCAAATCTTTTAATAAATCTAAATAATAGTTTATAAACCATTCATTTTAATTTAAAAAAATCGAAATAAAGAATATAAATTCATTTGAAATAAAAAATTCATTAAATTTATTCTGCTAGATGACGTCTAATAAATACTCCTATTTTATAAAAGTCTTTCATAATTATCAAAGAAAACCAAATGAAAAGTTTATAATTCTTTATTAACATTTGAAAAATGTGCATGAATGAATTGAACTTATGAATTGAATACATGGAAACGCTCCTTCACAAGAGAGATCATTGCTTATTTTTACTTGCAAACAATGCATAAATTATAAATAATGAGTTACATTCATAATAAAAAATTTTTAAATGCATAATTGTTGCTCACAAATTCTTAAAAAAGTAAATATATTCATTATTATTTTGATAAACAAATATCTACATCTCATTCAACAAGTAGAAATTTACTTTATTTGCAAGAAACGTTTCAATCAGTGAGTATAATATTTGTTTTGAACAAGAGAAATATAAAATGTTTATCTCATGTAATATTCACACAATTTCATCACATAAAATTGTGAAAAAACAAGAGAAATAAAAAAATAAATCTGCATTACAGAAAAAATTTAAATTTTCAAATATCAAAAACTTTTCTTTTGTTAAATATTTTTTAATGCTTAGCAAAAGTAGACAAACAAATTACATTAAATTAGTTTAATATTTACATTATAAAGTAAAATTAATTTTTGCTTCAGTAATTATATTAACTTAATAATAATCATTTAAAAAATTTAAAAACTGAAAGTTGGAGAATTTTTCTATTTCTAAGGATTGATTGAAAATAAATTTTAGAATTGGAATTTTTCAAGCAATCGTTCCAGTTCTAAACTTTATTATATTATTCTATGTGTCAAAAATTCTGTTGTGCCTTTTATAATTTTACTATTTTTATCATTATAAGGAAATCTAACTTGATAAAATCAAGAACTTAATATTATAAATTAGGGATCTAATTTCAGTAGAAAAAAATGAAGCAATTTATCGAAAAAGAATTAAATTTTATTTTTTGATAAACGTTGCAATCTTTAAAATTTAATAAATATAATACAAAAATCTACTCTTAAAGTATGTAGAGTGATTCCTGTGATCCAAATTAAAATAAATATTATAAAATTTCCAACAAAATACATAGCTAAACTTATATTTAATTTTTTTAATATTTTAATATTTTTAATTTTATTAACTTAAGTTTATTAAATTTAAATTTTAAGCAACCTTATTGTTTTTATCAAAATAAAGTGAACTTTTCATTATATTTATTCAAATTGAAACTTTTACAGTTTCACTCTATAGTGATAAAATAATGTTTATTACTGAGGTATTAGATTAAATGATTTATTATCAAATTATTATTAATAGAAATTGTTTTATAGTCATATTAATTTTTAAATTTTTTAAAATTTCAATTGTACAATTTTATATGAAATCATTAGTTTAAAATAATATATTCTCATTTTATTTGATTCTCATATTTTAGTTGTACCTGCTTAAATCAGTCTAGAAATTAAATTTGGCTTCCTGTCCTTTTTCTCTGATTATTTATTTATAAATTTTATCCTTGAGCCCACAAAATTTTTATATAAAATTTAATATCTTTCGCCTTTTGACAAATTACAGACGTTTTCTAGCTTATTCAGTTTAGAATCAAATAGGTAAAAAGAATGAGTTCATTTTTAAAACAACTTATGGACCTTACACAAGAAATATGTTATCCAATCTGCTCCTGTAATTTTTAAAATTCAGATAATCTTAAATTTCCTCTTTGATCCAATGAATTATGAGAGAAGATCGGTCTTATAGCACGATACATGCGTGATTAATAAAAGAAGAAATTTGACCACGTATTAATTTTAAAGAGAATACTTGACCACGATCTTTTAGGGAGAGACTTGAAGAATCCTAACAAAGTAAAATTTGATTTATTATGAAAATGATAATGAAAACAGTATGTCACTAAAATTTATATATTGCTAAATACATTTGAAATTTAGAGTATTCGTTCAAGTTTTTCAATCATTCTGTTTTTATTTGATTTCTTTATAGATTTATTTTAAGATTTAAAATTTTCATTAACATTTAAAAATGTTTTGTTTTAATTATTTTAAAAATATGCGATAGCTTTACATAAAACATTTCCAGCATAGAAAATTCTTACTAATAAAAAGCGTCATGAGACAGTTAAAATGTATGCTATATCGCGACTAATTTAAACTTTTGTATGTAATAAAATTTGCAATTTTCTAAATAACATTATTGGAATTCATTTTTTATTCTTCATTTATTAATATAATCGGCACTATTCTTCATTAATTTATTCAATGCAAGCAATCATTCCACAGCAATGTGTGGTATGCCACCTCAAGTGCCCCATGCTCGCCACAATGCTTCAGAAAAAACTGTGGAATTCGATGTAGATGACGTAGTTCAATACACGTGCTTCCAAGGCTATGATCCGCATGGCTATCCAAGAGCCAAATGCCTCTTTTTCAATGGGACCACACAGTGGTATGGTCTTGATTTACGATGCATACGTAAGTTACCATTGCTTATATATTGCTTTAGGTTTAGATAAACGCATAATTTTATAAAGAATGAGAGATACTTAGCAAAATTTATTTTGAAATCATTGTTTAAGGGAATACTTTGTATAAACTAATTTATTTTAGACTAGAAAATATGTTTACTGTGGTTGATAATGCTGCGAATTCTTATAGAGTGATTTAGTAATAACTTGATCTGTACTGTATATTTATTATTTTGATTTTGAAATTAAATCCATATGAAGGATATTAATATGATAATATTCAAAAGTAATCTTAGTATTTTGGGTTTAGGTTAACTTGTATTATGTGAATATTATATATTTGATTTAGAAAAAGTATATTTAGCAATATATTACTAGTTTTAATTGCATATGAATGCTTTTTCTTTATTCAGAAATCTGGTAACATTGGCTTGGGTGGCTTCCAAAGACTTAGAATAATGATAATTTTTAATTAAATATTACTGAAAATTATTAAATTACGGAAAACTTAGCATTATTAAATTACGGAAAATTTGCTATATAGAAATTTTAAACGTATTATAAAAATTATATTAGTTATTTACGTTTTTCTTTTGAAATTACAATTTACTGGAGGAAAAATAAAATTATTCTTAGAAATTAAAATAAATAAATTTTTAGTACTTTATATATTAATATTACATAATTTAAGTCGTACTTTCAAGCTAATGAGTCAAGTACTGATGGAATTTCAAATACAATATAAATATACAAATATAATACAAATATACAATACAAATATTCAAATACAATACAAATATTGAAGTGCATGGCTCTTATTCCTTTGTCTTTTTCCTCAAAGAAACGAAACCGTTATTTTTGAACCATTATATTTCCTCAGAGAGAATTCTATCAACCAAATATTCTCATCACAAGAAAAAAAATAAGTTCACCGGCTTTTAATCAATTTCTTACGTCTGTTGTAAAGTCATTTTCTGAAATTTGTTTCTATGATGTTTATTTTTTAAAGCTTCAAGTCAGGGAAAGACAAAATTTAAAGAAGAAAATATGGCTTTAAAAATTAAATAATATCTTAATATGCATAGCTATTCATATAAGAACTTTAAGAATAGTCAGGCTTAGTAATTTTTCTCAATGATACTGAAAACCATTGAAAATGCACTAATTATATGTGCAAATATTAAATAATACAACAAAATTCCATGATTTGAATGAAATGTTATAGAAATAAATCACATATTTATATTGCTTAAATATGAATATAAACTGAATAAAAGAATATTCTCACCAAGTATTTTTTAAATTTTATTTGTTTTTTATGTTTGAATTAATTTATCAACAGTAAATCTGTTTTTTGCTCTTTTATTAAATGTTACAACAAAATATACTGTGAAGCTTTAAATTAAAGATTCATTATTATGCAATTTATATGAAGATACATATTGCAAAATGTGTATATATATTATAAATAAATGAAAGTATTTCATTTATATGCGTGCAATAATTTCAGGAATAAGAGAATAAACATATCACAGAAACGCAAATATAATGTCCCAAAGTCTTTAGAAAATAAAGTAAAAAAATGTTGAATAAAAAATTCTTATGATAACAAATAACATCACGATCATAAAAAGAGAATACAAAACAAATTTTAAACACAAATGTCAGAGACTCAGAAGAAAATGAATTTATGATATCAAACAAATTAAATATTCAGTGAAATAACATTTTGTGTGTGCACAAGGTTATTAATAAATATAAATACATACAATATTACTTACTGAGAAATATTCTTTACGTTACATAATTTTTTAACAAATTTGTTCATTTTATTAGAATTAATAGATATTAGATGTCGCTGCTGAAGGCTATACATGAAATATATAAAAATAATTTAATTAAAGTTTATATGAAAATGTAAAAAATTAAAATTAAGAAAAACATTTAAATATCAAGGTAAATTAATAATTAAAGAAGAAGGATATATTTTCATTAATAAAACGTAATTTAATATCAAAATATTTCAATACATTGGCTTATTAAATTGTGTTTTTATTTATTGAAATGTGTGAAATTGTTTTCTCACTCTACAATAAATTTTTCTCAAATTTTTCTTTTATAAAATGTTTTTATTTAATAGTAAATTATAGTGACTTTCGCTTAGCCTAGCAGCATATTTATGTAAATAAATTAAAATCAGAAAGGCGTGAAAAATGAATTATGGTATCAGAAAATGAATTATGAATCTCTGCCTACTTCAAGCTTTAAATCCTCTGTTGGAGCAACAATATTATCTCGCAGATTCAAGAAGTAAATAGAGAGTTGGTAAGGCTTTGCATATTTCATTTATTATCGAATCAACTCCACGAAAAATATTGCTCTCTCTAACAGTGAGAAGATAATTCTCCATTATTTTCGTTTTCCTAAACAGTGCAAACTTTTCTCCAATTCTTTCTGGATTCGGAAGTAAGGGCCTTAGACTTCTACAGCAGTGATATCTTTCCGGAATATTGGCCACATTTTCCCAAGTCATAATGCCACTAAGTATTTCGCGTGACTTGCAATTTATAAAAGCACTACAAAATTTTCTTCGAGGGAAACTTATAAAGCCTCCACTTTAGTAAGCCCATTCAAGTGAAATAAATTACATTTTATACTGGTATTATGCTTTGGTGAAGCTAATAATATTTTTGAAAATGCTTACATCAAAATCATTATAAATGAGAGTAAAAAATAAAATTATACATTTTCTAACCCAACGTAAAATTTTAAATATGGTTGTTTTTTTTAAATTTTAACGTGATTTTATTGCTTAATGTTCAACTATCAATACAAAAAAATGTTTTGTAATATATTCAATTGAATTTAATAAGTATTCAACTTAGCATTATAGTAGGTAATCATATTTTTATTTATGCAAATAAATTTTGCAATGAATTTAAAAATTTAAATGCAATTACATTGCAATTAAATTTTTATATTTTATTCACATAAAAATGCGGCTTTAATCTTATAAAATGGTGTTATTTGATTTTGACATATAAATTGATGGCTACAATCACAACGTTTTAATGGTATACAATTTAAATATTTTAAATTAGTTAACTGAAGATTTGTGAACATTTTTATGCCTTAATCTAATTTTTTCAGAAGCTTAAAAGTTACTTTACCATATATTTAAGCATTTATCATAAACAAAATTGAAATTGATTTGTTTTTAAATAACAATTGGGACTTCTCTATTGGCATAACATCCATTATCAATATTTTTTTTCTTAACAATAAGTTAGTTACGGTTTTAAGAATATACATAACAGAAATTTCATCTAAATTTTTATGTTAATAGAATACAGAATATATTAACTCGCAGAATCAAATTGTTTAAGCGATTTGGGATTTTCCTAATATAAAAACCTTTAGTATTATTTTTGTTTGGTTTTTTTGGATATGATTATTATGAATTTGATTCTTCATAAGTACTGTCATAATTATTTGTACTAGAAAAGTCAGATTTTTTTTTTTTAAATTTCCATCCTTATTATAGAAACTTTCAATTTCTGTGTTATTTCCGTTTTTTGTCTTCTAAATTCTTTTAACATAGAAATTATTTTTCTTTGATTTAAAATTTTATTTCCAGAATATAATGCTGTAATAATATTAATTAAGAAGAAAATGTAGAAGTTCATCTCAAATATTATGGCAATAAAAATTGCTTACATTTTTTTGTTGAACTTGCCACCACTTACACACAATAAGTGAAAAGATGTGTGCCAATATCTTTGGAATTGTTGGCATTTATTTCTAATGACGTATTAGTTTTATAATTATATATTTACAGCTCGATCATGTGAACACCCTGGAGAAATTGAGAACGGTCGCAGAGAAGGAGACATATTTACTTTCACCAGTAGAGTTACTTACCATTGTGATCCTGGGTATGAATTAGTAGGCCGAGCTAACAGATATTGTGAATCAAAAGGAGAGTGGAGTGGAGTGCTACCATCCTGCAGGCGTAAGATATTAGTTCATTTACTTCATCAATCATAAATTTCTGAATAACTCAGCATTTCCTCCCTCTTTTATGGGATTTCAAACAGAGCTGGGCACGCATGCAATTAAATCGAGGATGCAAAATTATGAGCTGTTGATTTTCTTACCGGATTTTCTTGTGTATTCTGGCAACCTTATAAGTTTCTATATCAATGATGGTTTTTATTACATCACATGTAACGAAAACTATAAGAATTATGCAAGAAAATATATTTTATCATCCTTAATATTTACGTCCTCGTGCACGTCACAATACATTGGCAACATTTCTTTATTCGCAAAAAAATTCAGAATTTGGCATCCTGGATTATACGACATCTATGCCCCGAGCAGCTCCCATTCAAATCGTTCTTTAATTTAAGAAAAACTTAAAATCCATGAATAAATTTGACACTTTCTCAATTGGTAAATCGTAATGCATTTATAAAACGTAAGAAGATGTTTCGGTTTTAAAACTAAAATTAAGATTAGCATTTTTCTTATGCCTTAAATATAAATGTTTTTCGATATAATAATGTGTTATACATGATTTAACGTCATACATATCATATTTTTCACACAAATGTTTAAAATTTTTGCATAAATTATGCTTATTTTGAGTATTTGTTTTTGAAAAATATATTGATTATATTAAATCTAATAAAACTATTTTAATCATATAATTTATTAAAAGAAAAATTAAAAGTTTTTCCTTTTCAAGCTTTTTCTTTCTAGACATGCTGATAAATTTTATCCATTTTTAAATTTTGAAAAGAAAAAATTAAACGGATGATTTTATATTTAATCGTAGTATATCAGATTTTTTAATTAAAGTCAAGCAGAAATATGTTTTAGCTTATTTATTTCGTGAGCAAAAAGTTGACTCAATTATTTATATTGCACATCTTATACATTTAATTTTCGTTAATCCTATTATTTCGAAACCATATTAAAATAAGACATTTTTATTAAGTATAAATTAATAACAAATTTGTTGCAAGTCAATTAAATATTTATTGAAATTCATTTTTAATTAGTTAAAGAGAAACATTTGTCATTTTTATTTTCCTTGTTTTTCTGCATCATATATTTATTAAAATTTAATATAGGAAATGACTAAAAATATTTTCCAGGTAACACTGAACTACTGTTTTGGTTTTGTTAGATAATAAGAAATAATTAAATGTTAAGTATATATTACAGTTTTAAATGTTAAATGTACTAGTAGTATAGAAACTATCAATGAAATGATGAAATATTTTATTTTCCTCACATTTGAAATACTAAGCTCGAATTAACTCTGTAATATATTTGATTTAGATAAATTTCATAATTTTTAATAATGGAAAATTCACCTAAAATATGTAAAGAAATATATTATACAACAAGAATTTTATTGTAAGAATTAAAATCACAAAAATAAGAACAAAACAAGTATTTTTTAACAGATGACAATTTTACCAACATTTAAATGCAATTTTAAGTTTATATTTTCTTAATGCGATACAATTTTAGTAAAAGTTTACAAGCAATTGACTCTATGATGACCAAATGAATATCAGTTAAACTATAATGTTCTTGTTACGGAATGTTTCGAAATCATAAATAATTATAAGATGCTATATTTTCCAATTAATTCAAATATTTTATAATATATTTTATATAATGAGTAAAAGTTAATTTGATAAGTTGCAATTTAACATTTCAAGCTGATATTTCCTAACACATAACAAGCAGCCTAATTTTTTGAGATTTTTGTTAGAGGCCTTTTGTTATGTATTCTTTGAATTGCTAATCAGGAATACTTTTTACGGATAGTGGGGGGAATTCATGTATCGCAAGGGAAAAAGGCAGGAAAAACCCCAAGCACAAACCATTATAGGCTTGCATGTGCAAGACTAAAGTACAAGACCCATTTCTCTTTGTTCAACAATGCCTAGGATGGAACTTGGTACTTTATGTTATGAAAAGCTTTGTTCCACGATTAGACCATGTAAGACATTTAAGAGGTTATGTTTCAATGTCATAATCATTATTATAAATTGAGGTAGTAAATTTTTCTCAAAATATTAGTCTGTCTCAAAATAATAATCCGTTTGTTAATAAATTTGCAAACATTATGGAGGAACAATCATAAGCAAAATTACAGACGTTAAATTTAATTATTTTCCTGGACATCATGAAACAAAATATTTTGAAATCAACTTTAGTTATTTTACTACTATATTGACCACACATTCAAGCTTAAGTTGATACGGTGATGAACATTTCAACGAATTAAAATTAGACTAAATATGGTCTTAATAAAATTTCATTTTCTAATTAAATTAATGTATATTGTTTCTAGATTTCTTTAATATTTCTTCACTTCTACTATTCAAAAACTTATATAAAAACATAATAATTATCTACGCATACATACGCAAACACACTTATAAATGTGAGTGTGTGCACATGCCATCGTTTTGCTATTTTCTTTAATTTTGATATAGAAAGCATAAATTTGGATCTGAAATAAAAAATATAATCTAAATTTTTTACACATTAAAATTTGTTTTCCATTTTCTCATGTAAAATTTATTTGTGCAGAACATTTTACAACTTCTGAAAAATATTTTAATTCAAACAATATTTGTTTCTGAACATGTGTCTGTGGCTAATCATCATGTCACCTAATTTAATATAACATGCCACAGCTGTCTTTTTTAAGAAAACTCTGAATCTGCTGTCTGTTTAGAATTAAAGAGTTTTCTGAAGCTTTTTATTTCCTATGTAAATGTTTTCAAATATTCATATAATTCTATTTTAAAATAAACTATTTTTTATGATTAAACGTTATAGTTCATCTATAAGTATCCTTTAATTTCATTCAAAACAGATAATTTTATAAGTGATTTTTAAAATTCTCAAACCAAAGATTTCAATACATTTATAGACGAAGCTTATTGGAAGAATTTAAAAGATTTTAGCTGAGAATTTCCATGAAAAATAATGATTAATGGACAGTTTATTTTGAAATATTTTCCTATAAAATTGTTAAATCTAATGTGTCTTATTTAAATTTCTGTACATATTATCAGAAGATATTATGTACTATATATATATATATATATATATATATATATATATATATATATATATATATATATATATATATATATAATATATATATTTAAAAAACGTTTAAATTTTGTTAATTTAAGCTCAGTTTTCAAAAATTTCTTTCAAAATTATATAAATTGCTTACATTTTTTCCTAGCCGTGCAGTGCCCCTTACCAATGGATGTCAACAATGGAAGAGTTGTTTATACTACTTCAACTTACAAATCAACAGCTAGGTATGAATGCCTATATGGCTATAGGTTAGTTGGACCAACAACTAGAACTTGCGAAGCAAATAAAAAGTGGGAAGGAGAAGAGCCTTTCTGTGAAGGTACGTAAAAAAACTTTAATAGAAATGATAAACTTGACATTAATCAATATAAGTTATTCACCATCAGTAAATTGTAATTCTATTTTCCAATTGAACTATTTCCCACCATACTGATCACTTACTAGGCATTTATCTGTAATAATTAATTTATTTGAATGTCCTTAAAAATTAATGTTTACTATAATACTAAATATCAAGCGAGGATTCATGAGAAATATTCCTATGATTAGTTAATCGAATAGTTTTTGTCTGCAAGAAAATAATTTACAATAGTTCAATAAAATTAACTGTACAAATAATTACTACGATCACTGAAATATACATCTAAGCAAGAACTGTAATTTCTTTGTAAGGAAAAATGTTTCTAGGCATGTTTTTAAGCGAAAAAATTAAATTCATATGTCAATAAACTTAGAAAGAAATCCATGACATTTTAACATTTAAATTCGCCAGCTCTATTTTTGTTCCTTTCTGGCTTCTGCTTATTTACCAATTTAAATGCAAACGTAAGCAATACTTTTTGACCAAAAGTTTCGATTTCTAACAACCAAACTGAAAACTTTCAGAAAACTCATTTTTCATCTCCATATACATAGGTTGTTTTCGTTTTTAGCTTTATTTTTACTGATCAATGCCCAGCGTAACACAGTAGGTTATATTCTTTGACGAATACCTTTTTTCAATTTTTGTATCTTCCCTAAAATTTAATATTCCAAAAGTGATAGGAATGAATCATGCATATTTATACAGAAACTTTTTTATCCTGAGGTAAATATTGAAGGAAATATATCTGCCAACTTATGAACTCATATGAAAAATATTTTCTTCTTTCGTTGATTCAATTTTGGGCAGCAATTAAGAAAAGAAAATGATGACTGAATGTGATGAATTCCTCAAGAAAAAGTATATTTTTACATGGACTAAAAATAGAATATCAGTTAGAGTAAAAAATTTAAAATGATATAAAATAAAGCGTCTATTATTATCTATTAAGTCTACCGTAAAACATTAAAACATAGAAATATGCATTAACGTAATGGATCCCGTTAAAACAAACTAACTATGTTACTCGAATATAGTTAATTTGTTTGATTTGTCGTAGTTTGAAAGTTTATTATAATCTTGAATAATTTATAGAAAATTGTCTCCATAAATTAATAGTTAAATAAATATTCTAAATAATAATTTCACAATGCAGTGCTCTTATTTGAAATGATTTTACTGTAAGAATAGTTTTTTTAATAATATGGTAAAAGATTTTATGATAAGCTTTTTATAGTAATATTTAGAAAGGAATTCTCTATTCTTTATATAAAAGTATAAAAGTTACAAATATAAAAATATGTTCATCAATTGTATCAGTTATATACATAGTACATATATATATATATATATATATATATATATATATATATATATATATATATATATATATATATATATATATATATATATATATATATATATATATATATATATATATATATATATATATATATATATATATATATATATATATATATATATATATATATATATATATATATATATATATATATATATATATATATATATATATATATATATACATATATATATATATATATATATATATATATATATATATATATATATATATATATATATATATAAGTTCTATTTATTATTAAAGTTCTAAAATTATGTTTGAACCTTTACCGTAGGTATTTTAGAAGAATATTTTTACGAACACTTAATGTTAAAATATAAGTAAAGAAAAATGATTTACAGAAACTATAGTTTCAAAAGATGTTTCTTCACCATATATAACAGTTAAAACGTTTCCACCATAAACATGTAAAACTTAATTTGGACTGAGAATTTTTATGACACATGTCATTTTAAAGCTTTTTATTATTCAAAAGTAAAAACAAAAAAAAAAATTTGAAATGTCACTAATAATTAGTAGAAATTTATGCATTACATATTTTATAAATTGTTCATTTTTTTACAATGTAAACATTATAAAATGTAAGCCTATTTAACTTGCCTACATTTTAAATTATATGCTAAAATTCTAATAAGTTAAATATTTTAAAAGGAATAACCCTGATTAGATAATTTCCAGCTTTTGTTTTAAATAATTTATCCTTTTCACTGCATTGTGAATCAAATTTAATATCTGAATTTTCATGAAATGAAAAAAAAATCGATTGTCAAAGAACATAATATTAATTTTCTCATAAAACTAACTGCAATTATTTTTTCTTTCTAAATAATTATTTCTTATATAAAAATATCAAATTAATTCCTTTTCTTTTGGTACATGGCAGAAATTAAATGTGGAAGTCCGGGAATCTTACACAACGGGTACGTGAAGGGCACGAGTACCCGCTTCGCTACAGTAATCTATTTCAGCTGTCTGGAAAACATGACTTTCGTGGGAGAGTCTGCCACCACCACATGCCAGCAAGACGGTACATGGAGCCATCCAGTTCCAAAATGCATGGGTGAGTTCATTTAACAACGAAATTTGCAGCCCTTAAAAAACTACTCACTTTAGACACATGTCCAGATTCTTAAAATGGTGGATTGAGGAGAATCTGGCTTTATTATTTGTTCAATTTAAGTAATGTCAAAAATTCTCGATTTTTTCAACGTATGTTTGTCCATTTTTTTCAACTCTTCTAGATCAGTTTATATATTTTAATTTATTATTTTAATGAGGTAATTGATTTATTTTAAATGTAATTGACAATTTGTCAAATTGCTAATGCAACTTTCTTCTCATTGCTTAATTTAATACTTTAAAATGCTCATTTTTAATTATAAAACTACAAGATAATAATTATAAATTTACACGCCCAAAGAGCATCGTATTAAATGTGGCCTAATTAATGTAAATTAAATTGAAATGTTTCGTATTTTAATTCAAAGAATTATTTTTCGCTAATAATATTTTCTTTGCCAAAATGTCATTCTACGATAACAAATATTACGAAATATTAATTTGATTATTATAATAAATTCGAATCGAATGGAATGAGAAAAATAAAGTATAAGGAAAAATAAAATTTTTTCTTGGCGTATACTGTTATTAATTGGTTATTAGCATAAAGAGAAATAATTAATCAGAACATAAAAATTATTTAAATTTTAAGTATTTTTATTTCATTTTTATTTTTAATTAAGTAACACTAACAATAATAATTGTTGTTTCTTATTAATGTCTTTCTATTCAGACTATATTATACTTATTTGCACATTATTGCGTAATCAATTTCCAGCTTAAAGAGGGAAAATAAACACTGTCATTTTTTATTTTAACATTTTAATTTCATGTTCATAGTTCTACTACAAATACCTCTTAAATAATTCTACTAGCAGCCTGGATTACTTCTTGAAAAAACAAACATTTTCCATTACTTTTTTATTCATAAATATTTTTAATTTACTTATTTCTTGTGTAATTACAAATGTAAAAATTTTTTAATTATTTCTAGATTTTTATGTGAGATCTAGATAATAATTATAATAATTGTTTCATATATATATATATATATATATATATATATATATATATATATATATATATATATATATATATATATATATATATATATATATATATATATATATATATATATATATATATATATATATATATATATATATATATATATATATGATTATTTCAAAAAATATTTTTACATTTTTTATGAAATATGTATCTCACGATGCTTCTAAACCATTTTCATATAAAGTATATTTTTTCAAGTTTATTAAAAAGACGAAACCTTATTTTCTGTTTAGTTTGCATTCTTTAACAGTCAAGTGATTTGCAGTAGATTGTCGTTAATAAAATATTTCAGTATTTGAATGATCGAAAAAAATTATTCTATTTTTTTGAATTCCCAAAAATTTAGTTTGTCATTTATTTTTTAAGTTTAAAGGGTTTAAATTTGAATATTATAAAGTTAAAATATACTCCTCCCCACTGAAATTTCACAGCATGTTTTTTTTAAGATTATGTATCATTGATCCTTCTTAGTTTTATGGTTTCGAAAACATTTAATAAAATTAATCAGTATTTATTTTTACAGCATTGGGACTCATAAAATTGGGAATTTCATAAAATTAGCTATTAATAATATTGAAATTACTTGCTTCAGACATATATTTATCAAACTAATTAAGGATTTCTTTTCAGCCCCATGCTCAGTTCCCCCCATTGACCATGGACGTGTTACCAACCATGCTCCCGATGCAAAAGTAGGACATGGAAAACATATCAGCGTCGATTGCATAGCACAATATGAACTCCGTTATAACAACACACCTGCAACTTGCAACAATGGTTCCTGGACACATATACCCACCTGTATTCCAGGTATTTTCTTTTGCAAAATTTTCATTTAGAATAGATGGAAACATACTTTTGCTTTTGTCACTTGGTTTACACAACACATTATTTTGTCAAGTTTTAAATTTTTTAGGAAAATTACAAAGACCTATCACATTTTCTTGCGCTGTTATTTCTTGTACTGACTTTTATCCATTGAGCGATATAAGCACATATTGAAATATCTACTTTCTTAATAAATTCAGAAATTTTAAAATACTCAGTGTAGTGTCTTACCGTGCTCAACGGAAATGTGTCAATTTAATGAGATTTTAAAAAGAATTTTAGTATCGCAGTTTAATACATAAAATATTACAACAATAATAAATATGAATACAAAGTTGCTGTGGTCATTACCTTAAATGAAGCTAGAAACAGTAAAAGGAAAGAAATGTAGAAATGTGAATTGCATATCAGATTGAATACTTGCATAAAAATTAAGCGGACTGAATATAGAACACTGAAGTAATACGCGAAAACATTATTAAATAATAACGACCCTCTACAACATGCCGAGATGGCAGCCGAATGGTTAGCGCTCTTGCCTTCGGTTCAACAGTTCGTGGGTTCGAATCCCACCTTGGGCATGGATGTTTGTAGTGGTTCGGAATCCACTTTAAGCCGTAAGTCCCGGTCTAATTAGCCCTCGTGTGCAAAAAATGACCGTTGAGCGACAAACAAACAAACAAACCCTCTACAACTATATACAGAAAAGAGAAGATAAATATCGTAGTTGTCTTTGACCAAATAACTGCACAAGGGCACACTGTTTAGAGTGATACATAGAGCGCATATACTTCAATGCAATATTAACAAATGAGTCACGTCCTCTTTACAGAGGAGTGTCGTTTCTGTGACACAAACAATTCTCATTTCTTGCTGATTTGATGAGAAATAGGGACATAGTTTTATACAAGTAATATCGTGGTCCTTTGTTATCTGGGAAAGCATTATGGTGAAACTGCGGACTACACTTGAGTAAGGATTGTCTCCGACAAATGTTCTGTATCCAGATATCACTTATATAAGGCATTAATTGATCCTAGGCATCTGTTCCGAGATGAAATTGGAGAAGACTTCGTTTTTATGGATGGCAATACACGTACACACTGAACCTCTTCTGTTCTACAGCTACTAGAAAGAGAAGATATCAGTCAATGAGGTTGTACTCCATTAATTTGAAAGTTTTAGGAAGCAACATGGACAGAAAATTACATGCTACCGAGAAAATTTTGATAAAGGAATGGGCCTTTTTCCCTAAAGAATTGCTGAACAATCTAATATTGATTATATAAAAACTTTAGGAAGCAACTATTGCAGCTAAGGGAAAGCAAATCCAGCAAAAAGGAAAATTGATTGCTGTTTTTCTTCGACAGATAATACTTAAAACACTATTATGATTAAATAAAGCATTTTATTGTTTGATTTCATGCTGTATTGTATTCTCTTTGTTCCCCTAAGATTTCTTCATTATTGCAGGACAAAATGCAATTTCTTAGGTTATTATCCACTGAGTTATGGCAAAAAAACTTGTTTCTAAGATTTATACACCACCAACATATATATATATATATATATATATATATATATATATATATATATATATATATATATATATATATATATATATATATATATATATATATATATATAAATGTCTATGTGTGTATGAGTAAGTGTGCATAATTACTTTCTCGGCAGAAATAGTTTAATTAGATTATAATGAGAGGTTTTTTTTAAATTTCAGTTTTCGAAATTTTCTCTTCCCTATTAATAAAAATAAATGCCTAATTATACTTAGGGTAAAAGCAAGAAGATAAATGTAAGACTGAATGAAACTCGTTTCAATAAATAATATCAATATAAATTATTGGAAGATCGATAATTGTTATAAAATTCCTCAAATATTCCTTCAATCGCCATGTTCTTATTTTCTTAGAAAAGTGATTAAAAATCTATTACTATGGAAGCATAGAAAGTACCCAATACTTTAGTCATACCTATTTTTTTTATTTTCCTGTAAAAATTGCCCCTAAAATTGATCCAAAAATAAAACAAAATATGTTATTGAAGAATTGCTCAACAATTGAATCAAGTGCTGAAAGGATTTTATTGAATGCATTAAGTTTATGGCCGTCTACGATATATTTATTTATTTATTTTTAATATTATCAACAATATAATTAAAATATATGTCTTAAAGCACAAATTTCATTTTGAGCTTACTAATTGACATGATGTTATGTAAATATAAAAAATAATAATATTCCATATTTCTACTTTATCACATAAGGCAGTAATTTTTTAACATTAAGTAAACTACCAAAAAATGTCGGTAGTGAATATTAAAAAAAGCCAAAATTAAGTACATAGCATTTCATTTCTGACAGACCCTTGAAAACACATAAACCTTTCGTTCAAGATGTATATTAATGGAAATATAACTTTATATTTAATTTCACATATGGTTCACTAATTTAAAAATTAATGGGTGGTACTTTTCATCATCTGTTTAAATTAAAAATATTCTTTCTCATTATGTATTAATATATATAAATTAAATATATTGAATAAAACTAACTAAAAATTAATGATCAAAGTCTTGTGAAATCGCATCGAAATTATAATATAAGGAGTAGAATTTTTCAATACTTGATGATAAAAAATTATATATCTTTCACTCTTTTTGAAGCAATTCATTTGGCATTTCAGAAACTTTATTAAAAAGACAAGATATGATTTCAGTGCTTCAGTAATATGATTTGCCTTTTTATGCCAATGACAAATGAAAGTCACTTCGATACATAATTTTAATTGAAGTGGCTACTTTATTCAGAGATATATTTATAGATGTGAAAATGAAAAGACTATGCTATTCATAAGCATATGAAATATCTATTTTATTAACTAGTTATATCTTTAGTTTTAAGAATATGGGTAAGAGAGCTAGAGAATTATTAATCACGATATAACCATATAATTTGCCTTTCCCAAGATTAGTATTCAAACTTAATTTAAAAAATGAAATAAAACGTGTGCTTATTAAGTTTTCCACATTTCAAAGTGAGTTTGATTAGGTATTCAGACGGTATATAGTAATTAAACCTATACTAGGCACCTTTGAATGTCATTTTAAAATTTAAATATTCTGAAAAGGCATTGCTTTATTTTTTAGAAAATAAAATGATGTTTTTTCAGTTGATGGATCAGAAATTTGATTAGAAAAGATATATATATATATATATATATATATATATATATATATATATATATATATATATATATATATATATATATATATATATATATATATATATATATATATATATATATATATATATATATATATATACACATTACTGGCCATTAAAATTGCTACACCAAGAAGGAATGCAAAAAACAGAACGATATTTATTGGACACATACATAATAGTGGAAAGAACAAGTGACTAGATTTACAGGAAATTAGGATGTACAGATCTTGAGAAATCAGTACCCAGAGCAGCCACCTCTGGCTGCAATAACAGCATTTATCCGCCTAGGCATGGAGTCAAACAGAGATTGTATGGCATGTACGGGGATCTCAGTCCATGCAGCTTCAACACTATGCCACAGTTCATCGACAGTAGTGGATGGTGAGTGATGGCATGTCAATCGCTTTTGCAACCATTGACCACACGTTCTCAATTGGTGACAGATCAGGAGAACGTGCTGGCCAGGGTAACAGTCGAACCTGTTCTGTATCAAGGAAGTTCAGAACAGTACGGGCAACATGCGGTCGTGCATTATCTTGTTGAAACAAAGCATTAGGGAGGTCTCAAAGATAAGGCAGAGCCACGGGCCTTAACACATCGGAAATGTAATGGATGCTGTTCAAAGTGCCGGTAATGCGAACAAGAGGTGATCAAGACGTGTATTCAATGGCACCCCATACCATCACTCCAGCTGATGTGCCAGTATGGTGATGTCCAATGCAAGCTGGCAATGCGCGTTCTGCACGATGCCTCCAAACACGGATACGGCCATCATGGTCCTGTTAACAGAACCGAGATTCATCTGTAAAGCTGGCGTGATGTCATTCCCACGTCCAGGTTCGTCGCTGATCACACCATTGAAGGCGCTCCTGTCTGTGACCTGTCTGTCAATGGTAGCCGAAGCCATTGTCACCAGGTAGACAATCCATGCTGCTGCAAACGTCGTCGAACTGTTCGAGCAGAAACTTGTCGCCTTGCAAATGACTCCATTTCTCGACTCAGGGTTCGTGACGTGGCTGTACGATCCCTTGTGACCATGCGGACAAGATGTCTGTCTTCTCTGCTGTTAGTGATGGTGGGTCGCTGAAATCCTGCATGACGTTCCGTATGATTGTCCTGAACCCATCGATTCCATATTCTGCTAACAGTCATGGGGTCTCGACCGACGCGAGCACCAATATTGCGGTACGATAAACTGCAATCCCGGTAGGCTATAATCCTTCCTTGATCAAAGTCAGACACGTGCTGATAGGCATTTCTTCTTTTTACACAAGGCATTACAGCAACTTTCTTTTCCGAAAACAACTTTGAAACGGAAATTGAGTATGAGAAAACTGCTGTCAAATCTCTGGTTTTATACACATTGTAGATGTCGCTACTGTCGCCTGCTTTGTATGAATGCGCTGAAAATCTAATCATTTGCATATCATAGCAAGTTCTACCTGTCATGCAAATTTCACGTGTTTCGTGTGCCGCTTTCCTGGTGTAGCAGTTTTAATGGCTAGTTGTATATATATATGTATATATATATATATATATATATATATATATATATATATATATATATATATATATATGTTAAATTAATAGAATTCCGGCGAAACGATTTCCATTGAGTATATTTATTTTTATACTATTTTTTATATTGGTAAAAATAGTCATTTGAATTCCTTTACTTATCAAATTTAAGGCTGAATTGTGAGGTATTACTTTACAGAAAGATAATCTCAAGCATTCAGCATGAGTTTTAATTGAATGAAAGAGATTTCACGTGATGAATCAAAATAAAATACACGTGGTTTGTTCGAATTCAATAGAATCTTACAAATAGATGAAACACATAAAAACAATATATTTACCTTAAATACAATGTTTCATAATACTAAAATTTACCTCATATAGCTTGTGGCGGTATTATAACAAGGTATTTTCAAATCACTTAATAGTGATTATATTATTTGAAAATAAAAATTATTTTATTTCATTGTGAGTCATTGTTTCCCAGAAAGAAAGAAAAGAAAATTTGATAAATTGAACTGCAAATAGGCTTTTTTGTTCTTATTCAATTTTCACTTCTTTTAGAGAGACGAGAATTTTAAAGCGCCAATTTTTTGCCTTCTTTCCGTCCTTGTTTTTCACTTCCGTAAAAAGGATTAACATCACTACAAGCTTTAGATGCGATGTTTTTGGCGTCTTTTTATTTGTTTTATTTGTTTACTGAAGCTATTTTAGTCATTTTAAGTAAGTTTCCTGTAAATGCGCCAATGTCGAAATGAAATGGCGACAAATCATGAGGAAAAAAAGTGAAGAATTTTACTAACTTTTTCCCTATCCATCAGATTTTGACTGTACAATAATTTAATCTAGCTCTTGTTTTTACTATAAAATAATTTAACTTAGAAAATAGTTGCTCAAAAAACAAAACGTATTGTAAGAAAAAAGGAAAACATAAATAAACATTTTGCAAACAAAAAATTTTATTCGATTAGTGAAAAAGTAAATTGTATCAGGAAATACGTTATAGGAAATAAAATAGCTATTATTTAAAAAATAAGAGAACATTTTTATTAAACATTTAATTTTCTTGAGAATGAAATTTCAAGAAACTCTTTCTGTTTTCTTTGAAATATAAATATCTTTGGTTGATTTTCCAATCAATAAAAAAAATTAAATTATTTCAGAAAGTTTCGTACAATACAAAATAACTGTTTGTCTGATAACATTTATTACCATTAAAAATGTAATAATTCTGTAATGTATTTATCAAGAAATTTACTTGCATTATAATTTTTCTTTCTAAAAAGATGAAAACAATCACGATTTTACAATAATATAAAAATCAGTGTGACATCAGATACCCATGATAATAATCAATATGATGAATATGATAATGAATATAGTAAAAATTAATAAAAATGACGTTAGAAATTCATGAATTAATTTCTTTATTCAGCTGGAATATCTTAGGACATACGTGATAATCCAAAGTTCTGTGATTCAGAGATAAAAAAATTACTTTGTCAAATTAAGTTTATTCAAATAAGCTTTGTGAACTATTTCAAAATTATACTGCTTGTACAATTTTCTATAGAAAAAAAAATGTGCTAATAAATTTTTTTTAGTACTGCTAATAAATATTTCAAATTACCATAGTTACATTTTCAGTTTCACATATAGCATTTTCTCACTTATAAATTGATTGAATTTAAAAAATTAGACAGTAGTTTCAATTTTATGATTCTTATAAAACAACAAAAATTTTTTGAATGTTGATTCTAGTTACAAAAATAAAAAAATTTAATAATAATTCACTTTTTTGACTTTTTATTTTCAAGTCATATATGAGTTTTCGTTTGGTAAGGCCCACATATATTTGAACAAAAAGAATATTTTCTGTGATTCGATTTCATTTAAAAAATAAATTAGATTAATTAATAATAATCTATTAAAAAATTTTCTAGATTATTTCACATTAACAATTTTTATTTTGTTTCATGATGTTTCTTAAAAAACTCTTTTTCAAGTAAAATATCTGAATGCTTAATATAATTAAATAAAATTACATGTGATGATTGCAAGCATTTAAACTATTAACTACTATGTTCATTCTTTGTGTCTCATCAATAAATTACATTGAGAATGAACTGACTAATGCTTTTGAATCTCGCAATAAAAAGTTATAATATTTTAGGATTTTTCATTCGATTTTAGAAATTTTCATCATTTGAAGAACTTGTTGGTAAAGATTTTTTTGGGTGAATTCAGGAATTGTTAGAGTTATATGTTCCTGAAATTTCGAGAGAGAAAATCGCAGGAAACAGAGTATACTCTCTTATGGTATGCTGAGACTTGTCTAATCATTTATTATGCTTGACTAATGGAATCCACGAATAAAAAAATTAATAATTGAATAAAATAAAATTAATTATTAAGAATTGAATAAAATAAATAATCACCAATAAAATGAATTTCGTTGATGAATAACAATATTGGTATAGTCGAAATCGGTGTGAAGGATATTTCGGCTGATGTTTCCTTAAGAACCACCAGTTCTTCAAAAGCTTCTGGAGTATTGCACGTGAAAACTCATCGTAGCAACAGATCCACCATATGATTTTGAATCTTTTATCCTTGAATCTATCATTCGTGTCGTTTCAGCAATTAATTTCGACATACTACATCATCTTTTACTGATGTTGTGAGTCACATTTAGGAGATTAGATACATTGTAGAGTTGGCAATCGATTATAATGAAAGCACATATTATTGTGAAAATAAAATTTACTGTTATTTTGTATATTGTGCTTTGACTCCTTAGCGACCACCGACAGTGTGTGTATTTCTTAACTAACTATTTCTACTTGTTATATAAATTTGATTTTTCTTTCTGACCATTCCTTACCCCAACTGGCCATTTTATCATTATTCTTTCAATTTTAAAGCCTTTTTTATGTTTAAATAGTAGATTTAATTTCATCTGAATGAAAAATTTTCTTAAAATTAGATACCAAAACCAATTTATTTAAAAAAAAGATTAAGATGTAATTATAATTCCTTTATACTTATATTCTAATTTTTTCATAAAACATTATTTAAAATAGTATAATTTTATGAACTAATTCACAATATAATTATTCCTTGCAGCTCGTTGCAAGACACTTCCCAGGAGACCTCGTCACGGTATGGTCATCGCACCGAAGACTGACCACGGGATGAAGGCTTTGTTTCGTTGCAAAGATGGCTACAAGCTGACGGGTCCCAATGTCACCGAGTGCAGTTTCGGACGCTGGACCGGCGAAACACCAGTTTGCAACGAAAGTGAGTCTTAAAAATTTAATTTACAAATAAATATACTGTTAAAAATTATTACGTAATGCCTTTCACAATTTATCTTTTGATATATTTATCCTTTGCTTTTCATCAGATATAATCAGTGGCAATTTTTTTCTGACGTTTGCTTACTAATTAATATTATATAAAAGTAGCAATGAATACATGCGTTGTTTACACAAACTAGATTCCAAAAGTATTTAATGAGATGATTAGAATAAAAGAAAATTACTTCAATGCTAAAATGTGCGTATAATTTGACAGGTAAATAAATACTTTAATTTCCATAAACATATTTCATAAATTACAATAAAATATTATGCTTGATTTTAGGTTTGAATGAAATACTCAATAATTGAGTGAATGCTATGATCGAGACAACCATAATTTAGTAAATAACATGTCGTTTTCAAATATTTTAAGTTAAATTATATTTTTCTAAAAAATTTAAAATATAAAGGAAATTTATTATTAACTTATGGCATTAAATTGATGCACATGTTTATGAATTAATGTTATATATGCTTCACTTCTCACTTGTACCACTAACTCTGTCTAGTGGCCATCGTGCCTGACTAAGGATAGGGTAGTCCTGGGATCGAATCCATGTCTTTGTCCTTTCCTTGTATGAATGGGCTGTAAATGGCTGCCTGCCCTATAAATTGGTATCTATTGCATTTTTGTACTCAAGAAGTCGAACTTCACTCCAAATCCCGGTTCAATTGGAAAAATGAAGCAGCATACCTCATATTGCCAGCTTACCTATCACAAGGCAACAACTCCTTACTTGTACTAGTAATGATTATCATGCTGATAAACTACAAATTAATTATCATTACAATGATAGTATGGAAATAAGAAGTGACTGCAGAAATTCAACTTTATATTCAACAAAAGAAATTATATATATATATATATATATATATAGATATATATATATATATATATATATATATATATATATATATATATATATATATATATATATATATATATATATATATATATATATATATATATATATATATATAACTTAAATAATTCAAATCATTTTGTATGGTTTGGTATTTATGATTCTAAAAAGTAAAGTATGTCAATAATATAACTACTTCCAAGACTTTCTATTTTGCAATTTTAAAAATACAAAGCAAAAATTTAGTTTATACCCTATACCTAAAGAAAAATTAGTTGATTTTAAAAATCAATATAGTAGTAAATATGTGTAACAATTCTATGAGTTTTAATAAAATTAAAAGGATTAATTAGAAAACATGTGTTTTATGAATGTCAATTTACCCTGTCCGACATAGAAAATGCATCACCAAGAAAGAGTGTTCAGGAAATTATACAAATTTGACGGTAGGCGCCCCTTACCGAGGTATGCAAATGATGTGATGTGGTCTCGTGCGTCCGTAGAGTAAGATATAAAGTGAGGAACCGCAACAGAGTGGGCAGTATTCGTCCCATTATTGCTGCTTGGAAAATAATCGTTGAAACTTTGTTCTTGTCCCAAATGACGCGTATAGTTGCTGAGAAAGCAACGCCATCAACGGCGGAGTCAGTTCCAGCAAACATATGAGTTTCCGAGGAATTTGGTGATAAGACGGAGAAGGGCAAGTTGTTCCTTATGGCAAATTGCAGCTGACAGGCATATGGACTCATCTACATTGCACCGGTTGTGACTAAGATTGTTGTAATAAGGAATTTTGGGACGTTTTGTGAGATACCGGTACAGCCAGAGTGACTTCTGCACGGGTGGATCGACGAGAATCGGTGACAATCCCGCAAAGCTAGTCTACCGAAATTCTACAGTATGTGAGGCACCTTGGATGTTCCCCTATTGAGCAGAACCATTTGCTGTCGATTGATTGCTAGTGACCTGCGCTCATGGCATCTGATATGAAGATTGCCATTGACCCCACTGCATAAACTCAACGTCAGGAATGGTGCTGGATTAGAGTGATGTGGACGACGGAGTGCCACAGGTCTTCCTCTCCTCGGATGATCACATCGTCTTCTCAGACGAATCATGATTTTGTTTCTTCCGTGGCAGTTGCCGCGTACAAATGTGACGTCAACGTAGAGAAAAGTATAATCTAGCAGCAATTATGGAATCATAGATTGAGGCAACACGACATCATAGTTTAAGATGTTATTACATATGATTCCAGGAAACCTCTTGTTCATATTCACGGCATTATGACAGCCCAACGTTACGTGGATGATATATGGCGTCTGGTGATAATCCCCTATATCTTTAAGGGATGCACAATGCACTTTAGTAGCAGAATAATTTCCGATCGTCAATTGTTCGAATCAGCCAGTATGTCTTGCATTGTGTACAGCTGCTTTCCTGACGACCATGCTTACTAGATCTCTTACCAATCAAATACATATTGAGAATGACTGGACGCCATTAGCAGATCCTGCCTCCTTCAGAAGAAGCAATTTGGCAATTGGTTGACTGGGGATGGAGAGCCATTCCTCAGGATGGCATATGTACTCTCAATGACTCTGTGCGTAGACGTGTTTTTAGTGTATCATCATCCATGGTAGTCCTACAACCTACTGGCCCACTCTTGTTCCCTGTCTTGATTATGCATATCATTTCTACATACAGATGTCTTATTACTTGTTGCAGTCTGTCTCTTTTTCTTGAATTTCGTCACTATCTGGCAACTCTTTCTTGGTGTTATATTTTCAATGTTGAGCTGTGTGTATTTAACGTAGTTTTGCTCTTGCCATTCAAGTTAAGGATCTATGCATTGGAGGCTTACGTCAATATTCTATACAAATATTTTGCGCAAGTATTAACAATATATTTCAACTTCATATTTTTAATATCTTTAATTAATTTCTATTGGTTATTTCTAAATTAGGAGGATTTTCTGATTTCTATTCTATAAATATATAATTATAAAATTCATATTAATAATAATATACAAATATTAAATAGAATTTCAAAATATCGATATTGTATGAAAAATAAGAATATTCTCTTGAAGAACATAAAAAATGAAACACATTTATGGAATTTTATTTAACTAATGTATACAAAGAAGTAGAAAATAACTTATAACTCAACTTACTAGCATTGTTTTGAAATAAATACCTTGCTTCAGAGAATTTGCCTTTAATTTTAATTTTATTTTAGTTAATAATTTACCTATCAAAAGTGAGTAATCATAATTTTACATTACGCAATATTTAGAGAATATGTCATTAGTATAAATTTATAACTCGTTCTTATCAAAGTAATTAGTTTTCGTAGAAGATGCCTTGCATTTAAATATTTTACTAAAACATAAAAACAAAACTAAACAAGATTTTAAGTTATCTAAATATCTAAATGAAAATTAAATTAAGCAAATAAGCAAGTGTACAGTGAATGTAAGATGCATCAGAATTTACAATTTTTAAATTTTAAAATTTTATTTAATTGCTTGAGTATTACTGGGCTGATATTTCTGTAATTGTATCAAACCAATGAAGTATTATTTATGTTTGAAAGGATGATAAAAATAATTTAACGCTTCAAAAAAGGGGAGTTCCTTTTGTTTGAAAATAAAATGATACGGCAATAGAAATATAAAGGCCATGATTAATAACCTTATGAAAATGATTTATTATCTTCCCAGCATACTGCCCTTTTCCTGGCGTGATTGAGAATGGCCGCATCCTACTAGTCGGACACATGGGGATGTACGACTACAGGCCTTACGTAAGAAAGATCACAAACAACAGGCAGATCATGTACGAGTGCGACAGACACTACACTCTTGGTGAAGGCCCTCCAGGTGCCACTTGCGTTGATGGAAGATGGAGCCCACAGGAGAAGCCCAAATGTGTCCGCGGATCACATCCACAAGTTCGATGGGATCGATCAGTCAGAGAGAAACGTGAGAATGCAGTAAGACGCCAGAGAAGACTAGACATGACGAGAATGAAAAGGAGAAAGAGGAAACACAAAGGTAAAATATATATTTTTTTACGGAAATCAATTTTAATTCATTTTTTTAAAAATTCAATCAAATACTCTGAGACGGTTAAAGTGCGAAAATTAGATTCTTAATATGTTTCATTATAGTCAGTCTCGTTTGTGAGATGATGAATATTATGTTCTTAGTTTTATATAATGAAAACTAAATAATCTATAATATTTTTGTTTAAGAATTTTCATTCTTTATTTTAAGATAAATAAAATTATTATTGAAATAATTAAGTCTTTATACTTTAATAAAATTTAGTTAATGAATTTAGTGAAATAAATGTGAATAATATATCTTTTTTTAACAAATATAAAAACATAATATTAGCTGTGTCCAAACAAATTAAATTCTGAATACTAAGAGCATTTTGTCTGTTATAACTAATAAAATATATCATTTTTTTATATTAAGAAGATTTTACAAAACATTAAAATAAGAACTTAAAATATTCCAATAATTAGTGTTATAACAATTTTTAAGAAATTTCATTTAATTCAATCTAAGATTAAATTTTTTTCAAGAGGTATTGATATTTTCTCACATTGCAAATTCCATGAATTGTAAATTCTGATTTTCAGTTTTGAAACATTATTCTGTTGTTTTGAAATATTTTTCAAACGAAACAAGTGACAAGATCATTTTATGACTATTCTAGGTAAAATTAAGATCATACTAATTTTTTTTTCGTTCTACATGAAATAAAAGTAAATTATTTATAGAATAGGAAACTCTATTAAGGACATAATATTAAAATAATATATCAATAAGTAATTCTTATAATATATTATCAATAAGTAATTCTTGACTTTTGAATGAAAGTAATTTTTAATACTTTCATTTATCTTTAAAATATCAATTAAGAATGCAAGTGCTTTGCATTTTATTGAATAATCTGAATAAAAAAAAAACCATTTATTTTGCCAAATTATCTTTATTGAACTCTTATGTAGGTGAATGTGTAAATGTATTAAGTGTGAATACTGTCAATTATTAAACAAACGAATGTTTTCATCTTAGAAAGTAAATTTATTCGCATAGATTATTATAAGGTCGAATATTTTCCGCAGGTCATTGCAAACCCATAGATTCTACTCCTTGGATGGAGGTTAAAGACATTCAAGGTGGACCTCGTGGTTCAAGAGGTAGTGTCATTCAAGTAACTTGCGGTTGGGGTTACTCACTCAATATTGGCAATAACAGCACAGCTCGATGTGTGGGTGGAAGATGGAAGCCTAAGAAACCGGAGTGTATCACGAGTACGTAAATTGCGTACGTGTCACTGTCAGCCTCAATCAAACTGTATGATATTTTTATCCCTTTTATCAAAATAAATACTTATGAAGATTCAAAGGTATATCATATTGCCTTTTCCTCCTGTGAAAGTTGTTGCAGTACTTAAAATATGTCTTTACAAAGCAATAATAAACATAAACCAATGATGTTTGATTATTTTTCAATCATATAACAGAATTCAGAGCAAAATTTATTTAATTTCAGAAATAAATTGAAAGTTACTTTCAACATATAGACCGTCATTCTAATCTAAAATATAATCATTGTAGCTTTCTTTAAACTTTTTATTAATAGATTGTTTTTAAATTTAAAGTACTGTAAGCAAATTAAAAAAATATCGTTATTAATATAGTATTCATTGATAGTTGTTGAGAGGTAAGATAATATAAGATGTTATTTATTATCTTTCCGAAAGAGATAAATACTTTCTTTTTCCTTACTCAGCTCCATGCCGTGTGCCTTATACCGAAAATGGAGTTTACCATCATTTCCATAAAGAGGTCAGTCCAAAAAGTTTAATGGAGCATAGTGAAGTCATCACATTATCCTGTGATGAAGGATATCAACTAATGGGTCCTGAAGCATTACGTTGTTGGTATGGTGAGTGGGCAATTAACAAGATGCCAAAGTGTTTGCCTGGTAAGATATTTTAAGATGCATAACTAAGAAAATAAATCTTAGATGCGAGGTCTTCATTAAAGCAAGAGTGCTCTTATAGCCAGAAACATAATTTTATTTACATAAAATTACTTTACGAGATAATCTCATTAGGGAAAACTGCAGCTGAATGGCGATGCTTGCATTTTATTTAATATAATTACAAAACATTATTTTCGTAGAATTATAAACATTACTTACCCCTTGTTAAATAAATTATCTACAGACTTTCCAAATAGATTTACTAACTATATTAGTGTCGAAGTTATGTTGTATAAATTTACAACTCGTGCTTTCAGTGCATTTAAGTTTGTTATTTTATTAATAACTTTTAAAATAATGTAATTTTGTTCTCATTAGGTACTTTTGTAATAAAAAATAAGGTTTTAATTCCAGACACTGGTGTATAATGACAGTTGTGTTCGGATTTCCTACATTCATATCCGTTAAAAAGGTCTATTGGAAGTTTCTCAGATTTTCAGATTAATATTGCGCTTAACCAAGAAAATTATTTAAAAATTCTAGAATCTTTGTGTACTAAAAGCAAACTATTAAGTAGTATTAATACGTTTAACTTTGATGTAAATTAGTATAAAGTAAAATAAGTATAAAACTAAATGAGTATAGCACAATATAAGAACTAAATATCGTTAATATGCCAAGTAAAATTTAAATAGCAATTATTTTTTAGACAATAATGGCGTTTTTAAAGGGACCGAGATGGATAAAAACTTATATTTAATTTATTCACGACATTTAGTTCTTTAATTTATTAACAAAAAGAGAAATTCTCTGAAAAACTCTGAAAATTTAAATTTACAATCATTTAGACATAAAACATTATACAACATTTTAACAAATTTTGGTATTTTATAGTAATTTTTGTGTGCATCTTTTCTTCATTCGGAAATTTATTAATATGTTACGTAAACATATTTCATTAGATAAAAATTTTAGCTCATTGAAATTAAGGATATCTTTTCCAGAAAATATTATCATTTTTCTAAATGATCATTACTATGTGATAAAGATATGCAATTAATTGAAAAGAAAGATTAGTTTATCAAATCAAACAAATATTGCTGTCAAATTTTACAATTACTCATTAGAATTGTCTAATTTATGGAATTGTATTTAGGAATCACAGCACAACACCGTTAATTATATTTCAAATAATCGTGATCTAGTGGTAGACAACAATTTTCAGCGAAAATTTTCAGAATTCGATATTAGTTCATATTAAATAACGGTAGATAAATGTATTTTAAAACATACAGTGTACTATATTCCTCTTGGGAAGGTTATAAGTCTATCGCCAATAAAATCACAAAAAAGGTTTTACAAAACTGTCATGTATTTAATGCACACATACCCATATAAAACGAAATTACATTTCTCAGTAATGCAACAAAGAATTTCTTTTTTCATGGCTGAATTCGGATGCTTCTAATTTTGTTATTATTTTATTATTGGTGTTCATTTTTCTGTTTGACGTGATTTTTTTTTTGGTGTATTGGCTTTTTTCCCTAGATTTTATTATTTGGAAATCTTCCATTATGAAGCCTACAACATATTTACTTCAAACAAAAGGATTTTATAAATAAAAATTTAAATTCCATTAGCTACATTTTCCTCCCACGAGGAACATTACTAAATAGATTTTATTGCCCAACAATTTGAATTTGAATGTACAATAAAAAATCGTTTATAGTATGAAATAGTTCAGTATGGAATAGTTCGTAGAAAAATGCATCCCTTTATCTTTATGTGTGAGCTTCAAGACTTTACTTAAGATATTTTGGATTGAATTTTTTCAAATAATTTAAAACTGTTTTATAGTTCCAGTAATTTTTAAGTCCTGTACGAGGCTACGACTGATAACATGCCCATTAACTTTAAATCAATTCTATTATTTCAAAGACATTTTGGAAGACAAACCCACCAGTGAAAAGTGTAACTTTAACTCAGAAATTGCCTGAATGAAATAGACGAAATCACAATTGCAAATAATTGATTGTTATAGTATCAGAACCATAAACACCATACCCAATATCAGCCACCTGGATTCTATTTTCGCCTTTAACGCCAAAGAAAAACTGCAAAATTTAAAGCACTTTTCCCTTTGCTGACTCCTAATTTTAACATCCTGTAGCTTAAAATTGAAAAGACCAAGCAAAAGAGCTTAAAACAATTTTTAATTCCAAATCACACTTTTCCAACGAGTGTAAATCTGAAAATGTTAATTGTTTGTTTTACGATAAATATCAAATTACAGATACACACCGAAAGAATAATGGATTTCTCTTTTTACCAAACTAATATGTTTGATATAAAAATTAATTCAGTCTAAAAAAATTTGGATCTTCAATGATTTGATGAACATCATACACAGGTAAATAAATTTTATGACGGTATATTTAGAGATGATCCTCTAAGAGCTAATAATTTTATACGCAATATATAAGCTTCTAAAATATTAGAAAAATGCTAACTAAGGCAAAGATTGAGTACTTTAAAATTTGTACATGTCCATTATAATGTTCTTGCATTATATAATCGCAAAATGATCATTTCTAAAGAGTGATAACAGTAAATGTGATCATTTCTCACAACGATTCCTTTATAAATTTTTCATCATTATGCTCATTATTCGCTTTGATGGTTTAATAATGTAAAATGGAATTTCCTCTTAAAATGTTTGTAAAATAGATTTTCTTCTAATCAATGAGTATGTTATTGTTCTTTTAGAGTTGTATTTTAGGTTACTGTAGAGTTGTACAGTATTTTAAATTTGTTCACTTATTGAATTGAAATTCCTTTATCAGCAAATTATTTGTAATTAATATAAAAAAGTGTTAGAGACTTATACCTACTGCTCTCACAATTGACACGTTCCATGTAAATAACGTAACTTTTTTTTCTTAAATACTGAATGTTATTTTGTACAGGTCCTTGTCATTTAGCCGACGTCCCTCACGGTATATATTTAGATGGATATCGATCTGGTCTCACTATTTCTCATGGGTCTTCTGTTAGATACAATTGTGACATGGACTTTGAGAAGACTGTCCCGGATCCAATCCAGTGTCTACAAGGAAAACTCAGACCAGATTCTCCAAGATGCCTGCCATCTCGGCAGAAAGCACAAAGTGAGTGTTATTACCTATGTATGAAATGATTTAATTGGAATGTAATTCTAGCTAATTAACTTTTATATGCAAAATAACTTCAATACAGTTGACTTAAAAATAATTTTGGAAAATAAATTTAATAGTTTAACTTTAAAAAATTCATTTATTTTGCATTTGAAAACTTAGAAACGAACACAACAACAGAATAAGTTAAGTCATTTTTTACGAGTGCTATAAAAATCAAAATATTAAAATCGAATATAAAAAATGTGAAATACTAAAAAAACACGTTTCCCATTTTCACAATGTATGTTCATTGTGAATTTTTAAATTTGGATTAGCAACAAACACTTTTCGTGTAGTTCATAATAAAAGTAATCCTTTAATTCAAAAGACTAGTAGTGTTGGTCAAAAGTTTGGAAATAATTTTTTTCTTTTCGAATTTTTTCTGGAAGAAATATTTTTTAATCGCATTAATAAATAATTCGTAAATTTAGTCATTCTCCGTATGTACAGTTAATCATTTGTGAAAATTAATAACTTGTATAATGCAGGAATTTGAAATGTTGAAAACAGAACATTTGCAAGACTTGTTAAATATTTTAATATTTAATTTAAGTGTAAGTATATTCTCAACAAGCCTTGTATAACTTGTTACCACGCTGAAGCATAACTCTAAAAATTTATAAGAACTACTTAATCTGAGAAACTTTTGTAAAAGTTAATTAGTTGGAATGTAATTCTAACTAATTAACTTTTATATGCAAAATAACTTCAATACAGTTGATTTAAAAATAATTTTAGAAAATAAGTTTAATAGTTTAACTTTAGAAAATTCATTTATTTTGCATTTGAAAACCTAGAAACGAACACAACAGAATAAGTTAAGTCATTTTTCACGAGTGTTATAAAAATCAAAATATTAAAATCGAATATAAAAAAATGTGAAATAATAAAAAAAATATGTTTCCCATTTTCACAATGTGTGTTCATTGTGAATGTTTAGCTTAAATTTGGATTAGCAACAAACACGTTTCGTGTAGTTAATAATAAAAGTAATCTTTTAATTAAAAAAACTAGTAGTGTTGGTGAAAAATTTGGAAATAAATTTTTTCTTTTCAAACATTTTTTGAAAGAAATATTTTTTAATCACATTAATAAATAATTCGTAAATTTAGTCATTCTCTATATGTACAGGTAATCATTTGTGAAAATTAATAACTTGTATGATGCTGGAAATTGAAATGTTGAAAATAGAACATTTGAAAGTCTTTAAATTTTTTAATATTTGATTTAAATGTAAGTATATTCTCAACAAGCCTTGTATAACTTATTACCACGCTGAAGCATAACTCTACAAATTTATAAGAACTATTTAATCTAAGAAACTTTTGTAATTCTTGAAGATTTATGCATTCATATATTGAAATGATTTGTTGAATTACATTTACAAGTCACTGTACAGGAATTTAAGTCTGCCTAGGCATAAACTGATTTTTTGGAATGCTGATTATGCTGAAATTATAAGTGAGAACTATCAATGCCATGTCAGCGTTTAATCACATATTTTTGGGATAATTTTCCTTTCGAATATTTTTAAGCAACAATATTGACATTTAATAAAAAATAGAAAATGTGTTTAGAATAGGAAAAATTTTATTTTGAAAGAATTGATTATATATACAGCCTTATAATACATCAGGAACAACATTAAAAACTACAAATTTGTGAGAAATCAAAGCAATTTAATTTTAAGAAAATAATAAAATGTTACTCTAATTCACATAAACTTATGACACAATTTTACACGCTATGATTAGAAAAAAATTGAATTATATACATAAATTTTAATTCATAATGAAACTAATGATACCAGAATTATGGTACTAATGATGGTTCTGTGCTCAAAGAAATTGCTACCAAATCTTTAATACATATTTAAATTTAGAAAGCAATTAAACTAAAATACTATAAACCAAAGCTTGGAAAGAGAATAATAAGATTTAAATTGCATACCTATTTATTTATCAGAAAAATCAACACATATCAACACAAAGGACGTCAAGATATTTCTTATTATCTCTATGATATTTTTTTTTAATTTTAGAATTATTCAAATAACTTCATAATAAATTAGAAGGGTGTTATTCATTCACAATTAATACTTTATTTATTATTTTTTTAAACTTAATGATATTAGATATTTAAATGCAAAAGCACATTTGAAAAAAAATCGATTTAATTATTTCAGATATTTCTCCTCTCGATACAGTTATGTCACGAGTAGGAACCATTACGTCAGATGCGGGTGTCCCGATCATGGACCTTTGCACCCTTCCTGAGAGACTGCACAACACTCTGCTGTACAGGGGAAGCACTTTCATTGAGCCTCCTGGGTACTCCTCCAGTATGATGTATGCTCAAGTGCAAAAGACATCACATGGTGGAGGAAACCGCTACTTTCCAAATGGTACAGAAGTCTTATTCAAGTGTTTGTCTGCTTATAATGGTAAGAAAACTACTTGGAAGATAGTCTGCCAAGATGGTGTTTGGGTTGGAAGGCCACACAACTGTGGTGAGTAAAAAATCCGTAGTTTGAGATATCAAAGAAATCATTGTAAAAAAGTTTACAGCATATTTAATGATTTCCCCCTTTTCCCTGTGGAGAAATGTAAAAATGAAAGGTTCAAATAAAAAGGAGGAATGTCAATATTAATATGCATGTATCACTTAAGCTGTAATGTTGATACAATTTAATGATGGGTTAAATAAGAATTACAAGTTACGATCGCATATTTTGAAAATCTTATTATGTAAAAATGTCATTGAAACTAAAGTGTATAATATTAACTCGTAATTTAAAGATATTTTTGTATGATATTATAAGAAACTGTTGAGTAAAAGATAGTACAAGAAAAATTCTAATTATAAAAAAATAAAAGTACTATTGAAATATTTTTTATTAAATATTAGAAATTTAAAAATATAAATAACTCTCAACCTCACACTTAGTTTTTTATTGGTGTATAATTTCTAGTGAATGAAATGTTTCTAAGTATTTCTATTGAACGCATACAAGGTAAAAAAATGTATTATGTTTTTACAGAGTATTCATATCATAAATATATGCACTTTTTGATGAAAATGTAAACATTTTTTTAATATTTTTAATTGGTTGCCAATTATTTTTATCCTACGTATTATTTATAAATTAGAACTAACTTTGCTTTCAGACACCAGAATTCACCCAGCTCCCATCGATCATAACCGTAATAAGTCCTGCATTTTTCGTCGTCCAAATCCAGACGTAGTAGCATTTACCAATGACAAAAAGCTAAACATGGACATTGCAAAGTTCCCCCCGGGAGCAGAGATTGTGTACAGATGTTCAGATATCGGCAAATTCAGCTTTGAAGGTAGCATCAGGAGAAGATGTGTGGGAGGTCAATGGACAGGTTCTGAACCAATTTGCACTGGACTTTCACAAGAATATGATTACGCTCGTAAGTTGATGATGCATTTCATTCAGGAAACTGAAATCATTAAATTTATTAAAAATTAATGAATGTGATAGTTTTCTTTTCAAAAAGTGCTTACTAGAAACTTTTCTGATTCAAATAAATAAATGTTTTCCATAATAAAAGGAAATCATTGTAATTATTGTCACATTTTAAAATAATATTTGAAATTTCTCAGTCAAATAATAATTTTAAATATTGACATTAATGTGAATGATATTGTAATCAAAGAAATTCAATACATCCACAGAATATTTATGATATTTTAGAGTGCAGAATTTTATATGATTTTACCGTTATCTAAGGTAGCATAGTATCTCTAAAGTAAATCAGTTAGTAAGAATTCAATGGAAAATTTACATGGATATTTTCAGAAAATTATTCAAAACATTTGTGTAATAGTTACTTATGATTCTTGGAGAAGATAACTCAATTTACAGACGCCTTTGCGAATTTAAGCCAGTAGAGTGGGTTTTTCGTTTACCTAGACCACCACGAAGGTGAAAGTACGATGCTGCTCTAAGATTCCTCCGATAGATAGCACCTACAGAGGATCCACTCCCTCAATTTTGACATTGAACTAGAGGGGGAGGAAATTGTCTCCAGACAATTTCACCCATGGTGACTGCTCAACGACCAACCACAGGACATTCGATTCCACAAATTTAACGAGCATGTACTCAGTGAGTCTTTGGGAATCGAGGTCCGCATTTCCGGATGATATGACGATGGCTACCACAAGGTTACCACGACGCACCGTAAATTTAAATAAAAATATTATTTTTTTTAAAAAACACAATTATGATAAAGGTGAACTCATTTTTTCTCTTTTTTCTCAATTTATCTCAATTTTAATAATAAGTATCTCAATCTTAATAATAAGATCGAAAATGATTTCATTTCTTAAATATATATCTTATGTACTTACAAATATTGTTTATATAAATAATGTTTTCACAGATACTTTATTTTAATTTTAATATTTATTTTCAATGAAGTTATGTAATATAAACTTTTACTGATACGGTTTTCTCCTTTATTTTTGGTTGCTTCTGCATTCATTTATAGTAGAAAAAGCACCAACAATATTATTCCGGCATCAAATTGGACAAATTGCACAAAGCAATGATGGGAAACTGATTGTTTATCCAGGAACAGTTTTGCATCTTGAGTGTCTATGGGTTCGGAAGTATGGGACACCGCATTGGGAAGTCAGCCACAAGAACAGGAAATACCCAGAAGGTAAGCTAATACTCTCAAGAATCTACAGGAACATGTAAAGTGATCTTAAATATTAAAAAAACAACCAGTTCTCTTTATTAAATCACATATTTTTTGATAATCAAACATATTATTAAAGGGTAAGTCTCTAAGTCGTTGAATTATTTAGTTTTAAATCATACTTCAGTTAATCCTCATAAACTAATTTCAAAGATCTATTGTAAATCCTTAATAAAATAAAAGAATATGAAATAATCTTTAAATTTTTTTAAAAAATATTTTTACGTTGTTATCTGAATTATAATTCATACATTAAAATCGCTGATAATGATAAGACATTTTAACAATGATAAGCAAACTTATTAATTAAGGAAATTCAGTCCGAGAAAAACATTTTAATATTAACTAAAATCAAAAGAACAAAAATAAATACTACTTTTAATTTCAGAGTGCTATCTTTTTATAGGATGGACAAGCGAACCTGGAAGAGATTCACAATTGGAATACAGACTTACAATATACCACGCTATGACTGAAGATTCAGGATTGTTCACGTGTGTCACTCCAATGGGGCATCAGCACGCAGTTGAAATTGTTGTCTCAGGTTAGGTATACATCATTTATACTAAAATAAAGTAAATTAAGTAGCTTTAATATAAAAATATGATTAATAAAATATACATTAAAAGTTTTTATTCAAAATAACTAAATGTAGAACCTTGTTTTTCCTTTTATTTTCTTATTAAATTTGCTTAAAGTAGTTTCGAGCCTCTTATAAATAAATTCCTTTAATTTAGCGAAAAAGTGAATAATTATTACCTTGTAATTGATTCTCAAATATATATACGTGAAAATCATAAGAAATTGACCTAATTGCTACAGTTACAAAATATTGAGTCAAATTGCAATCATTGTTATCATTTATTTTTAAAAATAACTTGTAAATATATTTTATTTGTTTTTTATAGAAACCTGGTAGACTAATTTAGGATAGTTTTCAAATACAATACAAAGAGGTTTTATTAAATATTAATAATCTCCTGTGCACATTTTGAATAAAAATATTGTATGTGTGATAAAATCCACCAAATAAAAGTATATATATATATATATATATATATATATATATATATATATATATATATATATATATATATATATATATATATATATATGTATATATATAACTAATTTTTTACTACAAGTATCTTTACAAACATTTTGTTTCGATAAATTTGAAAGCAAATGGTATTTTGCTATTAATTATTCACACATATCATTTCAATAAACTTAAGATACTGAACTACATTTTTATATGCTCACTATTTCTTATTTCATTTCATTGCTTTAGTCATTAAAAAATATTCTTAAATCAAAAACAACAGTACTTTTGCTTCTGTTTTTCATACAAGCATTTTATTTCGATAAAGTAGAATGTAAACATTCATATTTCAACTAAATTAATTTTTTATGTATTTTTATAATCATTTCAATCTATGCCATATAATTAATTATAATTTTTTGAAGCTTAAAAATACACAGATATATATATGCAGAACGTCATTATATATATAATTCTATTCTTGTAAAGAAATATTCCTCTACATAAAATCTATGTCGCATTACAAAATAGCAAAGGCATTAAATTCAGTATTTTATTTTATCAGAATTTTTATGCTATGCAAATGTGTTTATATAGTTGAAAATTCATTAATAATTTCACTCTTATTTTTTGTACTACATCAGAAGAATTTGATGCTATTAAATTAAACTTAGTAAAATGTATTTTAAGATAAATGTTTTATATTCTCAAAAGATTTAAAATTTATTTATATTTCAATGTATAAAAAAATAACTTAATTAATATAGACTGTGATTTTTAAACCAGTCATTAAAAAAAGCAAACATTATGTTTTTCAATTCTTTCACAAAAATATTGAAATTAAATTATCAATGTTTCTTAAATCATTTCGTTTTGTCTTATAGCTGTACATTGCCCTCCCATACCGGAAGTAGGCGGATTAATGCTAAGCACAAGTGTGACGAAAATGAACGTCAAGGTCGTCTTCTCCTGTGATCAAGGTCGTAAACTGAAAGGCTTTGAACAGGCCACATGTTTGCCATCTGGGAAGTGGTCTGCGAAAGCACCTGCATGTCAAAGTAAGGAAATTTTAAATTATTTCCTTAATTTAATTAATTTATTTATTTGTAGCAAAAACATTATTTTGAAAAATAAAATATTAAAAAAAGTCCGAAAATAAAAGTCCGATACAACATAAAAATAAAAATTATGAATAATTGTGTCAAAATTGTTTTACACAATAATCGATTTATGATATAAATATTAGATTTTTTTAAAATTTATATCAATTATTGTAAAGTTAGGATGCTATAACAATATTTTTTGCATCTTTATAGCGCTATTTTTAACTATTTTTGAATTGATTTTGTTTGTAACATTTTCGAGTATAAATGCCCCACACAGTACACAATATCTTTAAAAACAAATTAAAACAAGAAAAAAAGGAGCTTTTAAATTATGAATGAAATAATTTTTCGTATTCAATATTCAATAAATAATAAACACATTTAATATTTTAGAAATAAGAATGCACATTCAAGAAAGCTTGAATAGCCAAAGCAGTAGTTTGACTATCAACTACGATGCATTTTCCTTATGAAATGTCATCATTTATTTGATTTTAGTTTTGCACTGATTGTTAATCATTCATTTATATTATGCGCACCTTAATTTTCTCAACATAATTAAATATTTTAATTTACAAATGATGCATGGAGTACTTTTTTAATCAATTTCAGCACTCGAGTTATAAAATTTTATATTTTTCTTTACAGAAGTACCGATGTGCCCTTATCCTGGGACTACGAAAGGCGTCACGATATCAAACGTAAAATTCTATTATGACATTTCGGAGACCATTATCTTCGGCTGCAAAGACGGTTATAAAATACAAGGTCGAACAGTACTACAGTGTATGGATGCCGGACGATGGTCCGGTACAGTACCGACATGTCATCTTGTCAAAAAGCGGCTAACGGAACCCTAACGCTAATTAGAAATCGAAGACTGGTTATGTTCGGAAAACTAAAGTCATTGATGATGAAGATGGTGATTGGTTAACGGTCAGCGAAATTAGCCAATGAACATCGTGACAAATCAACCAAAACTCGCACAATAGAACTAGAAGAGATGGAAGAAAATCTGCTCGACAGATTTAAACTATTGTCATGTACATAAATAATATCATACTGTGAGACCAAAGTTTTATACGATGAACAAGAGAAAATTAATTTTTGTTTCAATAAAAAAAACTGCCCAGTTTTCTTTTGGGTATAACAATGTCATAGAAAAAATATATTATATCGATATATTGTGTGTATGATTACTTAATATATCAAATATTTACAACAAAACAGCTTCTATGAAAAAATACATATCGATATCTCTACATATCGATTAATTTTGTAGAAATGTGTAGATTTTCTGGTCATTAAAAAATTAGAAAAAAAATTGTGCAAGTATTGCTTTAATAATACAAGAAAAAATTTTCATGATTAATGAAAAACATTATAAAATCTCTTTTTATCAAACAAATATAAGCAATTCAACATAATCTATTAATATAACATTAGTTTTCGCTTACCTACACTGCTGACTTTTCCTCATTTCTTAAAATAGCGCGATACATTAATTTAAGAAACATAATGTATTATATATCGATAAAACACCAAGAAAATCTTAGAAAATGTTTTTCAAAAATAAAATTTTAGAATACCATAATAATTTATTAATAAAGATTGCAGTGTTTTTTTTTTTTTTTTTTGGTTAATGAAAATATTAACATACGATAGTTTAGCAGGACAAAAGGGTATTTTCCCGTTTACTAAATGAAAAAAGAAATAAGAAAACGATTATATTTCTTACGTTTCATCAGTTTAAATCAATTCATGTACATTTCATATCGTTTCAACAGAAAAATAAAATAAAATGAATAATCTTAATAATATGTATACTCTTTTTGAGGATCATTAATATTTTAAGAAAATGATTTAAAAACAAGCTAACTTGTAAAGTATGTTAGAAGAAGTGATTATTTCCAGTTTGTTTCAGGTTTCGAAAAATCAAAAACAACTTTTTAATTTTCCATACTTTTTATGAGAATTATAAATTTAGTCATAAAATTATATCATTGTGTATATGCAGTCTTAGTTATTGGTAAAGCATTGGAATATAAATCTTCAACACATACTGATGCAATAACAAACATGTCTTAGAATAATTCAAAATTTCATTAACTTTAAATTAGATGTAATTGTCTTAAGATTCAAAAAGTTCTATGTATAACTGGTGCTTAATATATTAATTAAAACAACCAGCAATTATACACTTTATTTAATATATATATATATATATATATATATATATATATATATATATATATATATATATATGTATATATAAAGAGAGAGAGAGAATTAATAATGTTAAATTTTGAAAATGTTAGTTCAGAGTAATGTGCTTTGAATCACTTTATTTATGATCAGAATAAATTAAATTCGTACCAATATATCCTCACAAATTTATTAAATATGTTGAAGAAATATTGTTATTTAATGATTTTGAAAGCTAAAAAATTTTCTAAGTTAATGTAATTACATAATAAAAGCAAGCTATTTATTAAGAAAACTCACACGAAAACGCATCATCTGGGACATACTACGGTTTTAGCGAAAGCAGTAAATATTTAAGGCTCAGATATTTAAAATTGTCTGAAAGTCATATATTGTAAGTTTCATTACAAAATATACAATATTATTAAGAAAAATATCCAACAACTTGATTTCTGAGTTTATACCCCTTATTTTCAATGTAAGACTAATCTGGAAAGGAAAACATAATAATATTTTGCAAGAAATAATATAAAAATGCGCTGTATGTTATATAAGAGTATCTTAGTCTTTTAAAGTTTTTTTTTTCCAGTAAGTTTCTGCAAGTCAACATGAAATTTCTAAGTATGATCTGATGTACTGCTATGATGGCTGGAATTAGATTTATAACAAATTATTTAGTGTTTCCATGAAATGTATCTGAAATTTTCTCGCTAATACAAATGTGAAGCACTCGATTAAACATATGATAATTCAAATATTAATACTTATTTTCTTATAGGATAAATAGCTATCTATTTAATGGGAAAATGATCTTTTATATAATGTATTTTTATGTTATTATTTTATAATATAAAACGGAAACTTGTGTAGTGAAAATGCTGATGTGGCAAGTTATTTTTATTTATTTACTGCCCAGTAGAGGTTACATGACCTGTATTTGTAATGGTCAAGCTAGCAGCGTACAATTCAACTGTTCGGGAGCTTGAATTCCACCTCAGGAGTTGATGTTTGTAATAGTTCGGAATCCTTTTTAAGCCATCGGTTGAATTAACAATCGTATGCAAAAAATGATCGGGGAGTGACAAAAAAAGCAAGCATTTGCCATATCTATATACGTTAATTAAGAATGATATCACTGAGTCTTATATGAACATTCTATCTCACAGTATCTTGATTAGCAATTACATTAACTAAATCTTCAAAATTATCATGCTTCTTAAATAGTGTATTATGTTAAAGATTCTAATGACACATTCTTATCTTACTTGTGAAAATTTGAATATCATAAAATGGTTACTTCAACTTTTAATTGATTAGAATTATATGTAGAGATTTGACATAGATATTAATATGTTTGATGATATAATTTGGTAATTTGAAAAGTAAAATTTATTTTACTTTTGAAGAATTTTCTCATAGCGCAAAATTAAGATTATTATATTTTATTATTACGATTATTATAAGATTATTATACTTTTTCATAATACTATAATGTTAAAATATTATAATATTTCTAAAAACTAAAAGTGTTTTGTTAAGTAAAAAAAAAAAATCTTAGAAAATGTTGATATGTTTAATATGCATAATATTAAAAAGATTTTTATCGATGGCTTATTGGTTAAAATTAATTATATCTTGATGACTTCTATATTATGATACATAGATAAGACAGCTTATTGTAATTAAAATAAATATGCACAGGTTGTTCAATAACGGGTTTTAACATACTTAGATTTTTTGTTAAGTAAGAAATCTTGAAGTAAAAAACACTGAGCAGATTTATTAGCAAAATGAATTATGAAATTGGCAACTTTCTTTTGCTTTCAACCGAATTGCTGAGATTTGTAATGTGATACAGACTTAGAATTGTTGTTTTGACTTACTAAAAATTGAGTACATATTTAGCTTATTATTTTTAGTTAAAATCAGTTAAAGGAAAAATCATATATCTTACTTTACTGTCTTAGATTAAATTGAAAAAAAATTGAATATAAAATAAGATTATGATGATACACATTACTGATAATAATATAAATATTTAACAGAGATGTGATTTGTTTCGTAAGTATTATGATGAAAAATTTATTATTCATAATGGATATTAAGAAGAAAAATAGCTATTTTACTTTTTCATTTGAAATATTCCAAATTTAATTTTAGTGTAATAAGAATTATAGTTTGCAGATTTATGTCCTTAGAAACTTACTATGTGTGGGAGGGCAAGGTTTTATATCTATTTATGAAGGGGGTATGTTTCTTAGAAATAAATTAATAAAAAATCTTTGATTTTTTGTATCGCAGACTTTGATATATAAATCATCTAACTAAAAATTTAAACTTGTAAATTGATAAACGCAAAGTAAGAAGTATGGTAAATACATGTTCTGCATTTGTGTACATAAATAAGAAAAAAATATTTTTTGAAATTATTGTAAAGTGTTTCATAAAAACTAATTTGAATAAAAGGGAAACTATTTTATATAAATTTAAAGAATTTAACTATATTTTTGTTAATATAGTTAATTTCTTAACTATATTTAAGAATTTAACTATATTAACAAAGTTAATATAGTTAAATTATTAATATATTATATTAATTTAACTATACTTAACTATATTTAAGAATACATTATATTAACAAAGGTAATATAGTTACAGTTCATTATTAATGAATATCTTTCTAGAAGTATGTTCATGAAATTAAGTAAACTGATGAAAAAGTCTTAATGTAATTTCCCAATATGTCTAATTGATTATTGTACATTGCATCCTAAGGAAAATTATAATATATTTTTCTTAGCTACTCATTGAAGTATTATATAAATTTTGAACTGTTGCTTCTATAACACAATTTTACTTGAATAAAATCTATGTTGAATTACAACGTTAATGTGATACGTTATATTTAAGGAGTATAAATTCCATCATAAAAAATTGCATTATATAAATGAAATTAGCATGAGAATAGTGTAACCCTTTTTATGTAAATAAGTATTGACTTTCAAGACAAAGTAAAGTATTGAGAGAAAAAATAAACACATTTTTGCAGCATAACTAGAAAACAATTTAAAGAAAATACGGAAAATTATTTACGTTAAAAGAGAAAAAATATGCAAAAGAATTTTCTGCTAAACGTTTTTTTTTTTTTTTTTTTTTTTTTTTTTTTTTTTTTTTTATCTTCTGCACATTTCTTTGGCATTTTTATTCTGACTTAGTACAGAACATTCATTTGCTTCAACTGAGCATTTGAAATAATGAGGTTGCTTAAAAAATACTGTCGAAACCTTTTTTATTAAAAAAAGGGAAATTTCTGTGCATTGTTTATTTTACCTTGCTTTCTCTTTGCATCTCACAGCTTTTTTTTTACAATTGTATTGAAAATTTTAGTTTAACTCTCGAAAAATGATTCTTGCTTTTATACACATAATAAAAATTTTAAATAATAACTTTTTTATCTAAATCTTTTTCAAATGCAAATATTAGTAGTATGCATAGAATCAAGAATTTAAAAAATTTATTTTTCAACAGATTATGATTCTAGAATGTCTTTCATGAAATATTTTCAATCAACTTAACGACTTTTAATAATTCCTTACAGTATTTTATAAATTCACAAGAGAAAACCATCACCAATCGTCGATTTTAAGAAAACAAATAAAATGCTTGTTTATCAAGTAAGTAGGAAAATTATGAGTAGATTATTAATCATGCTAAAAAAGTCGGAATTTAATTTAACTAATATAAAATTTTGATTAACCAAAAGATGAGTTCTTTTGAGCATTTCTAGAAAGCAAGAATCTGGGAAGCGTAGATAAGAATAATTATTTTAATTGAATCGGCACATACGTTTTTTATCATTAAATAGCGCCTTTTTTATGCGATTGCAATTTTATTAGATGATACATTCCTTACCATAGTGATAGAAATAATCGACAAGTATACCTACAGTATTTAAATCACTTAAGAAAATTGACTATTTTGTTTTAAAAACTTTTTTAATTTCCAAATAATCCTTAAAATGTTCATAAGTATTGTCAGTATGTTGTTTATTAACAACACAAATTTTTACTTGAAATTAAGTCATTGCTACAAACATTGAATTAACATTTTTAGCATATGTTAGCTAGATTTTTTTAAATTAAATTTTCTCTTAAATTTTACATATCATATAATAGAATACAGGGTTAAGAAACATTATAAATTTATGTGAAGGTCATCAGATGCTCACCTAGATGATCAGATACAAGTAAATATCTAGATGATGTTTAACTAGATATTTACTTGTATTGTTATTTCTCTCATAAACCAGTACGTATACATAACAGGTATTTTGAAGGGAACTGTTTAGAGGCTCCATACCATATTTGCGAGTCAAATGCGCTTTTCTTCTCGACAATAAAACATTGTTATCACATTTAACAAAGAGTAAGCAGTGTTAAATTCTTACAAGTTTGAATAGAAAACAACATATTTTGAGATTTTATTTTTTGAAAAGTTATGTTTGGCATGCACGAACATAACATTAAAAATAAGATTATCTGAAACTAGTTTAGATTTATGATCAGTTGTACAATAATAAACGAGTGTTAGATCATAGAATTTGATTTCATAAAATGAAGAGTTTCTTTTTATTTACTACCATAGACTTTGCTACGATATTATATAATTCCAGAAAGAGAATGTATTTAATATAGAAATGATTGTATATTTTATGCTATTCGTTCAGAGGAAATCTCAATTCTACAAACGTTTCTGCAATATGTTACACATGTTGTTACAAGTGGAATATATGTTCACATAAAATAAAAGAAAACTCTTTTTCTTTTATTTTTCAATCCAGAAAAGCAAACCAGAAGATCCAAGTTTCGTATAGAATTTAAAAGATGAAACAAAAAGACATTACCACTTTTGCACTTGCTTGATATAAATTCCAAAAAGTGATGCATTTATCGTCACTTTTGTTGTGGGCACTGTTCTTCAATAACCAGAACTATATTGAAGGAGCATTTTCTATAACTAACATTCATTCACTCGTTAGCATTATAGCAAAAATAGTTATTGGATTTCCTCAAGGAGAGGTTTATTTGCAGCGTATTAGTTTCTAATTATGAGGATATACAAAGGTAATTTTAGTAGATCTTTATTAAATATTACTATTTTTTAAATATCTGAATTTTAGAAAGGTATTATAAGTAGTGTAAACTCTTTAATAAAATTATTGTTACTTATAGATCTGATTCCTTTCATATTTTAGGGGAATTCTTTATGTATGGGAATGAATATCTATTTTATTTTGTACTTTTAATATGATTATTAATTAAGACAAAACACATATTTAAGAAAATGCGTCTAAAATCATCAGTGAAATGATTATGAGTTATGCTTTATTTATGAAAAATAAAAGTGAAAACTTAAGGATGTAAATATTTAAAATAAACACAACTTTCAAATACAAAATTAAGTGAAGCTCATGAAAATTTATCAAAAGGAAAAAATACTTAGTGCTGCCAAAATAAATAAATAAATAAATATTAATAGTTGTAATTTCTAAGTTATGAGTTTTCTAGTGTTAATGTAAATGCATATTTTACATAAAAATTTTAACAAGCCAATAAAATGATATTTTACAAAATTTAAAGAAAACACTAATATTTTCTTTTAAATGCTTGTGTAATATATGAATATTACTAGAACTGTATAAATGAAACATTCAACAATAATAGTTAAATTTTTATTGCTTGTTTTGCTGGCATGAACAAAATTTAAATTACATTAGTAAATCAATTCTATGGAAAGATAATACTTTAGAACTTTAAGAGATGAATATCTCTTTCAAAAAACCCCACCTTTATTTATATATGGCCCATGATTAAATTAAAATAATTTTAGATTGATTGATAAGTAGATGATCTTCTTCATATAAAATTATAAAAATAGCATATACTTTTAATATGTAAAAGAAACAAATTTAAATCTCCAATGATAGATTTTCAATTTCATTAACTTAACCTAGTTTTAATTAAAAATGCAAAATTAACAACTGAATTTAAAAATACTGATTTAAAATTTTACAAAAAAATTACGTTTTCGTTAAAAAAAAGTTAAAGGAAAATGAATATAAAAATAGAATAAAAAATTAATATAAAAAAATTTCCTCTTCATCTGCTTTCAACTATTCACAGATTTAAATTCAAACTGAATTATAGATTTGTTTGGATCACGTCTTATATCATTTTAATTTTTTAAATATAGTTAATTACATATACCGAGAATTTTCTTTTTGGCACCTTCGAAATTACTCTTCATTAAGAACATTTAATTAAATATAATAATTTTAACTTTTCATTAAGAAATTCTATTCCTATTTCAATAATCTAAATTATTATTTTTTTAAGTAATATTTTGAAGAAGTTATTTGCACATACCAGGAATGACTATGGTCTAGTGGTAGGAAAGCATTCTTCATATTGAGAGGTCTCATGCTCGATTTCAGCATTTATTAAACTGCAAAAAATAAACTTGCTTCTACCATCTGCGAGCACGTCTGTCAAAAAATCCTGCCGTTATTAATTTCAGCTATGACAATTCAGCTACATTTTAAGGCGTCTACTATCTTTGCCATCTATCTACAAATTTAGATAATCTATCTTTGGCTACCTACATCTATAAAGTGTGTTTTCTTGATTGACTGATAATTGATTGCGTGAAGTTTAATGGCACAGGTTCCTGTCTAGGGCAAACTGCCCCAAGCATATGGTATAACATCAAAGACGTATTGTTGTAAGATCTTATAAAATAAATAATGTTAAAAGCAGAATGTGAGAGACTATATACAATGTAGAAATTTAATAGAACGTAAAAAGGTGATGAGGTTACGTGGTGAGGAGTTTCTCCAATAAGCTCTTGTAAAGTTAAAGCGGTAGGATTAAAACATGCAATACGATAGTGGTTAAAATCAGGGCAGTCAATTAAAATATGCTGAACAGTGTACGATTCGTTACATGTAGCACGATAGGAGGACTTAGTACACTTAAAATCAAGTGCTTGTGAGTGAAATGAGTATGCCCAATACATAAACGAGTGAGTTTTACATCAGATGTATTTTCTTGAAAATTATACATGATAATTGGTCATATTTATTGGTTTTAGTTGATTAGCTGCTCATCATTTAGTACTATATATTTTATTCATTCTATGTATAAATTTTGACTTAATTTATATTTTGCCTGCTAATTTTATGTATAACGTTGACATTTAAAAATGTTACAATGACAAAATTACAAATGTTTACATTCATAATTCTTGAACTTTTTGAAAATATCTAAAAGTTACTAAAATTCAGCAAATGATCAGGAAATATAATATATTTTTAAGTTAAAATTCGTTGCGTAATCTATAAATTTTAAGTTGCATTTCTTAAATAACATTTATCTGTTTCAATTTCTATAAAAATGTATGAGTAACCTATAGAAATGTTTCTAAATCTAGGGATTAATTCTCATGCATGTTATTTAAGTATTGCATTTTACTTAGAATAATTCTTAACAATTAAATTAAAATTCACATTTGAGTTTGCTAAACTGATGTATTTAAATAATTAAAAATTACAAATTACTTTTGAAATTCGTAAAACTACCTTTAATGTAAATCTCTTCTATGCATCTATTACAAATATTTGTTAAAAATTACATTTAATAAGTAATTTAAGATAGTAATTTTTAAGATTGGTTGGAACCAAGCATTTAGCTTGGTTGAAAACTGTGCTGGATACGTTGGAATCTCAGTTTGTTGACCTTGTACTATATTATTTTAATTTAAATATACATCATGTAATTAGATAATGGCAACATACAATAGAAACTTCTTAGCAACATACAATTTGGCTAGAAAGAAAAAAATTGTAAAATTCAAAAGAACTGATAATTTCATTGATGAAACAGTGAATTATTTAAAATTCTCAAATTAATTTTAATTTCTCATAAAAATTTATCTCTTTTTTGAGCCCGAAAAATTTCAAAAGAAGTATGAAATGTATGGAAAAGGGAATTACCAGTTAATTGTATATCAAATTTAAATTTAAATATCTTTATTAGCAGCTGTGAATTTCCACTCCTGGTATGAATAACTCTGCCAGAATTGGGCTGAAATTAAGAGAAAAAATACTGATTACTGACAATTAGATGAATATATATTGCTATATGTGTCGTGAATTGTTGTTTATATTCAAAACAAAATTTAATTGAAGAAAAAAACGTAGTTCAGAAAGTTCATGAATTTTTATTTAAAAATTGTAGATTGGAAATGATCAAAAATGGCATGATGAAAGTTTACCTTAACTAGAAACATTGATGTTATATGTGCTGAAATTTTTCCACCAAAATTCCCAATAAGGATTCTTTTTATACGAGAAAAATAGCCATAAGTAAATAATCTAATGCAATACTCAATGTAGTATGCCACGCATTTTTATTCCAGGTACTTATTTAACTGAGAAAGGGTAATTTGATTCTAAATTTCATTATTTAAAAATAAATTTTTAATATCTTTTACAGTTCAGACCAATAATAAATGATAAATTAATTATCTAAAAAGTATTTTATATATAATTTCGTAGCATTCTTTATTAAAATTATCTGGCGATTCATTTCTTAGCATTTAAGTAGATTTAAAAAATAAATATAATAGTCATCGTAACTCTCTACATTTGATGTGTAATATTTTAATATTTTTAACACGTTATTGCCACATAATTCCTTTTACTGATCAGAATATAATATTAAAAACTTACATATGTTTTAAAATATTCTCTCTTCCTGTTTTGTTTGATTTGCATTTTTTTAGAAAAGTTGTAATAAAACAATAAATTTATGGACCGTAAATATATATTTTTCAGTTTTCGGAAAATACTAAGAAATATTTTCCAAAATTCTGTATAACCCTTACAGCGGAGTAATAATAACTATATACAGTAAATATACAAAAATCGATACTTGATCTTTTCTTATAATTTAACAATAAGTTATCAAATTTAATATTTAAATATTTTAAAATTTAATATTATAATTTAATGCATAAAATTCATTATATTAAGAAAATTATGTTTTTAAATTTAATTTACTATTTAAAAATTTCAACTTTTGAATTTTTTTTTTAATTTTATATTTTAAAGAATATTTTCTACGACTTTGATCAGAAACTTAGTTTCTGAGAACACATAAGCATTTTAGAGTTATACGATTATATCATTTAATTACAAACAAGCCCTTAATTTTGGTATTGGGTAATCTCATAACACGATTGCTACTAAGCGCATTATATTCACGTTATAGATTCTGGCTTGACTGATACATTTATAAGACTTAATTTTGAGTTACGGTATACAAAGTGAAAAAATGTAAGTCACAAATGAACACAATGAAACAAGGCTTTTTTTAAAAATGGTTTATTCTTTTATAATATTTATCGTTTAAATACTTACATAAAAAGAGAAGAAAAGTACGTAGTAAACAATAATATCAAAAATCTTGTTCAGTAATAAAATTCACATTTAATGTTTAAATAAAATCTATTAAATTGTTTTTATTCATTTACATAGTTCAACGCTAATGATAAAAAGAAACATAATTGAATTACAGATATAAATTTGTTCATTTTAAAAATCATTTAATTTCTTAAAATTTTATTACTTACTAAATATTTATACTTATAAATAGAAATAAAATTTTAATGCCATATTTTTACTTATAAATATGCTTATTAGTATGTAAGCAACTCGAATTGGAATATTGCTTAATATGCAAGAGATCATAGTTCAATAAATACAATATTGATATGCTATATTTATCAGATTTGCATTAGTTTTTATCCCTTCTAATGACTTCAAATTATTTCATTTTAAAATAGTAATTTAAATTAAAGTAAGATACATTAGTTTAATTTACATTACCTTTCAATGTATTTTCTTTAAAAAAATAAACTTCAATATCATCTAATGATACCGGTATTATAAGTTTTTAAGACGAGGCCTCTCTTTCTGTAAAAAAAGGTGTAATGTTTCTTCACCATTCTTATAACAAGAAAATATTTTTTCAACAGTGAAATAAGAAACCTTAGAATAAAAGAGAAAGCAATTTTTTTTCAATAGTTATTTTGCTACTGTGATAAAGAAAAGAGAAAAGTTTGTATTTTCTATTTGAGTTTGTTTTTCTTTTTTAGTCCAATTCTTGCGGACATTTATTATTTTTTTTTCTAAAAAATATCTATTTTCCCAAAGGCCAATTTATACACTCGAAGTTCATATGATATATCTCACAGAAGCACTGAATTTGTAGTCTTAAATGTTATTGTATTTTAGGGATGTTTATATTCTTAATATTTTCTGTCTTATCTGAAGACTTGTAAAACGAGTGTCTTGATTTACTCAATAAATTTCATTATAATTACGTTAAAGTCTCTAAAAAGCCAGTTTAAAATTACAATCTCAAATAAGATAAAATAAATAAGTTTTTTTTCTAAATTTTTCGTCACATATATAAACTGATTTTCTTTTCACAGAATTCTAGTCCTAATGTTTGTAGCCAATCTATATTTCTATTGTTTATTAATCAATGTTTGAATCATCAAAACGACATAAATCTCCCGGCACCTCTTGATTTCTGCATTAAAATATTCCATACATAATTCTGAATGTAATAAAAAATTTCTTTCCTACTGTTACTTTATATATTTGAGATGAATATAATTTTAATTTATACTATTTGCTAAACTGACACATTTTTAAAAATTTTAAGTTTAATATTCATTAAAATAGAAATATTCTATATATTTCTTGGAAAAACCACTCCATATAACAAGTTATTATCCTTCCTTAACACTAAGAAAAATAGATTTTTTTAAATGCAAATTAGAAATTCAATATTATCTTTCTTTAAAATTTGATGAAGTAATTGAACAAAGAATTTGTATCGATTAGTCTAAGAAAATTCATTTCAAATTAGGTTTGTAGAACATATTTTTTACATATTTTTATAAATCTTAGGAAAATTTTGAAGTTAAGTAAATTAGAATGATAAAAATCCTACAAACGTGTATTTGTGAAATAATATGCATGAGCGGATACCAGGTATACATAAGTTATAATACAGAAGTGGAGTAAATAATTAGCATAATTAAAAGTTATAATTAGTATAATTAGAGTAAGTAATTAGCATAGATATTTTAGCTTTGTAATACTTTTGACTAATAAAATTAAAAAAAAAAGATTTTTTGGAGTATCACAAAATTGTACAAATTAAAAATGAATTTTTTTGATGCAGTATGAAAATAAATTGGAATATTTAATTAGTAAAGACAAGACAATTTCTCACCAACATATTTCCCAAAATTTTCTTTTCTATGAGAAAGGGAAAATTACGAAACAATTTTAATTAGTCTTTAGATTTCATTAATAAGTAAAAAGAGTTTTTTAGGTATTCCTTTTAAAAAGCACTTTCTAAGGAATGTGGAATTCCATTTCTGTGAAGCTGTATTGAAATAAATTCATCGTCATAGATAAGTCAAATAATTTATATAACCATTGCTTTAAACATATTTTAGATTAAAAACGCAATTAGAAAACAATGGCATGTATTATTCCGAAGTATAATTTCCATCATAAAACGTATCGAATGATATTAAACTTCATATTTTCCGCAGAAGCTTCCATTTAAAAATGTGCAACTTAAGATTTATTTAATTTTCCTGATAAAATCACACAAAACAATTATTCCTATTATTGTGCACAATCTTCGAATTTAAATTGTAACATAAAAAATATCGAATCTGAGGAATAAAGTTATTACATGATTATTATATAATGCTAATAACAAATTCATAAAAATGAATATCCATGATGCATAATTCATTATGTAGAAGTATTAATTTTATAAGATAAAAATAAAAGAGTTAACTATTTATTAATTGAAGTAAAATATATAAGTAGAAATAATTTGCACATTTATAAATAAAAAATTCACTTAATATAAAGCGTTTTATACTAACTTAAATTACAATGACACAGTTTGGATGAAATCGATTTGTAAAGCATCGAATCTCAAAATAACTAAATTTTCATAATTTAAATAAAAATATATCAATATAAATAATTCAGTTATTATCTAACACAATTAGATTTTTGAAGCATTAATCAAATTACTCTCATATAAAAAATTCCAAAGAATTTGTATTTACGTGGAAATTAAAAATTTAATTCCTTTTATCAGATTTAAGGAGATATTTATTCATTAAATTACATATGAATGTCCAATTTTCTACACTATAGTTAATTAAACCAATGTAATATTAAGCTCGGAAATGTATCAAATGGTATTAAACATATTTTTAAACAAATATTTCCATTGAATTATTTGCAACCTAACAGTTATTTAATTTTCTTAATAAATTCAAAACAAAATTCTGTGCATTTAAGATAGAAATTATTCCGATTTCCCTATCATTGTGTGCATTTTTTCGTATAATGTTTATAAAATTTTTTCCAATATGAAATTATCTTTGAAATATACTTAAGCACCACACAACTTTTCTATTTACTTGTTTCATTTTTTCACGCAGCTTTCAATGGTTACAACGCCATTAAAAGGCCTTTTAGCCTCCTGGGCTGCTTTTTATTGGAAATGGATCATACTTGTGTGTCACAAAGGAGAAAACTCGAAACCTGATATCCTCTTTAATTGCATATTGGAGGACAATCTCAACATCTATTTGCAGTTATGTTCAACAGCAGGTGGGATTGAAAATATGAGTTATGCTCTTACGAAAGCTAGTTCACCAGGCCACGGTGAATCTCAGTTACTTCTGTCTTTCAGCTTGAACAAATTCACTTAGTAATTAATTAATTGTCAGATTTTATGATATTTTTTGTTATTCCAAACTTTTTTAATCTAAGCTCGCTTAGGCTATACGAAATAAAATTAAGGGTTTCACTGATGAAACTAAATCTGGAGGACAAGAGTTATTTTATGCAGTTTCTGTTGTTTTGTTTCATTTAAAACGTTATTCAACTTTGAGAAGATGTAATTATAGGAAAAAGCTTGTTTTTACTTATAACTTCTCTAAGTCGTGTTTTCACTAACTTAAGCATGCATATCATAATAATGCTGGGAAAGAATAATGAGTATTGGAGCTATTGTCTCTATATTTATTTCATCTTACAGAAAGTTTGGATAACGATGTGTGATTTTAGTGTCAAAAGTGGCATAAAATCAAAGTTGAGATTACATGGTCTTAAGTAATTTATTTAAAAAAGTTTTTTATGTATAAATTTAAACTATATTATCAGCTACAATTCAAGGAATTACCACTTTAATCAAAGAAAGTAAATTAAACTTTGCCAAATGGAAACTGATTAGAACAGACAAGCTTTATTATTGGTAAAAAAAGCGATTATATGGTGCATCAATTTATTTCATTAATTAAATATACCATCAAATAGTTCAATACTAAGTCAGATTGTGATTTTTTAGTATTTACTATGGAAAAGTTCTGAATTATAACTTTAAAAATAAATAGATGAAAACTTATTTTTTGCTTAATTGCATTTTACAGATAAGACAATATGTGTCGATAATTTTGGACTAGTTTAGTTAATAAGTGATCAGAAATAAACACGCATAATAATCTTTAAAATAATATTTTTTCATATTTCAACTAAGAAAGCTTTACTCGATTATTCAAATTATTATAATTAAGTTTTTAAGAGCTGTATTCCAATCAAAACTTTTAAATTGTTGAGAACATTTCAATAGAGGCTAAACATTTCATTTATATCTTTAAGTGTTACGGAATAAAGAATTTCAAAAAGCATCTGAAGCTTCTTAGATTTGCTGTTTCTTAATAAAGTCTTTGAAAAGGAAGTTTTATGATGCAAGGAATATTGTTAAGTTTTATTCAGTCTCTTCAGTTCTTTAATCTTGCAGTCTGTTCCGCCTGTGTTAAGATAATTGTGATCCAAGCAGTCTAAGGCCGAATGACTTAAGTGAAAGAGATTTTTCCTGAATTCTAATTCTTGAAACATAAAAGACCTGTTACCAATTAGAGGCTCTATTAAAAGAGAACTCGAAAGTAACAGGAAGATTAATAGCATACTTTACTTTGATTTTTTAAAATAAATATTTCAAGTGCATCTGGTTGTTGGAAGTTGGGAAGGAATTTTACTGGTGACTCGTTTTATTTGCAAGATAATATAATATATTAGAAGATAACTTAAAATTTTCATTACAAAAAATTGCGTAAGAATTTAATATATGACATATCAAACTTTAAATGATGTCTTTGAAGTAGTTAAGTTTATATGGCTTAATTTAACTAATTACTTTTTTAGTATATTTTGTGAAATAAATTTAATGCAAAGTATTTTTGTGAAAAAAATGTTCGTGTGATAAAGAAGAAAGTATAGTCTTTTTCTGTTTCAACTATGAACAAATTGCTCTTAAGTTTTGCATTCTTTACGGTAATAGAAGTTCTTGAGCAAATTTGAAATATATTAACGCTTTAAATATTTGATGGGTAAATATTTAGATTTAAATTATGAATCAGGGTAATTACAAGTAATAGGAAATTATAATTAAGTTATTCGAACTGATAAAAATCAATATCCTCTGTTCGTTTGTTATATTGATTATTATTTATTTAATGTTGTTTGGGAATTTAACATATAGGTATTAAAATTATAAGCACAATCATTATTCAATATATTTTCTCGGTAACATCTTATTAAATAACGTTTACAATGCTTTCATAATTTATTAAAAAGCCAAATTTTTTTAATTAATTATTTCCAATATTACATATGTATTTATACTCATATATATATATATATATATATATATATATATATATATATATATATATATATATATATATATATATATATATATATATATATATATATATATATATATATATATATATATATATATATATATATATATATATATATATATATATATATATATATATATATATATGTGTATATATATATATATATATATATATATATATATCTTAGATATTTATTTTATTCAGAATCTTTATATGCCGATTTGCCAACGCGGGAAAAATAAACAAATAAGTAATCTCTTTATTTGTGTGTGGATTTTGAAATGCTTTTTAAGAAAAATGTAAATCAAAGTAAAACTTCAAAATTATGTTTCTGTTTAGATAAAGCAATTGTAAATACATAAGTATATTACAAAAATGTAGTATTTTCTTTCATTTGGAAATTTATATGGTATAAATATTAATATGAATTATATTTTACTTCTTAACAAAATGATTATTTAAAGTCGATAAAATGATTCTTTAAATCATATATGTTCATGTTTACTGATTTTTAATATTTTAATATATTTACATTGGTTATTATGGGAATAAAGTGATAATATTTGAAAATAAATTATTTAATAAAAAATTGTTGCAAAAATGATGTGATTTTATATTTCAAATGGAAAAGAAATACATCTTAAATATGTTCTGAGTTAAAAAAATAGCTAAAGGTTGTAAAGTAACGTGAATTATTGCCACATAATATAAATTACGATATAAAAAATAGTTAAAAATGATTTTTCTTGATATTGCATTGTAGAGAAATGTGTTCTAAGAGTTCTTAAGTAACATTTCGTTATTGTTATCTCTTAAATTAAACTGATTCTTATTAGCATGATTGGTAGTTTTACTATTATCAAAAACATGAATTTTAATCAAATGTTCTTTGACAACGGGATTATTAAAAAGAATGAAAATATTCGTAAACAAAGTCAAACTTTGCTACAAGAAATTTATAGTTAATAATCTTTCACTCTTAATAACTTTTTTTAGCCTCCATTGCATAAGTACAGTCATATTCAAAAAGTGCCTTATTACGCAATCAAAATTTATGGTAGTTATGTGCTTGAAGAATTTAACATCATTGAAAAGAAAATAAGCAAAAATTAAGATGGGTTTTAAATACAATTTTTGTTCTTATATTGAATAAAAACAAAATTTCATTACATATTTCATAACAAAATTTCATTTTCATATAATAATAATTCAACAGATGATTCATAATATAAATAAATGAATGTACATAAAAATCAAAATTTATCTATTACATATTCAGGTTAAAAAATTATCCCAGAAACACATGAAAGTCAGCTTCGGGCACAGCAAAATATTTGTATAAAATAACTTAATATTTTATAAAATTCATGATAAAATTATTTCTGTCAGAATATTTTATATGATAAAATCTATTCAATATTAACTATTCTCACGAGATTTATCCTCCCTTTAAGAACGGCAGTTTAAAATGAATAAGTTTAAAAAAATTTCTTTGAGATTTATGGCTAGAGAGGCTAATTAATTACATGTTAAGAAGATTTCTATAGATAAAATTATACAATATCAAAATTTGGTTGTATATTAGCTGTTTCCGGTTTAATTAAATATTGTTTAAATACCTTTTACAAGATTGTTATAGATGTTCATCGTAGATACCAAATTATGAATCACAAATTTATATTTTCTTTAAGTATTAATTAATCATATGTCCCTGAATAAACAATAATTTTGGGTTCAAAGCTATTCCCTTACTTCACACATATATATATTTTAAGTAATAATTTATGGTATTAAACTAATTACAAATTATACCCTATATATTGTTTTAATTACAAACATTAATTTATAGACTAAGTATTATTATTCAGAACATAGTTTATCCTATAAAGGAAATTAGAAATTCCTCAAGCGATGATGAAAATTTAAATAAACAACAAATTCTTTTAACAGTTTTTACTTTAGATTGTTAGAGAATGTGCAATTTTTAAAAACGTATTCTAATTCTAAACGTTAATTAAGGAATAAATTAACCTTTGTCTAACCTTTGATCACGATAGCATCATGAGATGAGATTTCTATTGTCTTGCTAATGAACATTTCCCCATTCATTCTGAATAGGCTTTCCAACTACAATAATATCTACCACACTCTTAGAAAGTTTATGTTTGTCTTACCTTATCATAGAACTGTGTTAATTAAAGAAATTTATTTATTAAAAAATTTAGTAGTGATATAAGTATTTTCTGGATCACTTTTTGACGAACATATAATAAAGTCTCTTATTTAAATACTTATATACTTTTTACAAATTGCAAGATAAGACTTATTTTAAATGGTGTCTTCTTGTTTTAAATAAGAAATATAAAGAGTAGAAAGTTAGAATTAAGAATGATTCTAATTTTAATAAGATAAAGTCATAATGGATTCTATAAAAACATTTATTAGATCCAAATTAGAAATTTTTAAGTTGGTCAAATTAATTTCTACTGATCTGTTTTACTATCATTCTCCTAAATGTTAGAAATGAAATTTCGTATGAAATAAATTATTTTTAAATAGCTTCTTTGAAATGTTGCTCAATAAAGAAATTAAAAATTACTATAATTCAATAAATTTAATTTTTGTTATGTAGTAAAAGTTAAGAAATGTAATGTAATTATATAAATTTACGAAGTAGATTTATATCGAACGTCAGCCTAAATTTACCTATAATTTTTTAAGAATGATATTAAAATATATTGTTAACGAAAAAAATATCTTAAATTACATATTAATTTTTTTTATAAAATACATCCAAAAATTTGTTAAACATATTATCTTGTTTATCACACAATTGCCTTTTAGAAATTTTTGTTAAATGATGTCATGGTTAAGAGGACGTTGTATGCACAAATATGAGCATGATTTCTTATTTGTTATTTAATTTATCTTAATTTTGATCGTGCTAATTTTTAATATTTTCTTTATACCTTTAACGCCTTGCAATACATACATACATACATACATACATACATACATACATATATATATATATATATATATATATATATATATATATATATATATATATATATATATATATATATATATATATATATATATATATATATATATATATATATATATATATATATATATATATATATATATATATATATATATATATATATATATATATATATATCAAGATGAGAGGATTTTAATGTGACTTTTCCTTTCAGGACAACAATTTAATTGACAAGAATAATGAATCAATTTGTAATCCAATTTAAATATTTTTAATCATTTCTCTCTTTAGAAATTCCTTTTCAGATATAAAAGAAGTATTTATATGTCTGTGTTTAAGAACAGAAAAATGATATAAAAATGTTTTCTAATACAGTATCAAGATGACAATTATTTTAAGTATAAGCGTGGAATTTAATCTAATATTATTTTTAAAACTTATAACATAATCATATTAAATTTAATTGATCAGCAAAAATGTGACTAAACTAACGAAATTTTATGCAAAATAGTTAAGGAATGGAGCAAAATTATTAAGAGATATTTAATTTATTTCAATTTATCATAATTTATAGATGTTTGGCTTTAATGTTTATTGGCAATTTATGACATATATAAGAATTTATCATGATTTTTTGTTTTTATATATATAGATATTAATTCTTATTTAAGGTAATTGTGTAGCAATAGATTCTTAATCAATGTAAATATAGATATATCTATGTCATAGCATATTTCATAAGATATCCAAATATACACCCGATTGATAAATTTCATAAACATTATTTCTTTAAGAAAAAATAAAAGATTTTTATCTTTCAAGTATCATTTTAATACAATGTTATAATTCTTTTTTAACTTATTACAGTAACTTTTTTTGAGGTTTCGCAAATTGAATGGAGAAAACTATATTTTTTTTTCAAAATGAAAGACTTTTCAACTGAGAAAGATAATCTTATTGCTTGGCATTTAGAAAAAATACATACACACATGCTAGTTTTATCTTTTTCTTGATTTACGAAGATAAGATTTCCAAAGATAGATTTCTGAAATGGTATCTATGGAGACTCGAATTGAAAGAAAAGAAATACTAATGACGCATTATCATTTCTTTTTCTCCACACAGCTGCATCTTCAGCTAACTGGAATATTTAATGGTAATTATTATTTAAAATCAATACATTGCTGACTTTTTAAAATAAGATAGAAGAATTTAATAATAGGTTTAAAGTAAATGTAGAAAACAAAATGCACCAGTAATTTCTTAAGAAGGAGAATTAATTTAATTATATTTTCAAATACCATTTTTATTTAAATTTACTAATACATTTGCTTGTCATATAAAGTTTTGAGCTACTTTACTAGTTTATTCCTTTCAGTAGTAAAATGGTGATTATTTATGCATATTAAAGCAAATAAATCTTGTGGCATTTTTTGACACTTTTCTCATGACATTTCATGTCTACATTTATTCTTCATATATATCGTAATACTAAGCATCGATAATGCAATGCATATATATATATATATATATATATATATATATATATATATATATATATATATATATATATATATATATATATATATATATATAAGAAAAATAATTTAAATTATGTATAATAATTAATAGAAAATGTATAGATGTACTGTACAAAAAAATTATATGTGAATATTTTCTATTCATTAATAACATAAGAAATAATAAGTAATAAAAACATGCTGTAATTATATCTTTATGAATATTTTTAATTTTATCATTGGTTGTTATGAATTCTTGCAAATGTATAAAGAGATATTCATCTGATTAAAATGCATATTTTGAGAAATACTTCATCCTCAGAACGAAACTGTGTGATGGAAAGAATGATACAATGAATTTTTTATGAATAAAATATGACGCCCTACATATATACTTAGATTTATGGACGGAAGAAAAATTTGTATTACTCATTGATTTATTATATTCTATTACTTCTTAAATTATGAATGCCCTTTTACTGTTTTTTGACTTATAAATACTAAACCTTGTGTGTGATTAATGAAAGGTTCAAACTCTAAATAAACACAAATTTTAATGAAAAGAGAAAAAGGTTTTTAAAATTTTGATAGTTTTATTTGAATAAATGCATTTAATGATGAATTAAATGAGATTAATGTTTGCAGAAATTTTGACTTGGAAGACTACGAAAATTCCTGTTTGCTATTTATAGTGCATTGGAAAACTTAATTGTTTTATTCTTGTATATAACGCAATATTCAGTTTTATATCTAACTTGTGATGTGTAATCTTTCAGAAGTCCAATATATAAAAATTTATATTAGAAAATAAATTTGAACTTCTCAAGCTTTTTTATTTGAGAAGTTCTATTGGGAGTTTTGTCATTCACAACTAACGAGTACACTCGATTGCGATGACTGCAGTTGGATTGAAAATTATCGAATCGCTTATGAATTCAAAATAATTATAGTTTCATAAATTCCTATCTAAATACTTACATGTGTGTGTATACAAAATTTGATGAATAATGAAAAATTAGTTTCTTAGTTTGTATGTTACTGTTGTTGAACTTGAACAAACTAAAGTTGGCCTATCACGGCCAAAGAACCTCACTCAATGTAGGTGACATTCAGTTTCTTCAAACACAGTTTGACAATTTTATTACATTTATTGAAAACATGTTGAGTTTCAAGATTTCTTAGAATTTATTTAAGTGATATTTTCTAGTTTTCTATTTTTTTAACAGAACAAATACTTAATTTATGTAATTTTATTCGAATAAATATTTTTAAGTAGATTTTGCTTGTTGTTGAAAACAAAATTGGGATTACTACAAAGGCAGTTCTATTTTGAAGCCTGAAGTTGTTCCAATCATTATGGGCAACCAATCAAATCAAATTATATGTCAGAATATTGTGACATTAAATTATTTGCTCCTAAATGCTGATTTTTTTATTGTATTCCAGAAATCTTATGAATTTGCAATTTTCAGTATTAAAAGTAATTTTATGCGACTTTTACTGCGTAATACGGCTCTGAAAGCTATCTGTATTGGAAAAAAATTAACTTTCTCTTCGATTTTTTTTATTTTGTTTTATCATACACAAGAAATTAGTTGGAGTGGCGTTGTGATAAGGAGCTTGCTTTCCGAATCGGCTGCATAGGTTATATACTGATGAAACAGCACCAAAATATATATGTTAGAAATTATTTATACTGTCTTAATAACATTAAAAATACACACAGAAAAGATAAATTAATACTAACAAAATATAGTAAATGTTAGAGATAAATAATATCAGTAAAAAAATCAATTTGATACAAATATTATCAATGTATTACAGGAATCAATGGTTCGTTTTAATTTCTCCACATTATAATTTTTAGTCCCTTAATCCTAAATTTTTACATGATTTTTTCACAGTTCAGTAAAAATGACTTTTAATTATTTAATTTATTGCAGAAGCCTTTGCTTCACTCATTTTACTTATTACTTTACAATTTTAAAATTATTTGATAAATAGTAGGGATTTAGTATAACAATGTATATATATATATATATATATATATATATATATATATATATATATATATATATATATATATATATATATATAAAATTCTCGTGTCACAGTTTTCGTTGCCATACTCCTCCGAAACGGCTTGACCGATTTTGATGAAATTTTTTGTGCTTATCCGGTATCTATGAGAATCGGCCAACATCTATTTTTCATCCCCCTAAATGTTAGGGGTAGTACAACCCTAAATTTTTTTTTGGTTAGTTCTGTTAGTTCCTAATAGATGGCGGTTTAGCATCTAAGTTGCACAGGTATTCGGCAGATGGCGACGTGTTTATTTTTCTAGATTATACCATCTTCGAGAAAATTATCGTGCGCGCGCAATCGCGTGGTTAAATATAGAATTTACATATATTTTCATGATGTATAATGATACTATAACAATTTTTCGTGAATCATTTTCATAATTATACTTTGTATTGTGTTATTATTGTGCAGTATTCAGTTTGAATATTTTTAATATTATAAATAGTAAAATAAAATTTTATTTATTACTGTTTTTCTCTACTAATTTTCATACCACCTCGAAAATATGTAAGTATTTCTTGATAGCCTTTTATTATTTTTATTTTTATTTTATAATTTGATAATTATTAATTTATTCAGTGGAACATTTTGGTCTAATTTATTTATTCCAATGATAAATTCTTTTAATTTTTTTATTTCAGTATAATGCCGCGGAAAAAATTTTCAGTTTTAATATAATTTAAAATTAAAATAATAATAGTTCGATGTCAATGTTATCTACCTCATTTATAACAATTTATTTTTAGATGTCTTTAATTTATATAGTATATTTTATAAATAAGTCACTGATTACAAACTATAATTTAATATAAGATGAATAAAATGTAAATTCAGAAAGTAGATGTTGATTTGTGCTTAATTTCAAAATTTCGATACTTTACCTATTACTATTAAATTTTGGTGAAACGTTTTATTTTTAATCTCCTATGAATGAACCTATTCTAAATTTTTTTAGAAAATATTAATTTGATTGAACCCAAGAATTAGTAAAAAATCGATTCAATGTATTTTAAAAACTCAGCCACTGCAACGCGTGGCTGGGTCAGCTTGTATATATATATATATATATATATATATATAACACACATACATAAATATTAAATTTACTCGGCTTAAATGATGTTTTATATTTCTGTTAAGAAAAGTGAGTCACGCTTAAACTGTTCTGTTCACATAATATAAAGGTAAAGCATCCTGCTTGTCAATTTGATTTTGTGTGGCTAAAAATGTAACTGAAAGACATGGATGAAATTAATAATTTAGGGCATGGTATTATTTAAATCGGTACATATGTTTAGCAATGATAATTTTAGGTCAATTGTAACAAAAACTATATTTCATATAATAACAAAAATACAATTATACCATCACTTTTGAGTGCTATTTACAATTTTGTAAACTATAATAATATGCATTCAATAAAATAAGTAAACTGTCATTTCTTTCTCGAGAAATAACAGTTTACTTATTTTAGAAACTCCAAAGGCAGTAATTTTTATGGTTTTATGCCATTGAACGAAAAGTGCACTGTTACATAATATTAAAGAAAGAAAAATTACGGTAAATGTATGTAAATGAGAATAAATGGGAGTTTTTCGTCGTAATTCATATAAAGTATTATTAGCATTGGAAAAAAGTAAAAACATAAATTTTTGTTCAATCCTTCTTGAAGAATTAAATAAATAAAAAAGTATAATTGTGAGAACATTTTTTGCATGGAATAAACGTCCAACTTCCCTCTTAAATGAAATTCTTTGCTTGTGTTTTTTCATTTCTTAAGCTTTCATTTCTATATTTTGGAATAAATAAACTCGGAAAATTTATCTTTCACAACCAACATTAATTTCCTTGTCCCTGGGGACACAGAACTATGCTTTGCTGAATAAACATTAATTTTCAACAAAACAATTTGGCTTCGAGGGTACCCATCACCTTATTATGTTTTTGAGATCAGAATATGCGCGATATTATTAAACTCATATTTCTACATTCCCTTTAGCGGATACTACTGTCAGTACTCGTATTTTTGTGCATTTTATAAATCTTAGCATTTAGATAGATTTATTTTTTTGCTCACAGTTGTCCGAATTCATTCTATGTTTTTAGATTTTCATTTAAATTTATAAAAGAATTCATCCGTATAGTATTAGTGTTCTTCATTTATTCATTATAAGGAAGAGTATATCATATAATTATCAATGTGACTTGTGTGTAAATTCTCCTTTAATTTATGAGAAAATGTTAAAAATAAATCACATTATATTGCAAAAATTAATTCTCAGAATGGTTATAAGATGTGTGGATATAATATTTAAATAAAATATTGCTTATAGGTTTGATGAAATTTATCTTGTAAGTTTATAACTATATGTAAGATTTAAAAAATTGTAAAATTTTTAAACTTCGGTATTTCCTCTTATTTATTTTCAAACATTTTATTATTTGTGAATATTTACACAGAAAACTAACTAAAAATTATTCAAATTTCTTAATTGTGCTTTACTTCTCAATGTGCTTAAAAACATTAAAGTTAAATAAACAAACAGATGTATGCCGCATTAAGAATTAAATTTAAAGGATCTTCTGGAATTAATGAGATATTTTGTAAATTTGATAGTTGGTTATCAAACTAAACTTTACTTTTATCTGATAATTTCAGCCACTGGAAAATAATTGTTACGGACATAAGCAATAAATCTATTTTCAAATCAAATCACATACTGTTTAAAAGATATTATGCAAGAACTCATGTATTATAAAAGAAAATACATATAGCAAAAAATTTCAAATAATTTATAAAACATTTAAAAAACAAACCATTTTTATAAATATTTAAACATACCTAATATATCATTTCATGAAATGCTTCTAAAAACCATTTTCTCATGTGTACTACTCCATTAACCCAACTCTAGTTTCTTCACTGCTTAATTTTCTTAGATTTGATAACCTTATTTACTAGTTAAGTCCTGTTTTAGTGACTTTGTAGTCCATATGAAATAAATTCTATGCAAACATATTATGAACTTTTCTGTGACTTTTAAGAATTATATAGTATTTTTCTCAAATAATAAAATGAACAAGGATGCTTTTATCTAAATTGAATTTTGAGTAGATAAACTGAAATGCTGAAAGAGCTATTCACTTTCGGAAGGGAAATAATTGATTTTTGGAAGAGGTGTCTAAAATGCAATGGATGGCTTTTAAGTTCTTACACTTTTCATTTAATATTCTTAAATGCTTCCCTTATGTAGATGTCCTTAGTTTTTGAAAAGAAATGATCGGAATTATGATATTAAAAAGAGTACATTAAATTTAATTGAATCTGCAACTATTAAGCAAAAAAAATTATGAACTAGACAAATATTGCAATCCAATAAATGGTAAAGGCTTTATTCCTTAAAGTGTTGATATGAATGTGATTAACGTCATTTAGCTCACACTTTTACTGAAGCATAAAACTATGTCTAGAATTCTCAAAGAAGTAAATTCCTAATATAGTTTTAGCTGAAAATTTTTATTATATTTTGCTCATATTATTGAAATGAAATAACGTAAGTTAGTTCAAAACACTGATTTTAAAAATAAATTAATATTGTAAACATAAAAGAACAATGGTAATTGGAGTTCTACTGCTGATAAAAATAAGTTTGCTTTTCATAATGCAATAATTTATTGAGACCAACAGTTTAATTCACTCTGTATTTAATTTAAATTATTTCTCTTTATTCAAATAATTTTAATTTAAAAATTGTTTTTTACAATGGCAATTTAGCTGGTAAAATATCGCAATTAATATATAAAATCATGTTTTTATAAGTTTGAGATACAACAATAAAACATTAACTTCAGAAATTATGCAGATTGTTCAGGTTTATGTGTCAAAATAAATTTAATGATAACAAATTATAAAATATTACTTCTATTAAAAATATTTCAAAAATATCATTGCTAATATATGAAAGCTTTTATTATAGAAATGAATAGTTTCCTAATGGGATATATAGTAATGATCATTTATGTTTTCGTAGATTTTGTCAGAATAACGGTATTAAAAGTAATTTTCACAAGTTTTAATGAAATTTGATTATTATTGTTTTACTTAAAAAATTAATACTGCAAAATTACTTATAATAATACTATAGGTTATTTAAACCTGTTTGTCTCTTTTTCATTAAAATGAGCGCATGTTAGAGTTTTAAATATTTCAAAAATATATTGATTTTACAGTCTATATAACAATATATTTTGAAACATTAAAATTTCAATATTAGTTTTATAATTTTGCTTATAAGTCTGATAAGGAAAAATGTTAATTATTTATTCAAAAAGTGTACCTCTAGTTTGCATAAAATACACATATGTACACAAAACATTCCCTTGAGAACTGCTTTATTATATGTATAATATTTCTGTTTTTCATAATAGATGAAATTGAAATGAAAATAAAATGTATGCAGGAAGTTTAATTTAAATATATACTATTTAATATAAAAGTGCCCCATTAAGAAACAAAAACACTTAATAATAAATGAATTGAATTTTTATTATAAGTTTAAAAAATGAAATATTTTATTTGTGCTATGAAAATAAACCTAAGTAAATTTTTCAGTTTATATATTTAAATTATATTATAAATAATGTTATCTGAAATTAAGTTCAGGACTACACACTATAAAATTAACATATTAGAAACAATATTATCTAATTAAGAAACAAAAATGCAAAAAATTAAATGCAATAATTTTGAATAAAATAAATCTGATTTTATTCTTATGATCAAATAATATTTGAAATTGCTATATTTATGCATTGAAAATTAACACAATTAAAATCTATATAATATAAAGTTACATAGAAAAATAATGGCAGCTGAAAATGTATATCGAACTTTACTCTCATTTCCATCTATCAGTTTTGGCAAATCTTTGTAATAATAACTCGTAGTTTCCTTTATGCATATATCATGAAAGCGCATAACTACTTTATTTAACGAAGGCAATTTCAAAATAACTCAAAGCATAATTTATTAAATATACTAATCTGGAACATTCTATTTACAATTAATTTCAGTAAATTCTAATGAAATTTCTCTCTGGTTAAAGTGAAAATATATAATAAAACTTTAATACTTTAATTATAAGCTTATTTTAGGTTTGTGTTTTTACTTATTATTATTTGTTATTTAAATTATTCACTCAGGAAAAAAAGGCAACATATATCTAATGTTTTGTGCAGTAAATTTAGAAACATGAAGAAAAAATTATTCATATTTTACTTTTTTATGAAAATTTTACATGTTTCATATCGCTTTTTAAGCATATAAAGATATTAAAATGGGCATAGAAAAATTTTTTGGTACATTTATAGTTTTTCTATAATAAATGCAAAAATACAAGACAAGCAGCAGATATTTTAAATGGTGTTAATGTTTCCAATACAGTAACAATTTTGGTTTTGTCTTTGCCATTTAAATATTTTTGCTGTTAAAAATGCACCGTTTACAAGTGCAATCTTGTTGAAAATCTTAATAATTGAAAATAAACGGCATGCCAGCAGTAGTATGGCTAGATTGACCAGAAACAGTACTAAGATTTTTGCAAAAAACCATTTCGAAGTAAGCTAAAGAAATATTTCATTTTTACTTTTGCATATATATTAGCAATTTATATGTATACATAAATTGAAAAATATATATAATCTAAATTATAAATTAAAATACAAAAAAGACATCAATATTAGTAAAATTAAAGCTCAAATTTAACTATCAAATAGAAAGAAAAAGGAATGTATTTATGGAATTAAGTTCCAACAGAGTCAATTTTTCAAGGGATTTTAAATGCTTTAGTACGAAAATACGGGTTTTTTGCCAAAAATAAAGTATGCCATGATATCCCAACAAAATCAAAACCAGTGAAAAATAGACTATATTGGTATTTGGTTCTATATGTATGTTCATTTTAGCTTCTATTTTAGTAAAATTTAAATATTAGTTGTATTTAAATTCATGTTTTTTTTTTTACTTTTAATACATGTATTTCCATAACATATTTTTATTATTGAAGCTTTCAATTTTTTTATTTCAGTATATATGAGTTTTAGTAATTTTACTTCAGCTACTTCAGAGATAAGTGGCTTATTAAACAAATCCTATATTTTTTATTTTTTTTGATAATTAACTTTATTATTTAGCAAATTACTCTAAATAAGTAACCACTCTAGCAGTCATGTTTACATGCTTATATTAACAATACTTTTGGTACATGCAAAAAATTAAATGCAATAATCATCAGGCTTCTCCTGAGCATCTTTTGGATTGCATGGGTCTCTCTAGGGAGGATCTCTTTAGCAATCCTCTTTTAGTCTTCGACTTCCTTACAGTCAACGAACTCGTGGATCTAGTCTGACTCCGTCAGACATGGAGGATAAGCAACAACAACAACAACAATACTTTTGATCTAACTTAATTTTTCAAAAACCATATGAAAAATAAATATTAAGTACTTGAATGTATGATTAAATTAAACTGTATGTGTATTCCAAATATTGGTTGCACGCATAAAATTAAAATGTTATATATTTTTACCTTAGTTACTATCGGTTATTAAATAACAGAAAATAATAAATAATGCTATCTGTTATTAATTAAAATATTATCTGTTATTATCTTTTAGATATCATTTATATGAATACATAAATTTAGCTTGTAATTACAAAAAAATTCTATTGTTTTTAAATAAAAAAACATTTTTTGAGGTTTATATCAAAAATTAAATTTAAAGAGCATTTTCTCTTGATGTCTTTGGATTTTTTCTTGATGAAATTGCAAGAAGCATTTTTTCTTGTTGCTGCTTAAATTATTGTCAATTTAATTAAAATTACTAGAAAATTCAAAATTTTAATTAAACTTCATCAAATTTATAATTAATAAGTTTTTATCCGGCATCCGTCTATTCTTATTTTAGGAACTTATTTTTAAGAAAGATTAACAAACTCTTTTTGAATTATAAAAAATGATACACTGAAAACGTAAACAGATGAAGAATGATAAAGTGAAACTATGAAACTAAAACGTAGTCAACTTATAAATCATTTTCGTGAAAAAGAAGGCTAATATATCAACTGCTTGGAACAAAAATAATACACTTTCAAAGTTAGAGCTTTCCAAGGAAAAATAAAAATACCAAGTAAATAAATGAGACTGCTTAGTGAGAAACTTATTAAATTTTCTCTATTTTGTCAGTTTCACTTTAACAAAAGTTTTGAAAAAAATAGTAATAGGAAACGATGAGAAGTGACTTTCATCATTTTATCATCCTTTAATAGTTTAATAAGAAAGTTAAAACAAACATATATTTATGGAATATATGTAAGCATAAATTCATACAGGAATAAATATTTTGGCGTCACGCAATAAACGTTTACAGTTGTTGAGATTAATTTTGAGGATATATGAAGTTTGTAGTGTAGAATGGATCGATTCACGAGAAGCTTAATATTTATTTTTGAATGCTTAAACATTGGCGAAATGCATAACTAAAATAGCACTTAAATATTTTAATCTGTAATTTACTTATGAACTTTTATATATTCAATTATGAACGGCTAAATTTAGCGAAATTTTGTGCAAAATAATAGATTTTTAATAAGTCTAAAATGGGCAATACTGATTTTCTAATTCAGTACATATAAAATGCCCCATCATCAAATGGCCATTTAATTAACAATCGGTAAACTTAAACAATACCAATTACCTACTGCTATGAGTAGATTTTAAAAACGAATACATACATGGAAAGCATTTATTACCTATACTTAAGACAGTTAATTTTTCCTACAGCCAAACTAACTAATGTTAGATTAAAAAACTTAACATTTTCAAGGGATATTTCATTTAGCTCTTAGTCTTTAACAGTGCGAAATAAATTTCTATCAAAAAGTTTGAAGAGCACGTTATTCAAGTGAAGATCTTAACTTTCTAATGCAGTAGTGATCATGATGAATTAGACATAGAAAATCAATACTTGATGATTTTGTCCACGATATCTGAATTTAGTGGATTTTTTGTTTGAAGATTCCTGAAGCGAATTTACCACACAAGTTGAAGTTGGTTGTCCTAGTTAGGTTGAAACGGTTCCATGAAACAATAGCAAAATTGAATTCGTTTCATGGAACCATTGCTTACATTTGTTTGTGAATAATAGCTTATAACATTTGTTGAATGGCCAATTTCAATATCAACATTTGTAAATTTTATGGACATAATTCTAAATATATTTCCATTTTAATTATACAGGGTATTTTTATTTTCTTCTCATTTTTGTTTTGTGAAATACAGGGAGAATACTATACTTATATGCTCTTAATTTAAATAAATATAAGCTCATTTTTTCTTTTCTTTACAAGAAACGTAAATTTCAGGTAAATTTAAAATAAACTTATTTTTTTAGAATCCACTAAGACGCATTTAGGTATTTTCTAAATGCTCGAAGATCCTAAAACAGAAAAAAAATTTCGATTCTTTTATAAAATAAAAAATAATGTCATTTATTAAAATGTCAATCTGAAATCATTGATTTAATTTTGGCATCTGCAGCATAAAGAATTTGAACACTTTTTTTTGAGCTTTCTTAACATGGAAATTCTTGACATGTAATGGCTGTATTTTACCATATTAAATATGACTTGAAAACTATTGTTGTAATTTTTTTGTTTTTTAAATATGTTTTTATTTAAACTTATATACATATTTTAAATTATAAGAAATTGTCTAGTTTTTAGATTTAACACAGATACACATTTTTTTTCATTTTAACAGAAATGGTTTCAGATAGTACAGACTTGATTTAATTCTTTAGGAATCTAGTGATTTATTTAAATTTCTTTTTTATTATCTGTAGTATGCCAAATTTATATATATATACCCTTTAAATGTTAGTTTACTATTAAAAAAGTTTTTCGATGGCTCATGTGTTAATCGGTAAAAGAACTGGAATGTTTCCGATAGATGTTTCATGATTAAAAGGTTAACCGATTAGTGTATTGCTTAGCTAAATTAAGAAATTTATTTTCAGTTATAAGTTTTCACAATAAATTAGAGTAGTGGATTTTTAAATTTGTAAATTACTTTGTTGATGAAAATATAGCTTTATTTTTCGTGACTAATTTAATATAAAATTAAATAACTAGTTTGCCAAAGTATGCAATTCATGAGTAATCATAAAAAGAACATCGCATTTTTTTTGTTCATTAGCCTAAGCCATTTAGCGATATATATTTACAACAAATATTGTACAATGAATATACATAAGGAGTTTTTGATCACGAAAACTGAAAAAATTTATTGAAAGCATTAAACATTAGTTTTATTCTCTCAAACCTATGAATTTCAAATCAGGAAAAATTGAAGATTCAAAACAAGAAGAAGAAAAATTGAAGAATTTTTTTTAATTTTACAGGAAACAAAATTTGTTTTTAACCATCATATTTGTCATTAAATCTCACCCTATAATATTTTTAATTAAAATTTAAGCTGGAATTTTGTACGTAAGAAACACAAATTAATAAATTTTTCATTTCATTTATTTTACAATTTTTCATTATTTTATTTACTTTATTTTTATTACATTGTAGTTTTTTAGAATGCACAAACAAGGAGTAAACTTAAAATTTTATCTTTTAGGTACAAATTATTTCGAAGTTTTAAGCAACTCTCTAGGTTTCTTGTTTAAAAAATATTTCAGTTATTTCTTTGTAACTGAATATTATATATCATAGTTTCCATAATACAAATTTTAAAAATATTAGTTATTTGAACGGCATTTTTGCAATTTTATTTAAGTTTCCTAACAAATATATAACTTTCATAAAACATTTTAATTAAATTCAACGGATTTCCCTTTCTTCTAGATAAAATTTCAGCTATCGATTTTAAAATCATTTTGTTGATCAAAAACATTTTATATGCTGAAAAATTTGAAATTTGTAACAAACAAATTAATTATTTTTATGATTTATTGTTTTACCTGTAAATATATCAAACTATCACATGTTTAATATATTTTGTTTATAATGCAATGTTTTATAAATGCGAGAAATCAAATAGCTGGGGATAGTAAACGAAAATGCTTCTTAGAAACGCATTTTTTTAAAAAAATTATATGAGGGAAAATTATATTATTTTATTTGGAAGAATATATTAAAAAAATTATATTATTTGGAAACACGTATGCTCCCCTGTATTCAACCATTGAAAATTCCGAGTTAGAATCCAAGCCCTGTTAAACAACAGAAGATAAACATTTTGTTCATTTCTGTCAGTCAGAAAGGTGCATATGTTAAAATAGGTTTTTAAGGAATATCTGAATTTACTTATGTATTGTTTATAAATATTGTTAAGAGTTCACAAGAAGTGCGTTTAAAAGAAATCGAGTTGTTTTCCTCATTATAAAGACTTTGCTCAATTTGATTGTTTTGATAGAGACATTTGGGACTTACATTGGGTTTCTTACAAAATTCAACAGCCATCAGTTAAAAATTTGATTTTCAAATTAATTAGATTTTTTCGTTTTAGACTTCATTCATTTTTTAATATGTTATCTTTGTAAAATTTATTTTCTTATATCTGAATGATTTGAAAAAACTTTAAAAATTACTATTTACAAACATAATCAAAGTGGAAAACTGTAAGATATCACGGTATGTTATATACAAGAGGAAAAAGTAAACTTTTTTCATTTCTAAATATAACTGAGAAATTTGGTTGTTTTCATTATTTTCCATCTAGTTCCAGAGTAATTTTTGAAAACATAATCAAAAGTTTATTTTCCAATTGTTTTATCGACAAAATTTTGAAAATGTCCCTAATGAAGAATTTTTTTCAATATATCACTTCAAACTACTCAATAGAATAACCAAAATTTGTTATTAATATGAGTGTAATGTAAAAATTATGAGCTGGAAATCTCTTATAACTTGGAAAGTAATGTTGGGTGTACCTTTTTCCTCTTACTAAATTGTCCCATAATCTAATTTGAGCTCTAAAATTCTCTTGTGAGTTGATCAATCAATACAGAGGATTTTATCTATACACCTAGACACTAGTATATTTTTGTTAAAACTGGGTTAGAAATTATAAATAATGTTTCTAGTATCCTTAAAGTTTCAATATATTTTGATATCATTAAAATACTTAAATAAATATTATTTCCGTTCATCTAAGATAACGAAAGCTTTAATTAAATGTCCTATTTAGAATGTTACATTTTACATTTGACTATTGCTTTTATATTAACAATTCAAAAAATAAGTCTTTTTTTTTCTTTTATAGCCTTCTTCTTTCAAACCCTTTTTAGTGATATAAATAATTTGGCATTTTAACAGCCTCGGTAAAGAAAGTTTAATGTTCCTTTAAATGCTTATACATTTCTCAGGTCTTTTCTCCAGTGAGTCTAGAACTCATTAAAGTACTTCTCGGAGGTAAATGTGGTTTACTTTCATAAATGACTCCCATTGTGAATTCTTTAGGATTCTTCTTTTTATCAACTAACAATGGTGCTTTTATCTTAGATAAAGTACTCAGAAGTGATAAGAAAAACGAATATTTTAAAATTTCAAATAATAAAGAATAAGAATGATTTCAAATCATAAAATCATAAAGAATAATGATACGATGCAGTTAATAAAACGACTTTAAGCTTTTGAAAATAATAATAAAACCTAATCATTAATGCATTCAAAAACCCAATGAATATATTTTAAATCAATCTTCTATTTTCGATAGTTCGTAAAACAAAACCAGAATTTCATGTGAGTTTATTAATTATAATATTGTAGAGTATAACTTGTAACAAACTACAAATTTGTACCAATGGAAAATATATATTTTGGTATCTGATACATATAATAAGGTAAATACGATATTGAAATTAATCATTTATAGAAAAAAGTGCAAAATTAGACATAGACAATTGTTTTTATATTTAATAAGCTCTTAGATGGAAAGATAGAGCCATTCAAATTTAGCTGCATTTTTATTCATATGAGCAATAGATAAAGAAGAGTTTCTCTATAAATTAACAAATAAATATAACAAAAATTTTAGGAATTGGATATTGTTTGGTCAGAAAAGTAAGAGATGTCATTGTTTTGTAATATGTGAGTCTTTCTTAGCATCTTGTTTGAAGTTTCATAAATAAAGACGCTAAGATCTTGTATTTCAAGTTAAACTAATCTAAATATTTCTGAAACAATACAATTTCACGATATTTGATGTACTTTAAAAATTAGGTATAAAAGTTATAGAAGTTTCTTTCTTAAGTTTTATTACTTCCTTTTTTTATTCATTCATCAAAGTTTATTTTAAATATATTTCTAGATTTTCGGTCAATTACGTAATATTGAAATTAGATGATGTTCTTAAATTTAGAATTTCAAATAATACATTTTCTTTATTTAATTTACAATATTAATTAATTAATAAACTTTTTTAAATTATAAGCCATTTGCTTGACTAACAACGTTTGTTTTTGACATTTGTATGCTGACATAATAACAATAGATAAACTTATAACATATATTAGTGTATAAGCAAACAAATATCGCATATATTAATTGAGTTTCCAGGAAAAATTATATAATTTTCTAATTTGAGAAATGTTTTATCTAATTACACATTTAAATAAATTTAAAAAATGCCCCAAAAGTGCATCTTGTTTGATAAGAGGAACGAGCTAATTTAGAATATTCATTTCAACATAAATTTCAATTATAAAAATTGAATGATAGCTTTCTTTTGCTTTAGGCAAAAATGATTCTAACTATAGTTCAAATTTTGATAGAGTGTACAAAATGTTTAGCTGTTACTTTGAGAAACTTCGCAAATATTTTATAAACAAGCTTGATACCCTAACCATTTGTATTATTTTGAAATTAATTAATAATTATTTAGTGAGAAATTTTATGTGTAATTTATTATTCATATATAATTTCCTTTTAAATTTGTCACTAAACCTATATGTTATTGATGTAGAAGAGACTACAACTGAAATTTTTTGAGACACAACTATACAAATATATTAATTAAATAATCTATTCATAACGGTCAATAATTCCATCACCACTTATGGTGCTGCACTTTTTGAAGGTGTACGCGCTCATGACCTCGTGGGCATGCAACAACAACAACAGTAAATAACGTATCTTAAAATTTTCTAAAAGTTATTAACATCCTTTTAAAATATTTTAATCAGGAAGAAATCGTTTTTATTTTAAAATAATGTATGATATATATAATGTTGTCTTGACAAAAAATGTTTTTAACAAGATTTGTTGCACTAAATTGGCTTAGTGTAATGCAGCACCATCCTGCATTAAGGTTTTACAGAAAACTTTCCTTTCTGATTTCAAAGAGCTATTTTATTACTGATAAAGTGAAATAATACTGGTCCACAATAATAATAATAATCCACAATACTGGTCACAGTGGCTAGCGTGATTTGTGTGTTTGTATGTGTCTCGATTCAGTACTTTCCATAGTTATTTTTTGAAATTTGCCTGTTTTCAAAATCTGAATAAAGATAATGTATTAAATATGATTTAAATTATATAACTTTTTAAAAAGTAGTATCAGTTTGGATTAAATTTACTTAAAATATATTATTTAAAATAATTCTACAAATCATTTTTAATTTATAGAAAATATCCATTAATTTTTAATAAACAGACATTATTAAATCATAAGAATGACATATGAAACAATCTTTTAAAAGGTTTCTATTTTGTACTTATACATCAAAAGTTTAAAAGTCAATATATATATATATATATATATATATATATATATATATATATATATATATATATATATATATATATATATATATATATATATATATATATATATATATATATATATATATATATATATATATATATATATATATATATATATATATATATATAATTCATAGCTTGGTTGATAGTTTTATTACTTGATTTACAGGCATTCGTGCATTCATAATATGATGAAAATAATTCATCATAATTTATTTATAATATAAATTTTGCTGTATGACAGGATTCAATTCGCACATGGATTTTTAAATAATATTGATTTTTTTACAATTTATATTATTACATCTGACGAAATGCTTTACTAGATTGGTATTTCTAAATTGTGATATTTAATTCAGTTTAAATATATGATCTTTTATATATTAAATTAAACACATATTTACTATTTTGTTTTACGTTTTAGCAGTTGATAAAAATAAAATGTATTTGTTGCTTACAGGGATTGATTTGTTTTCTTTTACAGCACATTAATTTTTTTAATTTTTATTACTTAGGAAAATTGTTCTGTATTGTGTAATCTTATTTTTTAATAATTTAATTATCTTTACATTAAAATATATCCAATTTAAGATTTTCGCTTATAAAATTAGGCTTTAATGAATATTTTGTACTAATCGTTTATTTACAAGGTACAATTAATTACTCAATGAACTGAAAACTTTAATTTTTGTCTTCTTTATCAATGATGCTTCTCATAATTAATCATAAATAAAGCTTATCATTTGCTTTGCGAATCTTAACTGTTCTAATATTGTTTTCCTATTTTCTTAGATTTCCTTTTAAGCAATGCTTTATTTTTAATATCTTAGCATGTGCTAAAGTTCTTATTCAAATCAAAATTTCAAAGTTTTGGAAAATATCATACATTGTTGGCAAGATTCACTTTTCATAAATATTGCTTTAATTTTTAGAATTCTACAATTTTAAGAATTCTATTTAAGAAAAAGCAATTGTAATTTTTTTTCAATTTGGTTAATAATTTTTATTATCAAATATGGTTATTTTTATCAAATGGTAAAAGTGACTCAATTTTTTGTTTTCTTTCTTAATCAGAAAATAAAGTAAGTATTTAGCATTTTTTAAAGCATGCAATTTTATAACAAAAAATTTTTAATCAATATTTAAGTTTTTATGAAAAGCTAATGAGTAATTAGTATAACACTACATATAATTACCGAATGATAATATTTTCATCATACATATATTGATGCAACAGCTTTCAGCATTAAAATCTATTTTTGACTGAAATCTACTTATTTTCTAGTAAGCTTTATGTAAGAAAATTATAAAAGTAGCTCATAATATCCATATACTCATAAATAAGCATATTAAAATTATTATATTAAATAAAAGAAGCAATAAAAATTCGTGTACTTTTTAATTACTAAAATGTTTTAGAATGATAAAATCCATAATACATAAGCAATACATTTCATTGAAATATTATGTAACTTGATGCATAAGTGGTTGAACTTTTTAAATGCATGCAATTTATAATTTACATTACTTTTTTAAATTTAAATTTATTTTTACAAATTGTTGAATGAAGGTAATATTATTCATTATAAACATTTCTCCTAATTTACTGTCAAAGTTTGCAAATGACCTATTAATCTCTTTTCCACTAAACAAAGTGAATAATTGAGAAACTTCTGCGCTCACTAATGATAATAGAAACTTTGCAAGAAGAACAGAAGTAACTTTATAGCAGGAGTTGCCAACTGTATATTGCACCATTAATGGCTTTAATTTTAGGAAACAGGAAACGGAAATTCTTATCCCACAAGGATTTTAATTGTTAATTGAAAAACAACATATATTGGCAAACAATGACAAATAAACTGACCTCTACTTTGTTATCATTTGAATATCTCGGTAAGGTACGTATGACCTGAAATTTTCCGAATTTACTGGCCACTTTTTCTTATTGTATCATTTCCAATGTCGGGAAATGTATTACCAAAAGAAATCATTTAAATGAATATTCATGTAAAAAACATCAATCGGAAAATTCATAATTTACAATTTTATAATATTTTTGGAAATATATAATAACAAAAATTCTTAAGCTCACATTTTTACTTACGATAGTTTGATTAAAATATCATTATTAACTTTTTCCACAAGTAATTTTAAGCAAAAAAGTCAGTTCTTTTTACTTTAAAATTACTTTTTCGTAGAAAAGCGTTTACTAACATTTAAATAAAACCAAACATTTTTTTATTTTATTCAAAATGTTAATTTTAATATATAAATGATGATTGGCCTTTGTAAAATTACTTTAAATTACAACAGAAGGAATTCACTTTAAAATCCATGTTTATGAATGAAATTATCTGACGAAGTTATTCCGTTTTTAAGTCATTCATATTATGATATATATGATTTATAATAATATATGAAATTATAAATGATATTTCATATTGAAATAAATTGCCGTAAATTTAGATTAATATATAAAATTATAATATTTATGTGACAAAACAGTATATCTACCTGTTCTTAATGATTTGAACAAAGATTTTAAAAAAAGGATTTTTCATAAAAGTAAAAATTTTTTATCGTGAAAATAACGAAAGGTATTGTATACAACAAAATATTCTTCTTTATATATTATTTAAAATGGATCAGATGCGTATCGTTTGTAAAGTGAATTTAAAAGTGTTTAATGATAAAGGTTGCAAACTAAGACTTAATAAAAGGAGCGAAATTGAACAATTTTCTTCTTGAAATAGAAAAAATAAGTTTTGCACAACTTTCGTAGAGCACTATTATTTCTAAATAACGAACTTTTAATTAAAATTATATGATAAGACTATTCTCTTGAATTAGTTCTAAGAAAAACAAAATTATCGGTGTTGCATTTCACTTCAATATTTTTTAAATTATGTGCTAAAGTTATAAATCTTAAAAGATATAAATAAAGAAACATTGAGTAAATACAAGTAAAAAAAGGAAACTTTGTACCCTGGGAGAAGTAGGAAACATGGATTCCATCTTTTTCTAACTTTTTTTTAATAACCAAAATAACCAACCACTGTTCTTCTGTTCTTTTCATGTAAATGTAAGTTTGATAAGAAAAACATACTGCACTAAGCTATAATCAAGAGCCCTTAAGTATAGAAAGAAAATAATAATGCATGCAACATGAAAGTGCTCAAGACATTAGTTTTTTTTTTTTACTTTTGCTTAAGCGATTACATTTTTCTTTTTTTAATATTGTTTCTTTCCAGTAATATTTCTTATGTTGGCTAAATTTACTGTAGGATACCTTTTCTTGCAAAACATCGAAGACTTATTAAATCGAATGAATTAAAAAAAATGAGTTAGCCAACTAATTGTTTAACAATTATTCTCTTTAAAATATTTTTTTTGTAAAATATTCATTTAATTTTTATATTTCTTTGCAGATACATAAGTTAATATATTAACTTAAATATTTTTCAGCATATTTTGTACATAAAATAACTTAAGTATAATTTAAATTTCTCAATATCTTTAAAGGCAAAATGTTTTGTTAATTTTAGAATACATTTATATTGTTTTGTTTTTAAAATCAATGGTAGAGTAATTAATATTCACAAACTGTATTACAATTGTTTAATTTTCTCAAATAATATGAACATATTTCCGCTTGTTTAGAAGTTTGCTCAGTGTAACTGAATATTTATTTATAGCTTATGATACAGATTTTAATACATCTGAACAGATTTTTACATGACATATAAATATTCTACTCAGGGGAATAAATATAAAATTATGAAAATTATATATCAATCAAAATATTATACTCTAGAATCAAATTGTTTTATATAATGAACTAGTTGTTAATGATTTGATATATTTATCACAAAAATATGCGTTATTAACTTTAAATGTTCATTTTCTCATGAAAATAGATTAAGCACATTTAGAATTAGTTAAATTCAGTATATAATATTTTACTGTCACTATACACATTATGAATTATTGTGTTTTGAAACAAAAAAATATCAACTGGTTTTACTTATATAATCTCCGAACATTCTTTATTTTTGCACTACTTAACAATTTATTTTAGATATCAATAAAAGAAGCAAATAATTTTTAATAAAATATTTTCAAATAGATACACGCATGTACGTGTAGGTATGTATAAATATTTCACATTAATGATTATTTATTTATATATGTGTATATATCAAATTTAAATAGAAGCAATTGTACATATTTATTTGCATAACATACTAATGCATATTCATATAGTATTTTTATATTCAAATTTGTTACAATTTGAATACAAATTTGTTATATTCAAATTCGTTACACATGCGTATGTAAGCATATAATTATTGATTCTTAGTGTTTTATTGATGATCATTTTAGAAAAATAAATAATATGTATAGTTATAAAGGGTTTTAGATTTTAATGCTCATTTTTTGTGAAAAATTATTTATGACATGATTGTATATTATTTTTTAATTTCTAAGCATTAATTAAATGCCATTCAAATATCAAGAGGAATTTAATTTCAACAAATTTACAATGTTTAAATAAATGGCATTGGAAATCTAAATAAGAAAGCAAATATAATTCAAAATGAATTTTGAGAATATGTTTTTAACACTTTTGATTAAAAATCTAGTTGTTTTTTTAATACTTTGTATTTCATTTTAAATATATAAGCAATTGAAAACAAATTCTGATATTTTTGCGTTGCATTAATCAAAAGTTTTGTGATTCATAAAATATGTCATCATTTTTCTTAACAATTTGCTTACATTTTAATATATTTATTTATTCCCTCATTATCAACACTGCATTTTTAGTAATTAAATGCTTCTATTTTTACAGAAAATATTTTGTTCACTTATTGTTTGGAAGAATATAAAATTGCAAACACATTCCTTATAAAAGTACTCATTTCTTAACATTTTATTTATTAATATCTATTTAATTCAATTAGATTATAGCTGTTTTTATAAGTAAAAAGTAATAATTTATCACTGCAGTTATTTTAACTGCATACATTTACCTAAGAATATACGAATATTTTAACGAAAATATTTGCTTTCTAAAACCTCCTTATCAAATACGTAAATATATGAATACTTAACTCAAAAATAACCATTTAATTCATTCATAAAATTATAATAAACTTTAAATTTTATTATTTTGTGAATTCTACGTTTATTTTAATAGAAAATTTAAAAGATTAAAACATACTTTAGAATTTAAATATTTTTACTGAATGTAAAGATGAATGAAACGCGGTTTCTTCAACTGATTAAGAAAATTTGGGTCTTTTAATGCTACAGTTTCTCAATGGGTTATTTTGAATTATACTATTAAAACAAAAAAACATTATAATGTAAGTATAAATATAATTATAAAAGTATATAAATTTATAAAATATTGTCTTAATGTCTTATTTTTCTGCATATACGCATTATATTCTGTGAATGTAAGTCAAAAAAAATTCATGATATAATTCTGATTATTTTCCTTAATAATGTGGATTAAAATAGATTACAAACAATAAAAGTCATAAAGAAATTGTAGCTAAAATTTGCGACGTAATTTTAAGCTGAATTAATTAAAGAGTTTTTTGATGGCATAAAAATATTTCTATTACATGCAGAAAATGTAATTTATTTTAAGTCTCTCCTTACTCAAGTACCCCATTATTTCAATCTCTTATTTAATTTCCCCTGAATAATATAAACTTTAATTAATAATGTCGTGCAATGAAATTATTTCCATTTCCTGAAACTTTCTATTTACTTTTTTAATGAAATATCTTCTTTACAGAATCCATTCGGGGAAACTCACATAAACTTAATTAATTTTAAAATAATTACACAAAAGAAGTTTATACATATGTATGGTTTGAATTTTTTCAAAGGAAAGTTAAATTATTTTACTTATTTCTTTTCTTTTCTTCAAGTTATGATTGGAAATAGTCTTTTTAAAGTTAAATGAAAATTGACTTTAATTCTTTCATTTAAACAATAAAATTATCAAAAAAGTGAAAAAAACAAGATTCATTAAATTTATTCCTAAGTGTTATTTCTAAACTATTAAAGGACATTTTAAACATTACGATATTTTTTAATGTGGGTTAAAATGATTAAGCTTTTATCATTTTAAATATGGGGTCGATGATTACAAATGTTATTGAGTTTTTTTTAATTACTTATTTCACGATACATCTAAAATAATGGAAGTTTATCAGTTATATAGTACAATTATATAGATTTCAATATTTCTTGACCTCTTCTTCGTTTTCAATGTTGTAAAATGCATGAAACATGCCATTTTTAATGAAACATCATTCATATTCTTATTATAGGCGAAATAACTGAATTTCGATTAAGCAAAAATGGAGAATTTTAGCATTAACTTTGATTCGATAAATTCAATAAAGTATAATAGTATTTATCTGCATCATTTATTTCAATAATGATATATTCTTTAATTTTGATAGTTTAGTGATGCTTTTTATTCACTGTTATGAGAGGAAATAAGCAGGAGCATTTTTAAGGAATAAACTGAGAGAAACGGATACTTTATTGCTGCAATAGCCTGATAAACCACTGTCGTAGTGTAATACGACATAACCAAGCCCTGAGAAAATATGTCCGTATATTTTTATTGCACTTTAAATTTAAGAGTTTCCTCTTTTCCTTTCAAACTAAGAGGGAATAATATAAAGGAAAGGATGTAATAAAAATTGGCACAATGAAACAAGTGCAATAAAAGAATAAATTTTTCCTTTCGGAAAGGATGAGTGATCTGGAGGAAATTGTAAGCAAAATATATGTTTTATGATATGTATTATTTGTAAATCTGACCAGTCGGGAATGAGGGGGAGAGATTTCTGACCTATCCCATAGAAGTATAGGAGGAACTACAGAACTTTGGAAAACCAATGATGTAAAGAGGAGGAGGAAAGCCGAAAATTATGAAGAGTTAAAAACTGCATCCAAACACAGAGAAGACACACAGAACCCCCAGAGAAGCCCGACATAGAAAAGGAGTCCACAATTGAGGACTGGGTCCTCATTGAGCATAGTAAGAAGCTAAGCAGACGTTAGTTGTAAACAAAGTATAACCACCGCATTCCAGAAGGAATCCTGACTCAACTTTCCAGATTGGAGCTGCAGATGTCCGACAAATAGACGAACAGAATAGAGACGATAGAGTCTGAGGAGAGATACCAGAGAGAAGAGGGAGAGCTCATGAGCAATGAGCAAGCCAAGCGAGATCCTGAGCCGGTAATGCCATTGGCGTTAGGAGACACCACACTGCTACTTCTAAAAGGGGTGAGTCTGATCTCTCGTTCCTCGTCAAGCTGGTCAAATTCAGTTATGATATTAATGTGTAATTGTCATAAACCAATAATAATTTTAGAATCTCAATTATTTAATCAAGAATGTTTTGATTGTAAATGTAAATTTCTCTTGTAATTAAGTTACTAAAATAAATTATTAAGTTTTATAGTATTTTTGTTTTGAATTTATCTCTGTCATTCAATTATTTTAAAAAAAAACGAATCTGGGTTTCCTCGGAATTCTTCGAAAATTACCGAGTTCACCACAACAACCACTTATGATATTCCTTGATCCAAAATTATTCTCTGAAGAGCCTTAATGACTTGAATGGTTTGAATGTTTGTTCTTATTAGCAAAATTGAGTCTGAATTAGAACTCAATTAAAATTCTGTAGTTTTCGTTAATGATGAATGAGCCACATTTATATCCATACCTCAATGGTCTCCATGTGAAATAATATTTCTTGGCGTGATAGGGCAACATTTGGGGGTCTTCTGCTTGGCCTCTACTTCTAAATTATGAAGGCTGCCACCTTAATGTGATAGAAATCACATAAAAGAAAACAGGGCATCATACTGGTGCAACAGTACTCCTGGTGGACGTTATATTCGAAGAACGCGTTGTTTAAATGTATGTAAGAATCTTATTTCTTAAAATTGAGTGCTACGTATACATTGTAAATTAGTATTTCAAGCATTAACCTCTTTTATTCGTTCTTGAGGAAAATTGTAAAGCATTTCGTAATTGATACTGCATCGCCCAAACAGTCTAGAACTCTTCTGCCTCATTAACCACAAACTTAATTTTAATATTTTATTTAAAATACCAATCTCTTCAAATTAAAATTTAAAATTAATTTTTAATTTTTATCGCCTTTATGTGAAAAGAAAACTGTAGAAATAATGATTTTTCTACGTCATTAACCATTTATTTAAATTGAATTATTTTTTTAAATTTTAATCTCCTACAAGTGAAAAGAAATATTTATAAGTAAGTAGATTTGATTGCATTTTCTGAAGATTCATTATAATTTTACAAGATTACATGGTTACATTTTATGAAAACAATACAAGTTTGTTTCGATAATTTTCATAATATAACATATTCTTGTGACTTGAATTTATTCATTAATTATGAGCTTTTTAGAATTTATGTAATACTACTTCATGATTATATCTTATTTTTAATCAAGCTATCAAGAGCAATTATTAGTAAAAGAGCAATGGGATACTTTGCCTTTTGTTTTAAATCTTAGTGTTCTGAAAATTTATATTCTGTTGAATGCTTTATTGTATGGTACGGTGGTTATTTCTCATGTATAAGCTATGACGATTATTTTTATATTGACTGCTCCAATTTTAAATAAAAATTTATATAAGGACACCTACTATGTACTACAAAGAGTACATTCGAAAATAATTTCTTACAATGTACATACAAACCTTTAGTACATTATATTCTTATGAATCTGATGTTAAATTTTTTAATTACATACCTATTTCATTTTCGCATTATTTGTTAATCGACATTGTAATTTCCTTTATGAATATAAAATGACAATTGAATAAAAATGGAATAACTTTTTATATGAAAATATTGTCTTGAAGTAGAAAAAAATAAGTTACAGTAAAATAATAATCATGTAAGAGCATTAAAATTATTATTTCTTTAAATCATGTTTGTGAACTAAAACATCTTGAAATCCATTTTACTTGCTGAAAAAATTGTTAGGACTTAAATTTTGTTCTGTAATATCACAATTTATTTAATGATTTTTAAATCTCTGAAATAAGACTCTATGATCAGCAAGAAAAATAATTTTCATACAATTATTTTGCATTGATATAAAGTAGATATCAAAAGGTTTCAGAAAAAAAGAGTTTTCTTTGTTTTAATCAAATAATTTACACTGTAATAAAAGCTAATATATGTCACTTAGAATTGCCAATACTTTTAATAATTAAAGTAATTTTCAGTGCTATAAATCACTTACATTGATTCAAATATTCCTTAAATTTTACTGTTTATAAGGGAAAATAATAGAAAATGTGTCTTGTTCGTAATATTCTTCATCTTCAGTACCTATGGGACTTTTTTATTCAACCATTCTTGTTGTACTTCTGCAAACCACTGATTACTATTTCTAATAGCTTGCTTAGAAATAGTAATCAGTGGTAGGCAGCAGTATATCGCAGCAGTTTGAAAAGTCTAAAGATCTAAGAGAATCAGGCACTTTTCTTAATAAACATGCCGATTGACGTAATGTTACTTTTGAAGAAAGTGAAACTATTGTAGCCTTGATACGAGAATGAGCTGATATATCATATGAAAAGGCAATAAGAATAGGTGATATTTTATGTAGGCACTATAAGCCCCAACCCAGAAATTTAAAGACCCAACATGGATTTATTCAGAAAGTCTTGGAACAACGTTTTTCCTTCACCCTAGATACTAAGATAAAAAATAAATTAGTGGGGCCTACAAATCCTTGTGATTTTATAACACTAAATATTTGTCTGAAGCTTTATTATCCAGCCTACAAAAATAATATTCTCCTGAAATGTTTCACTTTATGACGCTGGAGACTTTAGAGCTTCGATATCCCAAACATGACTGGATCAGAGTTTATATCGATGGATCTCGCTCAGATGAATCACTAAACCTTGGCATGGGAGAATTTTGTGAGATCTTATTTTATATTCCTTGAAACTGCTTTTGATTGTGATAAATGCTTTTAATGTTATTAAGATAGTTCTGAAGCAACAAAGAAATAATTTTCATATGATAGTTTTGTATTGAAATAAACTAGGTATAAAAAGGTTTAAGAAAAAAAGAGGTTTTTTTATTTTCATCAAATAATTTACACTGCGATTAAGGCTAATATATTTATACTTTTATTAAAGATTTTGCATTTTTTGAAGTTATGATACTGTCTGACTCGAATGTAGCTTTACTGGCTATTGCTTCTAATTGTCTTGTAACATCATTGGAAGCATTATCATGCCGATTTTTCCAGGAACCATTTTTCCATGAGGAAAGTTATTTGTGTTAAATTCCAGTGGATCTCTTCTCATTGCGATGTGAATGGAAAGCTGACCGCTTAGCTAAAAAGGAATCTATGGTTTTACACAGGATTAAAACGGCGATTTTTTATTTTCAACTGCTAAATATATCGTTAAAATTATTTTAACCAATTATTAGGATTTACTGAGTAGGATTAACCTCCATTAGGATTTACTGAGAAGAAAATCCGAGAAGAACTGGATGAGGATTACCCAGGACATTACTGATTGACCTCACCACAGAGTTATTGCGAGTTGTCAGCAGAATGTTGGTCCCGACATATTTGTGCCCTGCAAAGTCCAACCTGCCTACTAGGCAACAATGGAATCGTGGACAGAGACCAGGCAGGACAGTGCAAAGAAGCTTCTCAGAAACGCAATGGCTCTGGTCATGGTGCATTTCCTTTTTTTCCTTTCTTTTTCTTGTTTTTTGTTTTTATATTCTCAATAAAATATTCTTCTTCTCGCTTATTTTTTCTCTTAAAAAAAGCAACTAACGAAAACTAGTTATGTCATATTTTTATTCCATGGTCAAATGACTAGAAAATATTAGGAACGACACCCGCCTTTCCACATCACGCCACTCCTGTCACAGGAAATTGTGACCAATACATATTTTAAATATTCCCTTCGACGTTGGTGTTCATGATGGATCTTGGAATTGGTGTAAAATAGAACATATTACCCTTCAGTTGTGAACGACATCTTCTCATCCAAGTCTTGTGGTTTCTAAATAGTTGTTCTTAAAAGCAGTGACCTGCGAAATTATTTACTTAAGTTGCTCAGTGAATATCATTTTGCAGATTAACACATGTAACTTTTATTAATTGTTTTGATACTTTACATTTATTAAAATATTCAATGCCTTTAATGATATACAAGTTTACTCTTCCATAAACTTTTGTTCATATTTTATATATTTCTGATTTAAATTAATAATTCCAGCAATACGTGCATATTATTATAATTTCACCATGTAATATTTAATAATTTGTCTTATTTAAACTCTAAGTGATGCTGTGCTGGATTATTTTTCTCAGTAATATTCCTAAATAATTTTATTTGTATTTAATTGTAATGTAAATCAAGATGATTTAAACATTGATAAGTTATATTCCAAACTTTATATACTTCAAGATTTAAGAATATTAAGAAAAATAAGAACATCAATATTTAAGCAGAAGAAACACGGATTAGATTAAATAAAATCTTATAAATAATTATACTTTTTAAAGAAAATGAGCTATTCACATTCGGTGCTGTGCTCAAAAATTAATTATGAAACTCGGTCACACGTAAATTCATTTGTCTTCTATTTTAATTCTGGTCGCCTCCTAAAAACTTGAGACATCTTCTCGTACTACTAAAAACAAAATGTATTCAAATGCATTCTTAATGACGAACCATTTCTTTTGATTGAATGCTTAGCTAAGTGCAATAATTTTAAAAATTATTTGTAACAACATATGATGAATTTCGATCTCTTCTAAAACAAATGAAGCGGCATCATTTGGAAAATTTGTTTTAATGATTTACTGTTCGTGTTTGATTAAAGTTTTAGATAATTTTGGAACTATGATCAGAAAATTGACTAAGTAGTCAATTCAGTATGTCAATAAATTATTGTCTTTAATTTATCTTTCGGAAGATTTTTCTCTAAATATTACTGAAGCAATTGTTATAAACTTTATGCTATTAGATACATATTCACGTTTCTGATGGAAGAGCATAATGGTAATTAAAATTAATACGAAGAAAAAATATCTACTTAAAATGGAGAATAATTCAATATTAAAAGGTTTCGACAAAAAACATTTAGTTAAACGTTTTAAAAGGCAAACATAATTCTTGCCTTAAAACAATTTAAGACTAATTTAAGACAATTTAAGACATTAATATATGATAATGAGAAAATTTGTTTTAAGTAAAAATAAGTTTTAAATTTTTCAACATTGTTTTTAAAAATTACATGATTAACCAATAACATTTTATCAATTTTAATTATTTATTATTTTCAGTAAATATTTAATTAAATATATTTATACAATTTTATAATTCACTTGCAATTTTTAATAGAATAAAAATGTTCTTTACAGCATTAATATATTTAGATTACATTTAAAATCCCAAATATCATAGATTTTAATGAAAACTTGACTTCCAATTAACTTGAAAGTTTTTCATTGATAAATCGAAAACAAACTAATGCTGTGTATATAAGATTAGTTTAAATAAATTCTTAAATTATTGATATTAAATAATTGCTTTGAATTTTCTTAAAATTGAAATCGTAATTATTGATATATATATATATATATATATATATATATATATATATATATATATATATATATATATATATATATATATATATATATATATATATATATATATATATATATATATATATATATATATATTAAAGTTTGAAGTGGAAAATCAAAAATTTAGTTAGTAAAATATATTTTTATACTTTTTAAAAACATTTTGCATTATCTTGAATGAAAATTTGCTGAAAAAGATGATGTATTAGTTTTATTTAGATGAAATAAAGGTCTTCAGTAGTTATTAATATAGTTCCCGATTGTTGGAAAAGTTAGTTGAAAATGTATAGCAGAGAAATAAATAATCTTGGAGAAATGTAGGTGTCTAATAAATGATACTGGAACTAATCATTACAATTTACGATTTTATTAAAATTTATTTGTCTTATAAAGTGTATATAATAAAATATCAAATCCAAAATTTCCATATTATTTTAGATGCAAGCATATTTTTTTGAATTTCTGGTAGATTATACAGCATTCAATGGCTGCAAATGCTAAATATTCTGAAGAAAAGTCAGTTAAAAATATGAAAGGCTAAAAAAGACAAGATATACAAACACATTACAAATTTATTAGTATTTATTAATGCAATAACTTCAAACTACAGAATAGATTACAACATATTTATAAGAATAATAGGATTTATCAAAATAAAATTAGCTTTAGTTGTTAGAAAAAGCGAAATTATATTTACGGCATATTACAATTTATGTATTTTTATATATTTCATTTACAAATTAATCAACTTGTAGCATACAATCAGTTTCATTTGTGCAAATTAATAATATATTAGTGGTTTATTCTGATGAAAACACCTACTCAATACCAAAGACAGTGTTAAAATTATAGATTTCCTTTATTAAGGTAAAAATAAATATTAACGTTAGGTAATATATATTAATAATAAAATCTTACGTTTAGTATAAACTAATTTTAGCGTAAATTCAATTTTTAAAAATTTAAGCATCACCTGTTCCTTAGCAGTATTTTTAAGTCAATTTAAGAGCAATTTATTTAAAATTTTCAATTTTAAAATTCAAAATCAAATTTTTAAAAATACATAAATGTTGTTATTAAAAATCTTAAATTGCGCGTAGAGAGAGAACTATGTATCTTACATTTTAAATGAGACACTATTTGACATTAAGAAGGAGAAATGATTAAACAAATCTGATTTCATACGTTATTTTATAAAAAATATGCTTAAAAATGCATAATAATATGTGCACAAATTTTCATTAATCTTTAGAAATGTATGACATAATTATGACAATTATGGCAATAGAAGGTTTATATAGCGCAATTTGAAAATAAATTTCAACTTGGTGTTGTCCAAACAATATATCTCCGAAGATTGATCAAATATTTGACGTGTTAATTCAATAAAAATGAAAAAAATCTAATGCAACTATTTTGTATACCTCTGTTTATGACAACTAAATTTTTTATTCCAATCTTTTCTTTAGTTCCTGTTGTTCATTATTTATTTTTTCAGCTACACTGTTCTAAGGCAAGATCAATTATTTATTTAACTTTATGCTTTAAATATTTAACTCAAAATGAAATATATATATTTTTCCGTTACTATATTATATTGGGATTAGGATAAATTTATGAGCGAATGTAATCAACTCTTAACATGTGCATTCAATTATGAATTTGGAAACCAATATACACAATTGTTCTCAATCTTGATCATAACTTAAGTGTTAACACCAAGAATGTACCTTCAAAGATCATTTGACCAAATTCTACCTTTTAACAGAACAATTGTATGAGACAGTTTAGATTCTGTTAATAATAAAGCATCATAGATATAATACAAAATGTACCAAACAGAGTAAAATATAATGTGTTATTAAAGAAAAATGACTATTATATACATTTTCTATTACGGCTGATGAGTGTTACCATCTTGTTACTCCAGTGTTTCGGTGAGCATGCGAAGCTAAATATGAGGCAGCAATGTACATTATCAACAATGCTGATAGACACACAGTTGATAATGTGTTGTAATCAGAACAGGACGGTACTGGAGCATGCTTGTGTTCAGCTTCACAAGTGATCACATGGCTAAAGGCATTTTTGCTTGTGATAACTCGCCAAGGATAGTCAAATTTATGGTCAAATATGTAATAAATCATTCTGTTGCGAACGTCATCAACGCTCCGTGCATTTGCATTGCTTGCAAAATTGCCAGTTTCCCTCTCTCAAGTCTCATGAAGTGGCTGTTGGATCCATCAAAGCTATCAGAGTAATTCCCTTCTTGCTGATGTTGATCATTTGTCACTGAAACATCAGGAAGTTGAATATGTGTTGTAATGAATGTGTATAAAAGAAGATTATATATTTCAAACTTTGTACATAGGTTATCATTTATTTTTCCGGGATATAATCTGAAAAAACAAAACATTTAGCAGACTACGTTTATTAAGTTTCTAAATAACAAGCAAATTTGTTATTTAATCCATCTGAAGAATTGTGAAAATTAGATCAGATTTCTATTGAAGCAAAGAAAATGTAATTATTTTAAATTTTACATTAGATTTTTGAATATCAAGTGATTTAGGTTTATTAAATCTTTTGAAATTTAAAAAAAGAACAGGCGCAGAGTTGTCATGCATTTAATGTTTTTATACAAAATTGTGATGTTTTTTGATATTAATAAAACTATATTAAATTATTATCTCTATTTTAAGCAAAAGTTTACACATAAAATTATTTATCACTGATATAAATAAATTAATACTTTTACACATTTCATTTTTATTTTTCACGAAAGTATTTTTAACTGTTAAGAAATTGATGAACATATATTGTTTAAATAGTCAAATTTTCAAATCATCAAATTTCGACACTTTATTTGTTAGAAATATTACTTTATTGGTTTGGAAGATGCAAGGAAGAAAGTTTATAGTTTTAATATTATAATGTAAGTTGTGTATGTTCCTTGGAATGTTGAAAATATTTAATTATTTGAAGTGCCTATATTTGCTTTATACGTTAAGTTTGAATAGTAACACAAGATGATTTCTTACTAATCCAGCATATTTATACAATTTACTTATAGTTTGGACATAATTTGAGTTGAAATAAATAATTTCCAAAGCTTTGAAAGATCAACTAAATGTATTCTGAATAATTAAACTACGACACATTTTAAGAACATGAAGAACTTTTGGTTGTTTAAGAATTTTCATATATATTTCAATGCCACGGTTTCACAATTACATTTTTTGGCAGTCTTGAAATAATCGTGAATATTTGCTTAATCAAACATGACGAGACTCATTTATGCAAAATATAATTGGGTTTTCATTAATACATAGGATAGTAAAATGATTTCGGAATACATTTACTTTCAGCTAAAAAATAATAAATAAAAAACAATGTTAACATTAAAAATGCTACATATATGAAATTTCAAAAATTATCGATCATACAAATCATTTCATTTACTATAAAGGACACAAAATTTCCCATATATTTTCATCTAACTTCTCAAATGGTTGAAGGAGGCAATTAATCTCAATCTTCCAATCCATTATTAATAAGAAAAATAAGCAAAGTAAACTATCATTTTCATTAACTCTAATGTGGTATTTAATTCATAAGCTCAAAATCGAATTCCTTTCATACTCAATATTATTTGGAATTCATTACGAGCATTACGGATCCTAAGATCAATATTTGATTTAAAGTTATTTACCTTTCCAGGAACTTAATTTAATGTACACTTGGTTATTTTTATTAAGTGCATATTGATTGACATGATGTTATTAAATAGTAAAATAGATAATTTTCTTTTGTAAATTTTTAATATTATTTAAGATATTCTAAGATATTTCTAAAAATATGATAATTTTGCAACATAATTTTTTCATTTTTATAGTTATCAATGTATATTTCCTAAATTTTTTTTGATAAATACATATGTTTGTATGATATTAGTTTCTATATAATACTTCTTAAAATATTTTTATCGTAAATATTATATTATTATGATGTAAAGGAAAATTCATAATTCTTGAAATAAACAATATAAAGATGCATGCTTTTTCTCATGTTAAGTGGCATTTTAAAATTATACATTGTCAGATTGCTTATAATTCAAATTAAGTATAATTCGTGAGCAATGTAATGATGATAATAAGATGATTTAAAAGATTATAATATTCAAAATTAATCAATGTGTCCCAGTTTGTTGGCCAAAAATTCAATTTAGATATTTCTAAAGAACAAATGTGCAAGGATCAAGAAATATACAGGTAAAAAATCAAGCGTTCTAGATATTCCTTACATATTTAACTAAATTTCACGAACAAAGATGGAAATCGGTTATTACGTGTTTGTAAAAATATTTTTACTTTAACATAACGAAGAATAAAATCAATATCTATTAGTAAAAAAATAAAACTTTTCCAAATCCAGTGAAAGATTAAGTGAAATTGTTTCAGATATCCATTTGTAAATTTATCATAATATCTTTTAATTTATATTAATAAAATAAAAATAATAAATTTAAAGAAATAAATAAGACTTTTTTATTAATTTTTTTAAACAATTAAATGACTTTATTTATTCTAAAGTTTATTTTTTTGTTATTATACTAACAGGAAAACGTCACGTTTCATAGAAACATTACTTGTTTGAATGAATCATTTAGGAATACTTTAAAAATCGATAGAATGTTTGAGCCATTATTGGAGATTCAGGATTAAATTTAATCATTTCTTATTCATTAATACATAATTAAACATGTAAGAACTATAAAAAATGCTATTAAATCTGGTGATGTCTGTAATAAATAAAATGACAGTGATTTTACATATTTTAAATCAATTGGAAATATATCATTATAAAATACTTTTAGATATTAGGAAATGGAATTTCAAAATTTGAAATAGCTTTTTATTATTCGAAATCACATTTTTATGAACGAAGTCTTGTAACTTAAAATTAATTAGAATAATATAATTCAAAATAATTTGTATCCTAAGAAAAACTGCTGATAAAACTTTGACAATATATATAATATTACCTTGCATTTTATTTAACATAGAATTTCCTTCATGTTCCAATTCATACTGATACATTATAAAGCAAGACGTGTAGAAAGAGTCGCATTTTTTTCTTAAAATTTCAAAATAATGAGCAAGTAACTTCTGTAAGAAAGATAACTTATTTGAAATAAAATTATTTATTTTGTAATAAAGTCTTATTTGAAATAAAATAATTTAATTTGTAATAAATTATTAACAAGTGTATTTAACTTTAGTTTATATTAAAATAAAATAAAATTATGGGGATGCAGTTATTGAAATAATAGTCAAATATTATTTATTACACTTACACTATTACTGGAAATACTTTGAAAAAAAAATAATACTTATATGTGACGTTTTAAAGTCCTAAATAACTTTTATTACATTACGCAAGTAGAGTAGATAATATGTGTGAATTTGTTCTTAATACCTGCATAAAAATAATCTGAAATTGTTCAGTTTCATAAAACGGAGAAGAAACTGTTCTACGATAATAAATATTGAAACAAATACATGCTTGGATTCAAAGATGTATTTTTGCTTTTTAGATTACAACATTTTAAAATTATTTTTATTAAAAGTTAATTAGGGGTGTGCTCAAATATCTGCTTCAATTTGTTAATTCACTTCGAACACTTTAAACGAAGGATCTTAATCAGCATGGTGTTCAACTGATCCAAAAATAATTATAATTATTTACATTTTAAGAGGAAATTCAGTAGCGTTTAATAATTTATCATAATTATTCATAAACTTACCATTTTGAGCCAGTTAAAACAGCACTATTTTATTTTCATTCATATTTTAATTTGAAATGTATTTGGCTATATAGAAGGTAAGATATTGTGCGAGAAACAGAAAATAATACGATATTATCGAATGTTTAAATTATTTAAATTCTTTGATGTGCATTTGTTAGTATTCTTTAATGCATTTGTTGCATAATATTATTAAAACTAATATAAAATATGTTTAATTATAATATAATCACATAATACTTAATTTTAATGTAATTAAAACTTAATTAAAAACATATATTAATAAGTTTTTTCTTAAATAAATACTGTTTAATTTTTACT
>CM075856.1:11661576-11906342 GCA_037975125.1 Latrodectus hesperus | reverse complement strand
AATCACTCGAATTCAACAATGGACCACCATCACCCGTCGTAGTTAATTTGTCAGGAAAGCAAGAATTCAAAGTAATATCATAGTTTATTTTAAACTTGAATCATAATTGTGTTCATAAGGGAACAATGCTATTGACTTTTAGTGTTCAAATAGAAATAGAACACTCATTTATAAATTATGTTAAACGCGGTGAACATTAATAAAAGATGAGTACCCAAAATCTCCATGGAAACATCTAACTAATTTTGATCTTTCTATAAAGTCCAGAGCATTCTAAGCATAGTTGGTGTAAATAATCAATTGTGACAACGGAGATAGGTGTTGTTTAAATTTTTTCTATTCTTTTTTTGTATTCTTACTGGTAATTATTTATTGTCCAACTGACTATTTCGACGAGAAAAAAATTGTCTCAAAAGTTACCATTCAGTGCTAAATTTTACAACATATTGGCAGCACCCCCTATGTGAAAGCTATTTCATAAAAGAACTATTTTACAATAAACTAAAACAATATGGTGGCATTTGTTTTTGTGAAAATGGCGTATATTTAAATACTTTTTTTTCGTTCATAATGAAATGATATGATCAGGGATCATCAATTCAAGTAATGTTTCACCCTTTTCGGGACAAATGTTCCCGAAATTCAATTACTGAGGGAATATTATTCCAGCATGGTTTGTTGCATCCCGTTATTATGATTTAAACCATGGGTTCCCAAACATTTTTTTCTCGTGGACTACTTTCAAAGTTTTACTATTTTCGGTCGACCCCCTGCTGCTAACAAAAAATACCTAGGTACTAACAAAAGCTACTTAAATAAAAAAAAAAGTACCTGGGTACCTAAAGTTTAATCTTCCCTGGCTTTTTGCTCTTATTTATAGAAGTTTAGAATAATCTCTAGTATTTATAATTTTTATTACATAATTACCTACTACACTCAAGTGGCAAAACAAATATAATATGATTGATAAATTACAATATACAATAAAAATATGTATAACCAATAGGCAGATACTTATTTTTTCCGGCACTGCAAACACTGACATCGATTCACTCACAGTCACACTTTTATGTTTAAAATCCCGGAAACAAATGAGTAACGTTTTGTTCTTGACACTCGTATTTATACTAATGTAGATTGCAAGCACAGCGCAAGTCGCATTTCATCCCTTTGCAGGTCTAAACAAGCATCCCGGACGAGCGGCACTTTGCAAGTCTCGACATGTGGTGTACATTTGTACTATTATCTATTGTTCAGTTCAATTCTGTGTTTGAACTGAATCTCGAATATTTTTGAGTACCTACCTAGTGAACGAGGCTATCTGATAGGTAAATCCAAGCCAAAATTTTTGTTTTTTATTATGAAAACCCGAACATTTTTCGTGGACCTCTACTTACAACTTGTGAACCCCTGTTTTTTTTCACGTCTCCTATGGACCCCTGGGGGTCTACTTGGACCACTTTGGGAACATATGCTTTAAACAATCTCCATGATGTATCCGACGGCCCCTATGTTCTACTTTTCTGCCACCATTTCAAGGACATTCTGACCTCCCGGAAATATCTCTTCCATTGCATTATTATTTTGTCATTCATTACTATTTATTTGCTTTTGTCGAACTGTCGAATTCATAACAACAGCAATATATGAAACGTACAGCTGTTGTCCATGTTATTCTTTTTTATTCGAATCACATTCTAACCTTGATTGAAGGAAGACGAGTAACATGCAGAACAGTTCAGACTCGTATTCCAACGTTTTTGATGTATCATCTTTAGGAATAAAGATGCGATCTTTGTTTTTAGATATGCTGCTCAAAACAATTAAATGGTATTGTAAGTCTTTTTTTATATATATAAAATAACGAAATAAGCAAAACACATTTTTTTTCATTAAATGGTAGAAGAGAGTCTCAATTGCAAATTTTTGACATTTTTAAGCTTCGCAGTTGGACTTCGAAGACCATGCTTTAGTTGCGGAGAATGAGATTTGGCTTTCAACTTAATGTAAAACAAAGCGGAGAAAAATGATCGACATTCACAAAGCGCGTTGTTTTCCTAAATGAGATACCTCAACGAAAACGAAAGCTTGGAAAGTTGTTGGCCGTTAGAGGAGGTGAAACACCTTCCGAAGTAGCAGAAGCCGTTGGAGTATCACAAAGTGTAATTTCCAAAATCTAAAAAAAATTTTTTTACCGATTTAAAACGCAGACCAAAGATCAGAGCAAGGTAGTTCACGTGCAACAACACCCAATACAGACCGTTATTTAACGCTAACGGCTATACAAAGAAATATGAATGTCTCTCATCTTCAACATCTTCGCTCGGCTACTCGTACCACAGTTTTAACACAAGCTATCCGAAACCATCTTCATACGTAAGGGTGTACGCACCTGTACCAGTTGTACCTGTAATGTTAACAGCCAGACAATATTGCCTTCGCAGAATGTGGGCAACAAAGCATGAGAATTGGAGGAGTAATGAATGTTGCAATATACCTTATCCTGAAGTCTCGCTTTTTTTCTTCACCTTGATAGTAATCACATTTTCATCTAGATCATAGGTTCCCAAAGTCGTCCAGGTGGACTCCCAGGGGCCCATAGGAGATCACACGGGGATCCACGTAGATGTGAAAAGAAAACTGGGGTTCACAGGTTGTAAGTGGGTTTCCACGAAATATTTTCTGGTTTTCATAATAAAGGACAAAAATTTTGGCTTGGATTTACCTATCAACGTAGACAGGTAGGATCATTCACTAGGTAGGTACTCAAAAATATTTGAAACTCAGTTCAAACACACGGAATTGAATAGAACAATAGATAATAGAAAAAGTATTATTTTAATAAATAGTACACAAAAAAGAAAATGTGCTACTTTTTTTCATCTTAACACCCCCAATTTAGGGTGATATTTTTTAGCAGCAGGGAGTCTATCAAAAATAGTTAAACTTTGAAAGTGGTCAACGAGAAAAAAAAGTTTGTGTACCCATGATCTAGAGGAAACGCGATATCAGAAAAATTCGGCGCTCTGGCACGAGTATCAAATTTGGCGGTGAGGAAATGAAGGTGAATAGCGGCATATCCTTTGATGGGCACACTAATCTCCATATCATTTGAAATGGAATTCTGATTAGTTCGAAATGGAGCTCTGATTGGTTTGAAATAGAGCTCCGATTTGTTCGAAATGGTGGTCTGATTGATCATTCGAAATGCAGCTCTAGTCGCCGCTGTTTGGATGAAGATCCTCAGAGCTACAGTAGCCCCTTACTCTGCAGCAACTGTAAATGATTTCATGTTAATGAACGACAATTGTAGGCTAACTTTGTGAATAATTTCTTTCTCGAGGAAGGAACGATACGAATGGAATGGCTGTTTTCTGGACATGAAACTAATAGAACATGTTTGGAACATTCTAGACTGACGAGTTTCTGGACGCTTATTATCCTTAAAATCACTCCAGGATCTGGAAAAAGTTTTTCTGGGGGACAAGGACAGAATACTTCAGCCTTATAACTGGATGCCTCAAATTTGTTTAATGCTGCTGGCCATCCGGGGAAATCATACCCACCACTAAAAAGATTTTACTTTAAGGAAGCAACTTTTTTTGTTTTTTCATATGCACAAATTATAGTTTTTCTCTTTTGCACCCAAATGCTCAACAAAATGCATTTTTTCTACCAAAAAAATGTTGTTTATATCTCATAACTTTCTGAGTCTGTCAATAATATATCAGTCAACCAAATAACTATGCAGGTGCAAGATCAAACCACAACCTCACTATCCTTTAACTGTTTAAGCAGCGTAACTCCATTGGTTCTGGAAAAAGTTTTTCAGTCCTATGATTAGATCTATAAAAAATCTCAAACTTCACGTATAAATTTTGTCGGTCAAAAATTTTAGGAAAATAGGTAATTATCTAATCGAATGAGAGAGAGAGAGACGTGTCAAAACTGTATGTTTAGTATAAAATAAGTTGTCAGAAACCGGATGTAGTGAAATATTTGTTGATTAATTATCTCGATGTGGTTAATGCGATAGTCTTTTCGATATATAGTGAGCAGTATTTTGTCTTACGACCTGTCCCTTTGGCATAAATACTTGATCACAATTACCATTCGGCCACACACACTGGAAATGGGTTCTGCTTTCTCACATACTCATCTTTTGGTATGAATGTTTGCAAGTCTGCCAAGTTTCTTCCACAGCGTGCACCGGTATACTTTTCTATACCAAGCCTAAGACTGGACTCTACCAGTAAGGTGAAAACAGCTGGATTGGAGTTTCTACTAGTCAGAAACTCCCATCCAACTGGTTTTTTTTAAGCGAGACCTACTTCATAGTTCAGAAGTACGGACACCCCCAAAAAAACCATAGTACTTGATCTGCCATCTTCAGATGTATCATTTCACTAGGAGAACGCTGCGATAACGATTGGTTTAGTGTGTCCATCCACCTTTAGTGAGTACGATGGAAATCAGAATTCGAATTCATTACCTTCTGAGAGTGAGAACGATGTCCTTACCAACCAGATCACCGTGGCCTCCATTGCGTTATATGAATACCCAGGAAAAATTTCTCCTGGAACCTTAGTGAATACTTAAATGCTGTTTATGCTTATTTTTATCGTTTCTCTCTCTACTTATATTGGTTTTTAGAGAAGTTAGAGTTAAAAGTGCCTTAAATTCTCCATCATTTTTGGAGAAATGTAAAAGAATAGTACAGAAAAAAAGTAGCAGCTTAGGGACAAGATATCTAAAAAACAGCAATAGAATGAACAGACTATTGCTCTCTCATTGTTTTGTAGATTATTATCCTTGTTAATAAATTAATTATTTGGTTAAAGAATTTTTGCTTGTGCCAGTTTTATAAAATGTTAGGAGCTTACAAACCAAATTCTTTAGACAGATTTCAATTACTGAGATATGTGCATATAAATAATTAACAGTCTTCAGTTAATGAGTTGTCTGTGAAAAGTTACCACATGAACAAATCATTTTCCAAAATACTCATATTTTGTCAGGTCTAAGCAAAGGGAAACATTTACAATTTATAATCATGTTTTTAATCATAACGATAATCACATTTATAAATTAGAAAATGATATGGTATGTATGTGAAATACGACTCATATTTATAATGCATTTTCTGCAATAGTATAAACCAGTAATTCTTAACTGACGGTCCGCGAAATATCCAACTATCTGTCCGAAATCCAAAGTCATCGACCGTTAACCGATATTAAAACAACACCTACTACAATAACAATAGTTAAATAATTTAGAAAGCAATATGGTGCCGAGATAGCCTAGCGGTTAGAATATCGGCCTTCCATCTGGAAGGGTGGGGTTGTTCGATTCCCAATGCCGCCAAAGACCCACCGAGTATATGCGGTATACGTGCTCGTTAAATCTGTGGAATCGAAAGTCCTGTGGTCGGTCGTTGAGCAATTACCATGGGTGCAAGGGTCTGGGGAAATTTACTCCCCCTTCAGATCAATGCCAAAATTGAGAAAGTAGATCCTCTGGTGCTGCCATCTATCGGAAGAATTGAAGAGCAAAAGTCGTACTTTCACCTTCATGGTGATCTTCTTAAACAAAAGACGTTCCCAATTGACTTAAATTCGCATAGCCATAACATAGCGAGCTTGGCTTGTCCAAGTGTCATTAGTAACAACAACAACAGAAAGCAATATCATCGATAATGAAAAATATAACACACAGGCAACTATGTACCTAATCTCCTGGCAAAAATTACCTTGGCTTTCACAAAGTACAACAGTTAGTATGCTCTTTCTGCTTGAGTATTGCTGATTATTGAAAGCTAAATATCTATCGTAGTGTTTAAGGCGTCTTATGTTAGGTTCCGGCTATGACTGTTATTAAGACGAAATATCGAAATAGATTTGTTCTTCTGCCTGCTTTACGTATTGCTGTGACTGGTTTAATGCCTAGGATTGATATTTTAGTCAGCAACAGAGATCAGCAGCAATCCCATTGAATTTAGTTTTTATTTCCTTTAATTTGGCAAATCATTTTTTGCTTATTTTGTATCTACCTACGCTGTTTACATTTCGATTTATTGTTGTTTTTGCTAATATATTAACTAAAAAATAAGTATATCATTCATATAAGAATTTTCTTGCAGTTTTAGTTAAATTTTGGTAGTTTTATTTTCTATGTAATATTTTAAATAATATGAATGTACATACATAAATTATAACAAATAAAATACTTTAAATTTTGATTTATTTAAGTGAAAAAATTGTGCCAATGGATCGAATTATTAAGCTTGCCGTCCGCGAGAACGTACCGAAGAATTTTGCGGGTCCTTGGAGTAAATCCAGTTGAGAAACACCGATGTAAACCATAAAATAACAGATAGTTTAAAAAAAAAACATACACATTACCATTATTCAAATAATTGTTATTCTCCTCACACGCAAGACTAAGCAGTCTAGGCATTCTCATAACAATCATTTATCAAAGATATTCTTAAAGGTAAAATCGATCATAAAAAGTTCAATAAATTTGGAAAAAAAAATAATTTCAAGCGCAGGTTGTTTGACCGGAACAAAAGGACACGCATTTTTGATCGCATAAAAGAACTATAATGCAAATTTTCTTTATTGAATATTAAAATGAACTGCAGCAAAAAATAATAATGATAATAATAACGAAAACAACACTCTTCCAACTTATTCATCGGCATGCCAATAGTTCAGGGTCAAGGAACAGGAAACGGTTTGCGTCTATGTTTTATTGCTTAGCGTCTGTTCGAATGCTCATTCCTTTTAATGAGCATCATTCAGTTCAGTGTTTGTTAAACATAAGCATAACAATCGAAAGCGGAGACAAAAATACCAGACTAATTCCCATCTGAGATTTTTCAGTAATGACTCTTATTGTTTGACTGAAGACAGTATCTTAAGATATCCATCTACGTTCGAGCCAACTTTTCTTAAAAATAAATTTTAATTTTATTTAACTGATTTTTCGATAAATTATAATGCAAAAACATACAATTTGCCAAAATTTTAATTACATATAGCATACTTTTATTGAAATTGATTATTTTGTGGCAAATTTCAATTAAACTTTAAAAAAAAAGAAGAAAAAGCCTAACACTACCGAAAATTGTAATTCATCAATCTTAATCTACGTAATTTCGTCACAAGATTTATAAGAAGAGTTCTTTGAAATGAAGCAAAATCTAAGAAAAATATTCAACGATAAAGCAAATATGGTTAAAAATATTCAGCAAAATGGATATTTTACGAAATTTCACTAAACATTCCCTTTAACAATAGCTGTAAATTGTAAAATTTTTCATTGTATTCAAACTTCAGCTTCATTTCATAGATAATAACAAGTAAAACACGTAAGCCAGCCGACCAACTTGTCTCATGGTCAGCGTGCCTGACTATGGATAAGGAGGTCCTGGGTTCGAATCCCTGTTCGAGCATGGATGTACTTTCTCTCTATCTATCCTGTCTTTGTCCTTTCCTTTTATGAATGAGGTGTAAATGGTTGCCTACCCTATAAACGGGACCCTATGGCATGTGTGTAGAGCAAAGTCGTACTTTCACCTTCATGGTGCTCTAATTAAAACGAAAGACACTCCCAAACGACTTAATTCGCATAGCATAGCGAGCTTGGCTTGTCCAAATGTCATTAGTAAACAACAACAACAACATGCAAGCCAAGTTTCATACAAATGTTTTCCTTATTGCTTGAAATATCGTGTTAATAGAGATTTTTTGTGAAAAACTAAATTTTGACTATAAACCAAATAACGATCTCATATTTATGGTTATCAATCAGCACATTTTAGAAAAATATATAAATTTAAAAAATAAGAGAAATATCACTTTCATTTAAAAAAAAAAAACACCACTTGTGTTTTGAAAACGCAACGTAACCGTTCTGTTTTTCGAAATACGGGGCGGATTTTTACACTCAAATCCATAAATTAAGGATAATGCAAGTTCAGGCAAAGGAAGAGACAGAAACAAAATAAATGTGACTAATTTGTAAAATCTATTTATTAAACAAAAGTTAAAGAGCAAAAATGATGCTATATGTTTAACAGCATTAATAAAAATTGCGATTTTTACTTCCTGGAGCAAATTTCAAAAAGAAACTATTTATAAAAATCAATATAACATGGTTGGTGTTATGGTTAATACATAGTATGCCTCCCAGACGATGCAATACAACGTCTAGGCATGCTGAGTATCAAATCATCGATCTGATCTTTGGAAATATTACACCATTCATCAAGCAAAGCTCTCCGAAGTTCCGGTAAATAAGTGGCAGGGGGTTGACGGGATGAAATTCGTCGGCCAAGCCTGTCCCACACATGTTCTATTGAATTCAATTCCGGTGAGTATGTTGGCCAGTCCATACGGGTGATATCCTCCGATTGAAGGCATTCGTCTACAATGTTTGCACGGTAAGGACAGGCTTTATCAACCCTAAACAAAAATTCTGCACCCATGGCGCCCCGAAAGATATTGTTCCAGAATGACATCCCGATAGATGTGGCCTGTCATGGTTACATTCTGAACATGCAGGTTATAGTTCTGGAATCCAGAATAATTCCTTCCCAAACGAGCACCACCGTAACGGTGTCATTCAATGATGTTCTCTTGGTGGTAACGGGAACCTGACCCTCTCCATATGAAAGTCCGTCGAGAATCAAATTGAAAATAAACCTGGACTCGTCAAAAACATCACACAAGACCACCATTGCGGTGTCCACAATGCATGCTCTCTACTCCAGGCTGACCGCAAGCGACAGTGAGTTGCGGTAAGTGGAACACATCTGACAGGCCAAACGAGCATACAGACCAATGTGCCCTAAGCGCATGTACACGGTCTGCCTTGAAACTGTCGTAGCGGTAGCTGAAGAGAGCTGATGAGACAGGTCTGATGCTGTAGTCCATCTGTTTCTTTTGGCAGTAACCGTCAAATACCGGTTCTCATTCGGCGTCGTAACTCGGAGGCGACTTGTGCTGTAACGTCTACTCACATCACCATCATCTTGCAACTGTTGCTAAAGCTTGGAGATGACTCTCTGCGCGATTGCAAGTTCCGCGGATACTTTCAGCTGGAAACGTCCACATTACAGACGGCCGATAATTCTATCACATAAAACATGATCCAAATGCTTCTTTTGTCCTATAACTATGCGGTTATTGCACTGAAAGGCTTTTTAAGTGCTTATGAATAATTTTACTTCTTAGTAACCATTACATATACCCTACATCTACATATACCCCTCTCATACACTCTCGTCATTGTGACGTACTATCGGCGCCATCTGGTGGTTTCTTGTAATTTGCATATTATTCTTCAAGATGTGTGTGATAATTCAACATGTGAAATTTTTATTTTATAATTCAATTTCTGTGTTATATTCTGATTTATCCTTAATTTATGGACATGAGTGTAAATTCCAGTTACTTAATTTCTATTTGGCACACTGTAAAATGAAAAACTGTTTTCGTAAGTGGAAAGTTCTAAGTATAAGATTCACAAACAAAAAAAAATGACACTTGTAATCGAAAATCAACTTTTTAATCTAAGTGAATACCTTAAGAATTATTATTAGAATAGATTAAAAAAAATGAAATTTGTAAATATTTTTGCATCTTTTTTTGATTTTAGGGAGTAAAAAAATGTAATTTTTTTTGTGAGGCTTCGATTCATCTTCGGCAATTTTCGGCCAGAATGCTACTGGCAGAACTCATCATAAATAGTAAACTCTACTCAATGCAGAATGCGAAGAAATCGGGAAAACTCCCAAACACTCATACCGTCAGGCATGCACGCAGAAAATGAAAGCGCAATATCTATCGCTTTTTTTTAACATTGGCTGGAATTCAACCCAGGACCTTCTCTTCCCTTGAGTGTGGCTCTACCTTTGAGTGACCATGTTGAGAGAAATGCACATATATTTTGATACCGCTTACAGATCAGTCAAAGACTTTTATTAGGAATATAAACATCCACCACATATTTGCTTTCCGGAGGAACTTTTCATGAACCATATCTCGCACTGTAAAAAAGCAGGAAAACTTTCACGCACGCACCTTGACAAACATGCATGAAGAGCAAAAGCAGAAATGCATAGTGCATCTTCCTTTGTTTAACAGTTACTGGGGTCCATCCTAGTTCTTGTATTGCAAAGGGAGTGATCAGTGAGACTATTGGATATCTATTTTCTCATTACATGGTTTTATAGTCTAATAGGTAAGATTTGTTTAAACATCCACAGAATCTTTTCCATCTTTTCCATTGCATTTCCGTGCTGCCAAAAGGGAAATACTCAGAAAACTATAAAGCACTCATGTTGATAAATGTGTATGCAAAAAGCTCAGAAATAATATTGTGATGTTCAACTGTCGTTGCAATCGAATAATTAGAAAAAAAACTGGTTCTACCACTGAACTATGGTAAGCTTTATTAAATTTTATTTAAAAAAAACTCGCATTTATAAATAGCATTTATATTAAAAATTTAATAAAGTCCTCGGGGGCTTAGCAGAACCCCTGGTACTTCTGCAGAGGTATTTTACTTGCAGACATTGCGACCACGACCTATGTAATATGCCCCAGACGCCTTTAGTTGCAGTTGTTGCACCAGTATACTACCCTGGACTTAATGCAGAATTAGGCTCCTCCAATTAGATGGAAGCAGTCGGATGGGAGTCTTCATCATTTAGAAACAGGGATCAAGTAGAAGAGCCCTTGATACTTGACTTGTCACTCTCAGAAGTATTATTTCACTTAGAAGACACTGCGTCCTCTATTTATTGAACCTGCCCCATCCGCTTTTACTGAACTCAATTGATCTGAGCTCCAGTGGCTCAGTTAGCTTCACGCCGCTTCCCGTAAGCTCAACAAAGTGAAGCATCATTTGCCGCGGGCAGTGGTTGGAAGGGTGACCACGGTGTACTCTCCTTCACTGGGTTGCTGGAACTCCGTGGGTTGGAGACGTGTCGACGTTAATATGTGACGTCCAAAGTCCTTCCGCTGGGGTGGTATGGATGTGGAGAGGAGGGTGCCAGCTCAGATGTGGCCTCGTCACCTGACCGTGGCTCAAAATGACGAGGCACCTTTTAAAAAGATAAAGTCGTACTTTCACCTTCGTGGTGCTCTGATCCAAACGAAAGACGCTATCTATTGTCTTAATTCACACTGCCAAAGGCATAGCGAGCTTGGCTTGTCCAAGTGTCATAAGCAACAACAACAATTGATCTTCGGTTTTGTCAGATTCGAACTCATTAGCTTTCCGATAACGAGAACGATACCCTAACCAACTAAGACCATTGCGGCCTAAAATGTGTTGCCCTTTTTAGTTAACTTGGCGGATCTTTGGCTAAGCCGGGATACGAACTCAACACCTGCCGACAGTGAGAACGACACCTTAACGAAACAGAATACAACGGACACGCTTAGTGTTAAAACACTGCTCGTAGGAGCGATTATTCTCGGGTTCACTCCCAATGAAACAACGGAAGATGGACATTGCTTTTTTGGCATCTTTTATGTATTTATCAGGGTGAGTGCTTGGGAATTTTCCGGATTTCTTTCTTCCCGACACATGAGTACGGCCCACTGCCTATGAAATTCTTAACGGAAAGCAATTACGCGGGCGGTGGATGTTGAAATGCTTTACAAGAGATTGAGGTCCAAAATTGATCTTTGATCACATGGATATGGAATGATGCAAAATTGATATATGATAGTAAAATTTATCTATAAAATCAATGATTTAGTGTTTAAAAGGTTCAAACTATGGATCTCTGATCATGATCAAAATTGATCTATGAATATGGATCATGATGTTCCATGTTTATTATAAAAGGATTTATTTTTGAACAAAAAAATAATTTTAGCATAAAAATAGACTAAAGTTTAAGAGTTTCCTCTGTATTTTTTAAATGCATTTTTTTACATATTCAATATATATGCGTAGCCCAAAGCTTTTTAATTACTCAGTGTAATTGCTTATGCAGAAAAGTTCTTTTGAAAAACTAATTAAAGTTCACTTATTAAAATCCTCAACAAAATCTATTCTATCTAAGAAAAAATGAAGCAAATAAGTCATTTCCCTGTCTCTATCATCTTTATTTATTTATTTTTTAAACTTCAAATCAAGTTTTTCAAGTCATTATGAAAAAGTATTGAAAATATTTTATCGTATTTAAATAAAAATAATGTATGAAATATTTTCATTACTCTGCTTTACCTTCTTTCCAGAGAATAAATCTTAAAAATCTAATCAAAGTTCTAATGTGAAAAGCACCAACAAAATCTGTTTCATACACGGAAATGAAGAATTTACCGGAGTATCATCTTAATTTGTTTTATTTGAAATAACGTTTTTAAAGTAATTAGGGAAACTTTTGGAAATATCTTTAATTGAGCACCAAAAATTCAAAAACAAAATTATTATCCTTACACACGTGTATATATATATATATATATATATATATATATATATGAAAAATTTAAATTGCGTAATAATAATTGAAAATAATAAAGTAAGGACGTAATAATTACTGATGTAACAATTACTCATATTCTATTCATTAAAACAATTTTAAATAAAAATGCTATTTATTAAAATTCATCGAAATATATTTAACTTCCCGTTATTTAACAAAGTAATGAAAATATATAAATAATTTTGATCTGAATTTCATATTTATGTTTATGTTAAAGGAACAATTTGCAATTTAATTCCCGTGGAAAACACAAGAGTATGTCAAATTATGGTATTCAATACTTTTTAAATGTTATATCATATGCGCACTTTGTCCTGGACAGGACCTTGTGCCCTTCAACCTCACACAATCAATCAATCAAATTATGACATCTTTTTATACTCTTATTAAAACAAATATTAATTGCGCGTTGAATTTGCACCTTTTAAAAGGAAGTTCTATTTAACCGATAGTCCCGTGGTGATATGTAGTTGCGAAACTTGGACATAAAAATACCTCAATTACTTACTAATTTTTGAACGGAAAATACTTAGAAAAAATTTTAGTGCATTACAACTGAATTAATAATTGTTGGAGAAATAATTAAGGATGCATTAGAAGCTCTTACCAACGATAAAAAGAAATGGTAAGATTTATCAAAGCACAGAAACTTTCATGGCTAGGATTGGAGTTTGGGAAATCACTTGTTGAATGGTTATATATCGGGGGTGTGTACTTATGAACGAATACTCATGGATATTGTATCCATGGACAGTAGATTAGACTGATTTAATGTGTTCAAACTCTTGGCAAGAACTTAAATTACATAAATACTCTGCAATTTATTTTAAAAGAAAAGTGACTTCAAAAATGTCATGTATTCTAGCTACATTACACTTTTTATTATTTTAAATACTTTTTTATCAAGAAAATAGCAGAAGGTGTATCTGTATCTTCCTATTTTTATCCACATGGTGTCTGTGCTTTTATGTCTTTACAAGACTTTAATCAACAATTATTAAACTCGTACAATTTCAGATAGAATTATAAATCGCCTTTTTCAAATAGTTAACTAATACCGATTTTATTCAACATCATATATATAACACAGGAGTGTTTATATAACATGAAAAATCAAAATAATAAATTTCGCGAACATAATTCATATGAATAATAAATAATTATGAACATTTTACTGTATTTTAATTTGAATCTTAGCTGTTCTTTCAAAAAGTTACCATTAATACTACATAACAAAAAAAGTTTCAAATAATATTTTTTTCCAATGGCGGGCACTTGAAGGTTGAACCCTATGCCACAACAAGGCCAGAAACTGCTACTCATTTGTCGTTACCCAGCGGGCACCTGTGAACCAAGTCACGGAGGCGAGTAGCGTTACCCGCGCCATACCACCACAAACCCGTTTATAGGGTGGGCCACATTCATACCACATCACAGAAGAAAGGACAGAGAAACAGAGAGAGAACTGAAAAAGAAAAAACATCCATGCCTGAACCGGGATTCGAACACGGGACCCACAGCTCAGGAGTCAGGAACGCTAACCACTCAGCCATATGTCGGCAAATATTAGACTATTAAGGTCTAGTATTTTTTATAAATATATCAAAAATTTAGAATGCACTATTAGAAGAAACACACGCAAAATAAGATTCATGCTTGAAAACAGCACTTATTTTCATTTAATGAATAAAAATATGCAAAACAATCATCTTTTTTTCTGTTGAAAAACTTTGTTTTTAAAAAATATTTTTCCGTATTTTCAAAGTATAAAAGCATTTTACTCTTTTTCTTCTCTCAAAAAATTACTTTAGTTCTGTTAGCATTCAGCTACTTGTTTTGTGGGTGATCTTTGCACAATACCATTTTCTTATTCGATATCTGAAATTCTTTTTTGTACTCATTTATTTGCAATAATTTCACCACTCGATAATTCTTCAATACATATTACTAATGTATTAAAAAATTTTTGCCAAAGAAATTTCAGGCAGCAAATCCTACACGTATCGCTTCGTTATTCCATAATAAATCAAGTTCTTAGGGATAATATGAAAAAGAAATCAAATAAAAAAAACATGAGATCATCAAAAATAAAAAAGGGAAAAGAAAATTATTTCTCAGAAACGAAAGTTCGCAAAAATGTGACTTTTAAAAATTTTAGTTCGTAAATCGCAGTTAAAATTATCATTGTGTCTCTTTGTCAAGGTAAGAACTAGCTTACTACTTCGTAAAAACGTGATTGTTTTTACATTAGAGGATCGTGGAAATGAGCGTTTACTGTAATTATTTTTTATACAAAAAGACTTCGAAACTAATTTTGCAATATTACATTAAAGACAAGAGAAATGTTAGAGTTGTTAGACATGAAGTCCTCTTTCTTTTATCCCCTCCCGTTACAAACAAAAGGAAGCAAATGTCTAAAGAAATCATGGACATAAAAAGTGAGAGCGAATCACTGAGGTATGTAAAAAATGTATATATTTGAACAATACCTTACGTTATTTTAAAGACATGAAATTGCCAATTTGGAAAAGCTGTGTCTGTTTTATCTCAAGCGTATAATTTAACACACCTCATTTCAATTATCATTTTATCTACTGCATAACTTCTGACAATATAGATAACCTAATTCTTATCACACAATGTAAAAGAATTGAGCTACATTCATAAAATCTTATTGTATGTATGTTTTTACATTTGGGATCTAATATAAAAAATCTGATTATAAAGTAGCAAATTATTATCAGGCATGCAACTGTTTCTTGATAAGCTGTTTACTCACAAGTTTATATGATAATTTTATCCATGGTTTTTGAATCCATAAATGGTTATATATCTTTAAATCTACAGAATTACACATGTAGATGAAGCAACATGCATAAAATTTTCCCCATATTATTTTGTATTCATTCATTTTATTAATTTATTAAAATGTGGTAAATGACTACATGTAAATTTAAAAGAAAGTTACTAGTTAATTGTTGAACAAATAGTATTAGCATGTTATTTTTCCCAAACTAGTAAAAGATATTTCTTTTTCTGTACAGACATTTTTTTTACATACATAACTTAACACTGTATTTCATTTTATGATAAGAAACCCATATAGTAAACTGTAAAGTACTTAATTTAATAAATGAAATCGTTCAGACGCAGAAACATCAGTGAAAATATGTTTTATTTATTTTTTTTAATATTCAAAAGTTGCTTGAATGAAGTGAAGCTAATGTTTAATTCAATAAAATAAATGCTTTGATTTAGGATATTCAATGGTAATACAACATACAACTAATGGAAAATGCATTGACAATTTTTAAATACTTCACTCAAAACCCAAAAGAAAATATGAACTAAGAATTCATAAACTTTACTTTCATTCATCCCATTTACATTAAAATCCAGTTATATAATCAAAAAATTTTATTTCCTTTATGGAAAGGTTTTTAAAACGCACTTTTTGATCCATGCACACAAAAGAGTAAATATTAAATAAACAGATTATTTATCATACAAACACAAAAAATTAATTTTTATTTAAAAGTTCATTTATAATATCATATGGATTTTACAGAACCTAAACATGCATTAATCAATTTCTTCTGCCAGTTATAATAAATTTTAACCATACAATTTATAATTTTTTGTTAACCTTTATTAGCAGTTTCATCAACATTTTTTTAAAAAAAATATTTGATTTGATTTAATTTACTCACTAAAGATTTCCTTATGCTTTTAGTTACATCATGGATTGTGACATATGTTACACTAAGTGCTCCATAGGCTTTTTTTAAAAAAATAACGGTGGGCACCGGGTGACTAACCCTTTTGCACAACAAGGCTGGAAACTGCAATTAATTTGTCATTACCCAATGGGCATCTGTGTACCGAATCAAAGAAGCGAGTAGCATAATCCACGCCTCATACTTTAGCTTGGACAAAGTCAATTTATAATAAAATAAAGTCTTAGTGAGCATAATTATTTGGAATCAAAGTAAAAAAAAAGAGTTATTCCTCAAAAATGCAGCTTTGCAATTCGCAGCTTAATCACTTACAAGCTAAAAGATTAATTGAAAAAAATTTGAGAAGTATCTTCTGCCCTCCAATTTTTTACACTCTGATAAACAGCATTTCTGTATTGCTTGGTAACAATTTCTTGTATTTCAAAAATGATTACTCTTATTAATATTTCTTGGGCTCCAAAAAGTGAAATCCAAATTCTTTCAGTTTTCTACACCACTCCTTGTGTAAATGCCCACTGACATCTTTTCAAGTATCTATTCACAATATCATTTTTTCGTAGCAGCAATAACAAAAAACACGTTCCAGATTTCTGCAAATTTCAATATCAGCAATTCAATGCTTTTAATCCAAATTCAGCAATGAAATATAAAGTTTTCTGTTTTTGATGCCACAAATACTAGTAGATATGCTTTTGGAGTTTTACTAACTGAAAAGAACTGTGTGTACATATATATACAAATATATATCAAAATAATGAAAATACCTTATATTTGTAAAGACTACTTGATTAGTGTGGTGTAGGACCGCCTTTGGCATGTAATACAGCTTGAATTCCCTGAGAAATCAATTTATACTAATGCTGAATAGGGTGAATACTATTTTTGATGAAGATATTGTAAAAGTTTTGAGAGAAATGCCTGTGAAGAATACCAATTTCATATTGAACACTCTAAAATGGATTACAACGGTAAAATTATTTTCATATTAGGTGACTATGTGGGCCAACAAAGATGCTTAATTTCATCCTCATGTTCATCAAATCATGACAAGACAAATCCCACTGTCTTTATAAGAGCATTATCTCGGAAAATACCTCTCTCGTAGGAAATAAAGTTTGCATTGTAGGACAAATCTCATCAGCTAAAATTTCTCTAGACTTTTTCTCAATGATCCTTCCTTAGAATTTCAACTGATACAGTAGAAAACCATGACATGTGGCTGCCCATATCATAATAGATCCACCTCCATTCTTAAAATTTGGAGAATATCATGATCATGTGTGCATCCTCCCTATTTTAAGGGAAATTGTTTTTATTTGTGTCTGTATAAGAAAATTGTCTTAAGATATCTTTAGTTTTTTATTTATGTGATGCTCATTAAATGATATTTTAAATTTATCTTTTTATATAAAATTGATGAACTGTGAATGACTATTAATTTAATATTAATGTGTTATTGCACAGTGGTTGCCTTGTACTGAAAAAAATATTCATTAACATTTGATATTAAGCTTTTTTAAAAATTCTAAAAACTAAATTTCTGAATCAATCCAGTTACTGTTAAAAAAAAAGGAAGCATAAAATAGCAATACCTTTAACAAAAAAATATCTTTGCTTGGCTAAACTAAATATTTATAATCTTAGAAAGATTTGCATCTATATTTCCTTGGATTTTTCAAGCAAATTTATGCAGTATTTTATTGAACATCTTTCATATTCATATTATTTGGTTAAAAGGAGCTCTATTTTAATTTATTTAAGCTTACTTAAACATTAAAATTTTCAATAGTTATTGATTTCTAACTTAGTTAATTTAAGAATTTAAAACACATTGAACGATAAAAAATTTAATGAAAGAACATTGAGAGAAGTTTAAATCACTTTAGAAATTTATTAATATTAAAGCCAGTTTACATCCTATTCTTTGAATTATTACAAAAATTAATCCAGTAGTTTGCAGAATTTGGGTTAGTTCAAATAGTAAAATGTTTAATAATCAATTTATATTTAATATGTATAATTTTATACCAAAAAAAGGTTAATACTGTTTAAGCACGATAATGTAAATACTAACATAGCTTGAAGCATTCTTAAAAGAATAAATTGATATTAATATTAGGTAAAATTTACAAATTACACAATTTAAATTTTCTTTTACTGAAACTTAATTCAAAAGAAAACAACATTTTATTAGCAATGAAAAATGTACAATATGAACTAGTTAACAACTTGAATTCACATCTTAAAACATTTTATAACTTGTTCAACTTCAAACCGTGAATAATCAGCAGTTTCCAAAGATTCAAGAAGCTTTTTTACCCCTAAAACGTTATAAATAAATTTGAAGTTTAGTTATTAAAGTTAACATAAAGAACATAGTCTCTGTAAGAAAGAAATGTTAATAACATAAGAAAATTATTTTACTAATAATCTATTTTATTGATAAAGTTCATGCTTATTGTAGAATACAATAAGCTTTATTTAAATTGAATACATTAATTACACTTATACACATAAATAACTCAAATATTATTTATGTATGTTATTTTTAAAAATGTAAATTGTCATACATATAAACTATACATAAATAATTTAACTTTTTAGTGTTAATAGTAACTTATTTAAAAAGGAATTTTTATATAAATGATAACATGTAAATCATGAAATTACCTTACAAATAATTCTAAAGCCTAAATTTGAGACTGCAAATAAACTGAAATACATTATTAAATTCATAATAATTTCAGAAAAATATATTTTTATATTAGAATTGTTAAGCAGAAAAGTTAATATGACTAGTTTTAAAGGTATATATTTATTTGATAGAATAAATTATATATACTATGAACTATTTTTATTCAATGGGATAATTTTCCTCTATAAAACTTTTTTAGCTATCAATTTACTTGAGTGAGAACTTGCATCATTAATAATTACTAAAATTAATAAGTTTTTAAGTTATTTTAAATGAAGGCTTTATTAGTAAATTTTAATTTATAAATGAAATTATAATGCAAAGTGACTATTTAATGAAAGGACATTTACAAAAATTAATGTGAAAACAATATTTATTCTTAATGTAATAAAACTAATTTATGTATTTAAAACTTTTATTAATAAAAGTATCAAATGAAATTTCCAAATTGATTTTTTCTTTTGATTATTCTGCATAATTACTCCTCTCAATTAAAATCTCAACAATACTTAATACTAGGTTGCAAGTTAACTATATAACACAGCAAACTATTCATGGTGACTTTTATTTGACTGAACTGAAAAGATTTGACGATAAAAGTGATTTTTAAAGTACAGTATTTTCCTGTATTTAATCCACAATGGTCTATTACCTGCAAGACCTTTTTTTAGTAAAAAAAAAAATAATAATAACGTTATATAATGCACGGCTATTTTTTTTTCTGGCAATTAGCCAAAAACATATACTACTGACAACGTGGGTTTCATGTAAAACAAAAAAATGCAATGTGATCAAAAATATAATAAATTGTATAGAAAAAAGATTTATTATGAAAAAGATTTTGATGACAAAGCTCATCACAAAGTGTGATAAGCTGAGATAAAAGCCTGAGATCAATAAAAAGCGATAATTCTGAGAAACTAATAAAACTTGATGATTTATATTTTTTAATAATTTTTAAAATGAGGTTAGACATTTTTTAAACATAAAATTTGTTTTGTTAATAAGTAAATTAATTAAATGGGTTATTTTTTAATCAAGCATTGGATAAATTTTTTTCCTCGGTACAGCACATACTTTGTTTTTATCTTATTTTAAAACGTCGTCATTTTTTTATCTGCCTTCTCCATAGCTTTTACTTTAAAATCTGCTGTGTAACTTAAAAAGTTCTTTCTTCCACATAATGATATAAAAATTTGAATATTTTCAGAATGAAGTAACTCTAGTCAAGATAAAATATAAAATGATAAGAGCAACTGTTTTTGCAACTGTCTTTATGATGAACCAACTGAATAAAGCTGATTATAGTTAAAACAAGTAAACAGAGTTGTGGCCCAATATGTTGTTTATTTTATGAAATATAAATGACATTTTTTTATAACTTTATAGTAAGTTTTTTGCTGGAAAATATTTCATTTCAGATTATCTATGATGGTGTATAATATACACAACAAAATTTGACACTTTAATAATACATAAGATTATATACAGGAAAATATGTGACTTTCCATTTATTTGATGGAAAAATTTATTAAAATTATAATATATTTCTATTCATTTAAATTATTTTGAATAACAAAGTCTTTGTATGTTACAATTCAGATTAATATGAACTTGTGTGTTAAAGTGTTTAAAAAAGAATAAAATTATTTAGCATAAAAATTTGCAACTATGTTAGTTTATAAATAATTTATTGAAAAGCAATTTTTTAATGAAGAAACTTTTATAAAAGTAAATGTGAAAACAGAATTTATTCTTAATACAACAAAATTAATAGTAAATAAAATATTCCATTAATAAAAGTACCGAAAAAAAATTCTAAATTGTCTTTTCATGTTAGTTATACTGTATAATTAGCCCTCTAAAATAAAATCCCAACAATATTAGATTGCAAGTCAGAAATATAATACAAAGAACAATTTTAAAACATTAATTTTTTTCACTTAATTTAAGAAATGTTTCCCTCACAAAAAAACTAGTTATTATTTTAGAAAAAGCGAATGAATGGTTAACAGAACTTAAGAACATATTTTAATGTTAAAAAATATTACTTAATATAAAATTACAAATAAGTAGAATAGACATTTTGTGTAAGAATTCATATTTAATTTTAAAAATTTACCTTTCTTCTCCTCATTCGACAAGAATAGTAGCACTGTTTGAAATCTACCAACTTGAGTAAGATATTTCATAAAAGGAAATACATCATCTCCATTCCTATAAAAATATATAGTAAATAAATTTATCTCCAATAGAAAAATTAGTCATCATAATAATATTAAGCTAGAATTTATAAAAAAAAGTAATAATTTTTAATAAAGATTTAAATTAAAAATTATGCTTTGCAATAAAATTGGAAAAGCAAATAATAAATTAAAGAAATTCCCAAACTGCAATTATTATAAATATAATTTAAAAATTGTTTTCATGGCAAAATAAATTTTATAAAAATATAAAAGCAAAATATTATAAGTTTAAAATCATAACATTTAGCAAAAAATAAGTATGAATCATACTGTTTTCCTAATGCAAATTAATTATTAATATTCATTGAAATTAAATGAATAAAATAATTAAACATTTTAAATTATTTTATAACAACATTTTTAAAACACAAATGAAAATTTAAATAGATGAAACATAATAACAAAATAATAATCAATTCTGATCTGCAATTTATTCTAATATACTTAGAGTTGCAAAAGATTTTTGTAATAAGGCTTCACTTTTTGAAAATTTTGAAGTTATTTGAATTATGAATTTCTGTGGGGGGGTTTGCCCTTTCTACTAATATTTACTTCTAGACTTAGGATTGAGAAACTATAAACTTCAAATTTGCTGACTGGATTATCCCCTCAAATAAAGAGTTTATTCTCAGGATATGACATTTATAACTTCCTTACTAATTGTTATTTATTTTATAAATAATTACTATGTTTTGATAAGTTGTCGTTGAATTTTTTATTAAAAAATGTTTATTTTACTTTAAATTTATTTTACTTAATTTCTTAGGTAGCCAAGACAAAATTTAACTTAATCATATAGAAAATTTAATTATATAGAATCCCTTTTAACTATTAAAAGTTTTGCATACACTGGTTACTTTAACAATAAAATTATCTAAAAGAAAAAAATTTGAAAAACAAAAGGAGAACTATATAGAAACAGATTTCAAATTTTATTTCCAATATTGTATACCTAACATTTTGTGAAAATCTTTAATAAACATTTTATTGAACGCTTGATATAAAATATTATAAAAAAATCCAGCAGGAATTATACTCAAAAAATCTTATTTGGTTTTTAACTATTCAAGAAACCCTATTTTTCCATTAATCATCCTCTAAATATTCATAGTCAAGCACAAAAGGAAGGAGTAAAGCTCTTTTCTGAAATAATTGTAATGTATTTTCATTTCACATAATTTAGCATTATTTTTACACAAATTTGTATTAAAATTCAATTTTCTTTCCACTCAAAAATAATAATATGAATCTTGTTTTAATTGCACAATTATTTTCTAATTTTTAACAAAGAAAATCCAATTATCCAGGTTAATTGTTTTTATTTCTAAGAAAAACGATTTTTTAAAGTTTGTACTGTTGAAATAACTATTTTTATATTGAATATTTGCAGCAATTTTATTTTGTAGACTAATTTTACTGATTATAATTGTGCTTAAAATATGCTTATTTTTTAAGCACAATTGTAATAGGTAAGCCTCTTATTACAATTGTGATCAAAAATAAATATGCTTAATTAATTACTGATAACTAAATATATAGTAATATGTATTTCTTTTATTGGGTGATGTTACAACTAGAAGTTGTATAAAAAAATTTTAATTTGCAATTTCTATAAAGATTTCTGTATCCACTAGTAACAATAAATTTCTTTATTAAATAATTAATTAAATAAAAAAGTACAATTTAAAAATCATATAGGTAGTTTTATGATTTTAATTTTTTATGAAGCTCTATGACAGACATTTTATTAAAAACGAAATCACATTCTTATTATATTTAAAGATCTAAACATGAAATTTTTCAAGCCTTAAAATATAGAAATGATACTATAAATTTGTTATTAATATTGAAAATTCTTTATAATTTACAGAAATTTCATTACATGATTCATGGTAGTTTTGCTTTTGTTATTACTTAAACATTATATATGTTATCATTTATTTATATGTGACAACAAAAAGCAATATTTGAATTTTTTTGAGTTCACTATACATTAAAAATTAAAAACTTAAAAACTTTCAAAATATAAACATTTTTTAAAAAATAAATAATTTCATAAAGAAATTAAAATTTTCCAGGTGTTCAAGGCCCTCATAAAAATAATTAATTTTCAAGAGTTTTAAGGAGCTATCAAGAAGTGGGTAAAACATGGAAATATTAATAAGTATGCAATTGAAATGTCTAAAAGAAAATGTTCCTACATTCTGGTTTATGGCAAATATAAATGTGATATATTGCTTACAAAATATATACACTAGAATATTAACACAATAAACACCTGTTTAAGTTAATATATTTTTATGTTTATGGGTCGTGGTAGCCTAGTGGTTAGGGCATTGCCCTTCAGTCCGGAAGGGCAGGGTTCGATTCATAATGTCACCAAAGACCCACCAAGCACATGCAATATATGTGCTAGTTTAATCTCAGGAATCGAAAGTCCCAAGGTCAGTTGTTGAGCAGTTACCATAGGTGCAAAGGTCTGGAGAAAATTTACTGCCCCTTTAGATCGGTGTCAAAACTGAAGGAGTGGATTCTCAGGTGGTGCCATCTACTGGAGGATTCGAAGAGCAAAGTTGTACTTTCATCTTCATGATACTCTGATTAAACGAAAGATGCACCCTTCTGACTTAAATTTGCATAGTCAAGCTTGCCATGCCGTTAGCTACGCGAATTTATGTAAATAGGGTGAATTTTCATTTAATCAGAGCACTATGAATGTGAAAGTACAACTTTGCTCAAAACTTCTCCAATAAATGGCAGCACCAGAGGACCCATTTCCTCAATTTTGACATTGACCTGAAGGGGGGGGGATTTTCTACAGACCAATACAGCCACGGTAATTGCTTAATGTTCATAGTATAAATATGTTTTTTTTAAACTATTTATTTTTCTGGTAATTTACAATTTCTCTAATTTCAAGGTTTGTTAAACATATAAATAATAAATTATATATTTAACCATGGGCAAATCATAAAAAATCTTATTAGTAATTAAGTACAATTCAAAAAAACAAAATATTAGTAAATTAAAATACTTTTAAAAATATGAAAATAATACATAAAGATCAAATTTAGTGAAAATTTATTTTTTAAATAAATTATACTCACTCTAAGAATGAAGTACTCAGAGTTTGTAGAATGCCGCACAAAAGTTCTGCTTCAATATCATGTTTAAAAAGAACCGGTAATTTTTCTGGAGGAAATTGCTAGAAATTTTTAAATTTTTTGTTAATGATTATTAAAAATTATAAAGCATAAATAAAATAATGATGGCTAACAAATTATAATGTTTTATAAATACCAAACTAATTAAATAATTTTAAAAATATTCTTAAAAACAAAACAGCATGTAATTACCAACAGCTAAATTATTATGAACCTCTTATATATTAAGAGTCCTGCCTTACAATAAGAAGCTATGTAAACAAATCAACTATTTTAATAGTACTTGCTTAAAGTGAAATTTTGCAGTACATTATCAATATTCTTTGGTTTCTCACAAGTTTTTTATTCAAAGTATAATTAAGGAAATATTTTGTACAATATTTTTTATCACTTGATCACTAATGTAATGCATTATTCTCACATCTAACTAAGATATTGGTGCTAAAAATCAAGTATTTGCTCATTTTTCCTTCAAATACATCTATGAGATCTGCACCAATGTTTCCACTTCTACCAGAACAACAGAAATGCCAAAATATTTCTTTTTCTAATTTTGTAGTATTTTTAACAGTAATTTAATTTGCATTAAAGTTTTTAATATATTTAGGAATTTTATTCTTCCAATATTTGGCAAACGGTCATTTTACCTGCATTTTGCACTTTTATTTTTATATGCATTTCACACAAATTAAAATTTCAAAAACTTCATAAACGTTTGAGTCATTGAGATTTGAATGCAGCTTCACCATCAAGTGGAATTTCGAAAAGTTTATATCAATATTTTTCATATGGGATTGTTTGAAAATTGTGAAACATATTTTAATTGATAAAGTTCTGAGCATGTACTGCAATTTATATAAATAATTCAAAAAAATATCATAATAAAAGAAATTGACATAAGTATTTAAACAAATTTAATTAAATTAACTATTACTTATTGAATTCAAATATATTTGTGTTAAAATTTTTAATTCAGAATAAGTATACTTTTAGTTGGTTTGAAAATGTCCTTTTATTTAATGTAAATTACAAGACAAAAATCTTAAATTACAAAAAATGAATTCAAAATTTATTTTAAGATAAGTAAGGAATGAATCATTCAATCAAGGTGGTTTAATGTCATCAGATTCATGACACTACAAATTGCAACTGCTCTACCTCCCACTGCATTATATCACAGAATTATAATATGAATGAGAAAAATTCTAAAGTTAATGCTCTTTAATTAGGGTAAAAGCTTAGCAGTAGAAGATTTTGCTACCTTAACTAAAAGCTGCAGAAATGTCTTCATAATAGACAACAGTGGGAATCTATTATGTATACATTTGATATGAGAATTGTGATAGTAAAAACAGAAATATATTAATAAAACACAACAATATGAACAGTAAACGCTGCAAACCTTCAATTCTGTGCGTTGTGGAATAAATACACTCATGCCATAAGCAAACAAGGGGTGCATTAAAGCAAAAGCACACAAGTGAACCATCTGTCTTCTCCTTCTTCATGGCACTCTGTTCAAAGTATGTGTGACACATGAATAATGGTGCATGGAATAATGGAATATGACAATAGTTCTAATTTGATGGTCTACAGAAAATGAGATTATGATTAAGAGGGACAGATGGGGACATTCATAATGAAAAAGCAACAAAGTAATGCCAAATAATATTAACGTATCCATCCAGTCTACAACACTCCAGTTCCCTTTTAAATATATGCACATACATTCACCCGGACAAAATAAATAAGAGCATTAAAATAATCTTTTAAAGCATTTATTGGTTGCAACAATATCTAACGCAATAAATTTTGATTTGGTTACATAATTATTAATCCTGATATCTGCAACCCAGCATTTTGTGCTACAAAAATGGTCCCTTCAAACCAATTGCCGTTCACAGATTCAGTAAAAATACGATGAAACACAGTATACTTTTTATAAGTAATGGACCATATTCATATTTCGAAAGGAAAAACCAAGAAAATTTCCAAGCACTCCTCCCAACATGTGTGTATACAAAAAAAAGTACAACATGTACAACACATATCTCCTTTTGTTCAATAGAAGTAATGACTGAATTTGGAAAATTTTATTCCAAAGATCATTGCTTCCAATAACTAGATCATTAAGCTCCCAGCCAAGCTGGTAGCCAAATAATTAGTGCTCTTTCCTTCAATTCAACATTTTTTTGGGTTTGAATCTCAACATGGGCTTGGATGGTTAATTTTAGCATATTAGTCCCTGTCTAATTAGAATTCATATACAAAAAAATGACCATAGAGTAACAAACAAACCGAATAAACTTTGAGTTCCAATAACTATAACACAGCTCAATAAAACAATACTGCTTCTAACATTGTTTAAACTGAAGAATAATTTATTTAGTTGAATGATTTATCTGAAATTTTCAATTGGAAATGAAATTTCATACAACTTTGCATAAACTTAAATTAACCAAATACAAAAAATGCTTGAAATGAGATATACTAATTAATATTTACAGTAAATGATATCTTGAATTGAACATGCTCAATCAAAATGCATTGATAATTTATTAAAGTGCATTCTTCCTGTTAAAATATACAAACATATAACTAAGAAGAAATATTACACGCTGAATGACAAAGTAATGTGTAAAATTTCAACAAAATGTTTCTCATTTGAATAAATATGCATTTTTTCAATAACAAATCATTGTTATTTCTTTCAGATGAAAAAACAAATGAAGTATGTGTTAAAATTCGTTACTAGTATTGATTTATTACACATGTGCGAGAGCTTATGAGAAAATCTTGATAAATGAATGACTGTGAAGATTAACAAAACTTAATCAAGAAATTAATGATTATACCCTGAGAATACAGAAAAATGTAAGCATTTAAGTAAGTTTTTAAAAGATATTCAGCATACAAAATGTATGCAAATAAATATTTGTAAAATAAATGCAGTATCTACTTATTTTCATTTTATGTCTAAATGATCATAGCCTATTAAATCTGCAAATTGGACATTGTAAATGATTCTTTGATGTGATACAGAAGCCTGGATAGTAGAAAGCCTAAATACCAAGAAGAAGCAATATATTCTAAGATCCAGATAAAGAAAAATGCATACAAATGATCACTTTATCCAGATATCTAGCAAAAGCATTTAGCACTTTTTGCATAATACAGGAGCAACAAGTTATGGTTGTGTTTACAAAGATACAGATTATTTATCATAAAAATTTGATTTTTTCTTTCACTTAGGAGCATTAAACAAAAAACCATTAACTCACAAAAGACTAAGTTATAAAGATTATGTTAATTTAAAAAGTTTTGACTGATATTTATTTATTATAGAAACTTTTTTTTGTTTAAAAACTGTTAAAAATTATAAAAGAATAAGATCCAATTAAAAAAATTCCTAATTTGTCATTTTATGAAGTCTAATGAGTTTTAAAATAAATAAAATAAAAAAGTATCTAGAACATAATGATACAACAAGAATATATATACATATAAGCAAAAAAATTTTTAAAAATCTAAAATTATTATTTAACTGTTGTTTAAATATATTCCAGCAGTCTATTACTCTAATTTTATTTTTATTTTTTGAATTTCAATATTTTTCTAAAAAGTATTATATTTTCAATTGAAATTTTAGGTTATTATTTTTAACCTATTTCTTGGTTAGCTTCATTTACACATCCAAGTTATTTTATTATATATATTTACAAATTTTAATATAAAGCTTCAATTAATATATCTTACCTTTAAATACTGATATTTAAGGTCAGAGTATTTGGACAATTTTCTCCAATCTGTTAAAAATTGGTATGCCGCAGAAGGTACAGGTGGCAAGCTTTGCTCCAATTTTTTAATGACATTTTCAATCTCACTTAGATCTTCAATTTGTGCTGGTGACTTATTAGTTTTATTTGACTTTGTACTAGAAGGTAGAGGAAAATTTGGCTGTACTGAATTTACATCATTTACTTTATCAGAATGAGTCATCAGTTCTTGAGATTTTCCCATAGAGTTAATAAGACTTTCTAATTTACTAGAAGGAGTTCTATTGACTTCTTTAATTTCACTATTTTCAAAATCAGACTTCATTTTCTTTGAAGTGGATACATCGGTATTTTGAAACCTATTCTCTGATTGTGTCTGCAATTGCTAAAATACATTAAATGATTTAAATATACACACATGCATTTATGTATTAAAGTTAATGTTTTTTCATGAAAACACATCAAAACTTAGGTCATCATTAAACATTCAGGAAAATGTTATAATTTTAGATTACATTTTTGAAAAAAAAAAATATGTGACTACAACATAAGAGACATAGAAGCAGTAAACAAAATCAATTAAACACATATTAAATAAGAATAAAAACACAAGGAGCAAGCGATCCAGTTCATTTTTCCTGATTTGAGTCATATTACATCGACAATATTACCATTTAAGTTTTCAGAATATCTCTGAACTTATTCTCACATGTTATATATATATATATATATATATATATATATATATATATATATATATATATATATATATATATATATATATATATACTTTAAAAATGCTTATTATTTAATAAAACACATTTTCATTATTCATTATACATCTCTCTTCCATTGCTCCTAGCAGTATTGAGTCTGTTTATCTCTGTCAAATGGCAATTAGTTCTCTACTGGAAGAAGGACAACAAATTGTGCTGCAATGGATACCCAGCCACTGTGATATCGCCGGAAATAACGCAGCTGATAAATTGGCAAAGGCTGGCTCAGATCTACAACAGCCTTCTCCAGCCTTGGAGTACCATACTGTTAAAAGGCTTATTAAGTCAAACATAGCCTCCTATCGTAGAAATGTTTACAAGATGTGCATAAAGGGGAAAGCATGGGCTTCCTTACTAACAACGCCTATTCCGTGTAACCTCCACATGTGGCAAATTTTCGCCTTAAAACTGCGCATGATTATCTGCAAAAACACCTTCACCGTTTGGGTTTGAAGGACTCTCCAATCTGCCCTTTTTGTGGACTAGAGGACATGACTGGTAAACCATCTTTTCACTTGCCCAGGACTTTTGGACACCGCAGTTAGAAATTCTGCGGAAGATGACTTTTCATTCACCTCAAGATTGTATTGGGCTGCCTGACAGAGACTGATGGTTGAAAAACCAAGGTCGGGCGTAGGATTAAAAAAAAAAAATTATTCATTATAGTCATAGGTGTTTTGATTATCCACTAAATGAGAAATACATTACTTTTTTTAATTTCTGAAACTATCTCCAACTATACAAAATATAGGTACTTCATACAGAATCTTTGAAAAACTTTTTTGTAAAAACAAAGCTTTTTCAGAGATTCTGTTTCCTGAAAGTTTTTTCAGAGATTATTTTAAGCAATACATTCCTTTTGTAAGCAGTTTGTATATAAACTTTTTGGGAGGAATAGACATCATTTAAAAATATCTATCATACAAATACAGAATAATTGCTTTTATAAATAATGCACTGGTAATGATTTAAGAGATAAAATTATTTTTCATTACTGCTAAACGAACTTAATATTGAAATACAAAATTTTTTTAAAAAATAAGTACAAAATTTTATTATAATTCTTTCTCTTATTTTAAGACACAAAAAAACTAATAAATATTCAAATAACTTAAGAATCAAAAGTTGAGATCTTATTTCTAGAATCTAGTGTGGTATACATTTTAAATCACTATATCTTAAATATGAATTACAATTTACTAATTTGTGTAATCTATCTCCAATATCTAAAAATAATATATTAAATAAAATATTATTGTTGCAGCAGCCTGCTTGTACCTAACCTTAAATTGGTCTCTACCAGTTAGATAAAAGCAGCTGAGTAGAACCTTTGTGATTTTAAAGCGATGACCAAGCAGAAGTTCCCCAATGCTAGGCCTGCCACCCCTGGAGGTACCACTTCACTTGTTTGAAAAAGTCGTGGTATTATGAATGAAAAATCAAACATTTTTCACAATAATAGATGGCAATTGATTTAACAATGCAATACAATAATAAACAGTGATGCTCACTTAAACAGAATGTGATTATTTTAATCTAATAAAATGAATGAAAGTAACTGTTAGAAAATATAATTGAGATTTTCTTTAACTTGAAGAATATTTGTAATTCTTTTAAAATTTTAAACATTTCATATGAAAATTCAACTATAAGTTCAAATTATTTTATTTTTACAATACTATTTCATTTTTTTTCACTCATTATAGACTATTCACCTATTAATTACATTTAAAAAATACACGTTTTTTTTCATTCAAATCTATCAATCAACAAAACACATTTTTTGATGGAACTTTATGCAAATATACAACAGGACAGATAGATGTTCTAAATTAATCAGAATACAAAAATCCATCATTTGTTTTTTTATGTGAAATACATAATGAATTAAGCTTCATTAGGTTAGCATAATTAAAGAAATATATAAATAAATTTCATTTTTTAAAATTAATATTTTTAAAATAATTACATATTAGAAACGAAACAAGAAAACTTAATAATAAAAACAAGAAAGCTATAGAAATAAAAGAATATCTCCCCCGTAACTCATTCAAAATAATAGTTCTTAATTTTCAATAAACAAAAACTGCTACAGAAAAACATTTAAAAAATTAAATACCTTTTTCAGCTTTTCAAGTTCAGTTTTAGCCAATTTATTATCTGGTTCAAGTTCCAAGACTTTCAAATAGTCTTCTTGTGCCAAGGAAAGTTTATTCAATGCTTTACGTGCTGTTCCTCTCCTTAAGTATGCTTTTACATATGTAGAATCGAGAGAAATGCATAATGTGCAATCATTTTCAGCGGCCTGATATCTGAATAAAAAAATTGGTTATTGAAATGTATGATTGACTTAAGTTTTATAATAGTTTGCCCCTGAAAAATCTTCATTGTGAATTTTCCCTGCTGATATATTCTAAAACACAAAGAAATCAGTGAATCAGCATAAAATTATAATAAAATGATTTCCAAAGAACTGAACTGTGATTTTTAATGTTTCTCTCAGATTTTATGAAAAAAATATGCTAAAAAAATTTACTTGTATTTCAATATACCAAAAAATAAAAAGAAAGAAAAACACAAAAAGAAAGAATTGGCAGCAAATTTTTATCATTTTTTATTCTTATAAAAACATGAAAGTTTCATTTTAGAAACACTAGTCATTCTTGTAAAAATTTAACAGTAAGCAATATTGCCATAGTATGCATAGATTAAAGTAACAGAATTGAAAGTAAGCTGCATTGAAATGAGAATTAAATGCATTACTATCAGTCAAGAAAATGTATTTGAAGAACACCGCAATTTATCATTTGTTAATTTTTTCCTTTAACAGCATCATAATTCATGATACAGCTGCAACTTAACTTAATTTCTCAATTTCTATTTAGTTTATCAATTATAGATATTTTTATACACCAATGAATGATCTGTCTCCTCCCCCCCCATATTATTTATTGATTTGGAATTTACCACATTTTATCAAAAATTCATTCTGCTATTTATCAATTGTGTGATTTTTCAAATTCAATTGTGTTTTATTTCAAAAAACCAATTTTCTTATTCTGCTTCAATGTTTTTCATTTTTTATAACAATTCAAGACCTACAGTTATATTAGTTTAGTAGCTTGTTTTTTATTGTTTCTCTGCATGATTTGAAGTCATTTTAGAACTATCATATTTTACTAAGACATTACTAAGATGAGAAATTAAGTATTTACAATGAAAAATAATGACCAATAAATAAAAAAATATTCATAAAATTTCAATAAGATAAAACAATGGGTTTAAGAACTCATTAATTGCAAGGGGAAAAATAAATAAACAAATAATATTAAAGATTGTCATTTTACATTTTCTGAATTAAATTTCAACTAAAATATGAAACTTTAATTAATAATGAATATTAACAACTGAGTTAAGTAACCAATATTTTAAACAAAAAACCATAATTATTTATTTGAAACGTTATGGAAGATATCTACAAATTAATTTAAAAGCATTAACCATTCATTTTGTTATAAGCTAAAATCTTAAGGTTATTAAAACTTTATTTCCTGATAATATACTTAATTTATATGTTAATACATTTTGATACAATGACTATAAGGTAGTTTAAATATTCTTAAAAAAACAATAAAATTATGTAAACTTAATTATTTTATAGTAGCAGATACATCAGATTTTGTTAACACTCTTAATTAGATTTTTAAAAATCATAGTTTTTCTCATTTATCTAATTCATTTCTAGAGCCTTATTCTTAGTTTCACTAGAGTTTTATCTTATTTTCAGAAACCAAATAGAAACTAAAATGTTCTTTGTAACAAGTATTAAAAAATGTGAAGTTATGAAAAATATATTCATTTAATTTTCAATTTAATTGAAAAGTGCACTTGTGATTAAATTAGAAAATAATCCACATTAAAAATAATATAGTATTTCCTTAAAAATGTATAAATCACATGAAATTAACTTGATGAAAATATATACAGAAAGAAATAGTGTAGTTCATTCCATAATTCCAAGTACTTTACTTAGCAAAAATTAGGAATGGAAAGAAAATAAAGTTTTACTGTAAAATATCTAGAAGGAGCAACTCTTGATTAAAAAGAGATGAATGCAATGAATTGCATTACAATTTCAAATCAAATAAAAATTGATGACAATTAATATATTTGTTTGATTTTTATTGATTAGTTACGATTTAGAATATATAATTCAACATTGAGAAATTTCAACTATGTGAGTCAGCATTTACATCATGTTCAGCATAAAAGTTTATAAATGATAATTCATTGCAATTTTTTTAATATATATATATATATATATATATATATATATATATATATATATATATATATATATATATATATATATATATATATATCCAAACCAACATATTGTTATCTATTCAATTTGAAAATTCTAGGGATGAAATTAGCTCTCAATGAAAAAAGAACAAAAAAGAGCTTACTATTTTAAAATATAATTAATATAAAATATGAAATGCATTCTCATATACATTGTTACTGAAAATTAATTAAAAATTAAAAAATTTATTAATCACAGTTTAAGAAAAACTATTTTGGGCAATTTTTAAGCAAACTAAGTGTAACAATGTCATCTGTCAATATTAAATTTACATATTTTTAACATATGAAATAATATAGTTGAAAACACATCTAGAAACAAAAATGCACAAAAAATTCCCTTTATTCTTAGAAGTGTTTTCCCTTTTACAACATACTTCAAACTATTGAAATATTTTAAGCAATACTTTTAATTAATACTGAATACTTGAGTAATTAGTTACAAAATTGGTTAAGATTATTATATTTATTGTTATCAATCACTTCATAAAAAACAAATATATTAAAATTTAAAATAAAAATTTCATGACTAAATTTTTTATTTTTTTAAGAATATTTTTGCAATTTACAACAGTTTATTTCTTGAATGATATAATTTTTATAAAATATATACATAAACTAAAAATAAAACATTAAAAGAAACAAAACTTACTGCTCTTTTTTTATAAATGCCATGGCACGATTTGCTGGTAGTAAAGCGTTATCAGGATCCAATTCCATTCCAACAGTATAACAATTGATGGCTGAATCATAACTTCCTTTTTTAAAAAAGTCATTTCCCTAATAATAAAACAAATATCAATATGTGTGTATATTTTAAAGTTGCTTTAAATTTATATGACTTCATACCTTAGTCACACAAATATTTAAAAAAAGCAGCAATAAATATACCATTTGAGGAGAGAGAAAAGCAATAGCTTTAACTTTTTTAACTTTACTACAGTTTAATATATGATAGAAAAAAGTGTTAATATGATTTTCAGAAGTAAAATTATATTTTTTCAAATATGAACATAGCTTATGTCAATTATTTTTATAATGCATTAAATTTGCTATCCATGTCTATTAAATATAAATTAGATTAAATAAGTAACATATTTTATTCAGTCTTGATTTTTACCATTCAAAATTTATTCGTCTACAATACAAAAGATAAAGGCCTTCTTGTAAGTATATTAAATATGCACTTAATATATAAACCTTTTATATAATTTAAATTGCGATTCCTTTTTCAGCATTTTTAAAATAAAATTACAATAATAGAGTAGATTTTTATGGCAATTCTGAAATATTTGAAAAGAATGTAAATCAAAATATACTTTTTTCAAAATTAATTATGGTTTTGTACTACCAAATCAGATATTTGAAATAATTTTAAAATTAGTAAATAACAGCAATAATGCAAGCAACAATTTAACAAAAAAATTCTAATATCCAAGGCACAAATAACATATTAAACTACAAAAACATTTTAAAAAAATAACTTTATTTAATGACAGGTCACTGAATTAAAGTAAAAAAAATATATATTAATGGTTGAATATAAAGAAATAAAATATGATAAAGTACTTTGTCTTTTTTTAAAATTGCAAGCTGCTTTCTTTGTTGCAATTGTAATTGTTCTTCTAAATCACTATTTTCTGATGATAAACTTGATTCTTTCTTTTCTTCATCTAATTTCTTCAATTCAGATTCCTAAAAGGAAATTTGAAAAATTAAATTTGGAAAAAAAACACATATATATTGCTAATTCACATAAAATTTACTTTGTTAAAAAAAATTTACTTTGTTAAATATAAAATTTTATTTAAAAAATTTTCTTCCTTACGAATACCAATATAATGCAAAATAACATGGTACACACAAAAAAAAATAATGGAAAAAATTTCAATATTTTTAATATAAAACAAAATTAAACAACAAAATTTGTCTAAAAAGAAAAAAAAGTCACTTTTCTTTTTTGTAAAAAAAACTATGCTTAAAACAAATAAAATTATTTAATGTAATAAAAATACAATTTGTCTAACAGTTATTACTACCATAAAGAATTTGATAGCATACCATTTAATTAAATATTGGATTTATTAATATCAAATCTTTGTACAAAAATAAAGTAAAAATTTTAAATATGAAGATAAATAAAATTAATTTTATTTATCTTCATATTTAAAATTTAGTCAAATGCAATGATATTTTATCATATACATGATTTTCAAAATATATAATGTATTTGCACAAAACTATAAAACTGGAATGTGTAAATTACTTAATAAAACAATAAAAATTAAATAGAATATGCAAAAATCATTTTTAAGTAGAAAAATTAAGATACTGAGATATGTATTAAATCATATCTAGATTATATTTTTAAAAAACTTACAACATCAAATTTTTCCCAAGCATTATAATTATAACTAGATAAGCGTTCTGGTTGAACAGTCTTTTCTTTATCTTTCTGCTTCTTTTGCTTATTTTTCTTCTTTGATCTAGATGTTGTATTCCTGATTGGAGGAATGCACTGTAAAATAGCAAACTTTCAGAAAATTCTTTGCAGTTTAAATACCTTTTTCCTTTTTATGTATGTAATTTATTTTGCATTTAAAGAAAATTTAGGGACTAAGAAAACCATATTTCTAATGATTGCCTAATAAAATATTATCCAATCATTTATTATTTAAATTAAGTAACAATAAAATTTTGAGTAATGTCTAAGCCACATAGAACACAATTTCAACTAGAGCATCCAGAAAATATTATTGAATGAATAAATATTATAAAAATAAAGGGGATGTAAAAATTTTACACATATTCTATTAGTAATTCCTCACTATGATTCATGAAATCAGGAAATTTGATCAATTAAAAAGGGTATACTACAGATCATTATGAGTTTATTTTCTAATTGAGTCATTATTTTATTTTTCTTTGTACTGTTGCAAGCAATTACAATTATGCAAATGTTTCTGATTGCAGAAACTGTTTCTCAATCCTTTGTCTAAATGTCCATCAATCTTCTCCAATGTTCAAAGAAGCATAACAGAAAACTTAAAATTAATTTTGTCTCAACAAAGGCAATATTTTTGCCTTGTAGCTACAAAAAGAATTAATAACTTAGATAACAGATTTAAAAGTAAAATTTTTATAACTGTCCTGCATTTTTTATGATTAGACTGTTACATTAGTTTCATTTAAAAATAAATTTAATGTTTCTTAAAATTTCTAAGTAATCCATACAATGTCTAAAGTCATTTGTCAATTTCACATTAAACACACTGATGCACTAAGTCACTTCTTCCAATATCAGAAATACTTTGAAACTTAAAGTATAATACTTCAGAAAAATAGCATGTATTGTATCAAATTATATGAGATCAGCAAATTGACGCACACAATGAGAACATTTCTCTCTCTCATACACATACATAATTTAGCTTTGTTTTTGCATTTACTATACTCTGTTCTCTAAATCGATTCCAAACATGAAGTGACACTTGTTATAAATCCCACAGCATCTCCTATGCTTTTTTGTTTACTCAGTTACAAGTCGCATTACAATATGTTTAACAACAGAAATTCTAGACAATAACATTTCATTGATTCACCTCTTGACAAAGCTAAAGCTGCATTGCATTTCACAATTGAGGCAGTAAAAATAAGTTTGATATAAGTATTTTTGCAAATAATCCTTTTTTTTAATACAATGGATGTTAATTTAAAAATGAAGTTTTCTACTGCGTCAATGCTTTATGTTTTATTTCACAATAGTTATTAATGTAAATAGTAACACAATTCTGATAAATTTTGTGCATCCCTAGTTTTTAGTCAGTATTTATGCTTGAGGTGTAAGGTTTCCAAAATATATGTCACAGTACATCAAGATGTCATACATGCATGCATTTCAATACAAAAAAAAAACAATTAAGATACAGTAGAAATATCAGGAAAAAAACTACACAACAGCCTCCATCTTTATTTATTGCTAAACAAGAAATCAGTTTATTCTTTAACAGTCACCAGCCAACTGTTTAAAAATTTTAATCTGCTGTTTTTGTTGCACCTACTTGTTCATGCATGTAGATATTCTACAAAACCAATAACAAACAGTAGAAGTAACATTTCTTTGACTGTTAAAAGTGAATGATTTTCCAAGCAGATACTCTCATCATCACTGATCATGCAACTGCTCAATGTGCATGTCATGTTTTAAGAAAGGTATATATATATATATATATATATATATATATATATATATATATATATATATATATATATATATATATATATATATATATATATATATATAAACAGGTTTTCCATAAAAAATATTAATAATCCAAGTACTAATAGAAATTATGCATCAACATGTGATGTACATGTAAAAAAGTGGAAACTAAAAATATTAAGACAGTGACTTGGATTTTGGCTTCATTTCAGTATAAGTCAATGATGATGAGTGATCTGTTCCAGAGTTTGAGCATCCAAGAGCTTAATCCAATTACATTTAGACAATGCATTAAGCAACATACCTTAACATGATTGATAAACCATAAGAATATTTCAGTAGAAAAATTGAAGACTCATCCTGACAAAAGCATGTTTTCACAAAGCAAGTATTAGTGCCTTAAAATATACTTTATTTGTATCATATAAGGAGAAATATAAAGAATCAACATGTAAAAAGGTCCACTAATCAGAATTCTACTGCCTGCTTTGAATGTGGCTAATAATAGGAGAAAATAAAAGCAAACTTTTGCATATAGACATTTTATGAACATCAACACATCAATTGAAAACTCTAGAACATGGCTTAAAATCTTGACTATCAATTGAAAATGAGTTTTACTTGAGCTGGAGAAAGTTACAGACAGAACTTAGGATAAATATCTCAGCATCAACATATACTTTTTATAGTTTTTAAAATCATTGGAGATCTTCCATTTTTTAAAAGCATTATTGGAAGTGCATGGGCTAAAGATGTGGTCAATATTCTTGATACATTTACAATAGAAAGAAAATTATATGAATTATTTAAATGCATCAGTATATAATAATGGTAACAGATTAATATGGAGGACTACAGGTATTGTTTTGTTGCAAAGCCCCAAACAGTGGAATCATCACATCAATCACAAAAAAGTACATGCATGTAAAACACTGAGTCTTCTATAGAATCTTGCCCTAGAATATGCTGTAAATATAGTAAACTATAAGAAATACATTCAAAGCCTGATTTTTCAAAAAACATATATAAGAACATTAGAAGCTGAGCACTACAGCTAAAATTGGTTTTCATGTGACAAATTAATTTAAAGTTTTGAACATCTACAAGAAATTTATAATTCTCTAAAAAATCATGAGAACACTGGAAATTTTGTGGATTCAGTCTTCTTGCAGATTCTGGAACACTCATGCAACATATTTGAAAAACTGAATGCTTCTCTTCAGGGCCATAGCCTTCATATATTGAAACTTGAAGAAAGAATTTTAGTATCCTCTACTGATAACAAAAAACTACAGTAGCAAAAATTATAATGATAATGAAAAATGAATGATGAAATTAGACAAAGATTGTTTTCCTGTATAATTGGAACAGATGATCTGTAATGAAGATAGTTTCATGTAGAATGTTGATTCTTCCCATAAAAACACCTATTACAATGGACAGATTCAAGTACTTCAAAAAGTTTGTACAGATCAAGACCCATTTCATATTCAAGCTCTGAAGGAATTCACATTAGATCAGGAAGGAAATTTGAGTTTTTAAATAACAAAAGCCTGGAAGCAAAATTTGCTTGCTTGGACATGATGAAGTTTAGGATACTGATAAAAAAAATTATTATTAATTTTACCTAATGATTGTTATTCTTATCTAAGTTATTTCTGTAATTTCATGCATGTATAAGGCTGAATTTTCAGCAATTATTATAAAGAGCAAATAGAGTTTGAATATTAATGTTGAAAAAGAAATGAGGGTAACTGTATTAAGCTTTACTTGGACAATTCCATATAAAAAAACCAAGCTCACTTGTCACACTATAACAAGACACATGTACAAAGAACGTTTTTTAAAGTTATTGTATTGTAAACTAAATTTTATTTATATATTTCCTATTAATTATAATAAAACCCTTGCATGAGTTTCCTAACAATTGTATTATTTATATTTAATTTCTTATAACTTTTCTATTCTCTCCTGTCACATAAATGCATAATATATATCACAATAACATATCGTAAGTAAATATTATAAGATAAGAGGGGCTGAGGGAGAAATCCAAATTTAACTGTACTTCAATTTGGATATTTACTCCTAAGTTGTTTTATTACAGTCATTTGTGATTATTATAATTTTTACTTTATTTACAATTATATATTACAAAGACGTGCATTCTTAACCCTTTGTGGTTCAGTGTTCCAGGTGATAAAACACCAAAGTTTAAATTGTTACCATATCATTGCATTTTATGATAAATAGATGAAATTTGGCTTAAAATTTTCTTTAAACTCTCCTTTTTGATAATAGATGGCAGCACTACATAAGATCATTAATTTTCAACTATAGCAGATTATTTAAATCCCTTTATTTTAAAGGAATATTCCCAAATTTTTTTTCTTATACAAAAATAATTCTTTGAAAAGAAATTTCTGTGTTATTTTGTTGCCTGTACCTTGAACTATTCATTTTATTTTACTTTAAATTTTTTACGTTTAAAGTATGTGCAGAATTATCTGATAAAACAAGGTGTTTCATCACCTAGAACACTGCACAGCAAGAGCACTTTTCCTTTATGCGATTAGCCTTGAACTCAATGCTGAGGGAAACAGTTGTGTTTATTTTTTACTGTTTTTTCTCTTTTTTGAGGTGGAATAAACTAATATTGAGGAATGTACAAGGAAAGATTACTTATATGGATAATATTTCTACAACCTTATTGGCTTTTTTAATTGGGAAGCTTCAATGTGGTATAGGATTATATCAGTTAGTTTGAATCCTCTCTAGTTAGAGAAGCATTATTTTTATGCTCTTGATTTTTCTTTTCGCTGCTATTTGTTTTATAATATTGTGTATATATTTTTTAATATACATATTTTTAGATTACTTTTTGCAAATTTAATTTTAATTTCCAGTTAATTTATTTAATTTGTTAATTTCAAATAAATGGCACATAGAGGTCTTAGTCCTTCTGAAACAATTAAAATGCTTCAAAAATTAACCTCTGTAAGTTAATCAGAACATATGGATAGTGATACAGAGAAACATGTTCCTAAGTTACTTGATCAGTCTCAGTCTGATAATATGTCAGATGCCAGTGAAAATGATGGCGATTTATCTCAACCAGGCTTCTCAATGCAGCCTCAAAATCTGACTTGGATAACTAAAAAAATTGTACAGAAATCTTTATTTTATTTATTATTATTATTTTGCATAGAGTAGCAGGCCTTCTTGTGATGCACCCTGGACGACGCTAAATCTGCTATTTAGGTGTAATGCATTGTTTTTCATTCATAAGCAAAAACATTTACATGTATATGAGCTTCACTACAATGCTTGCTTTTTATGACCTTTGCAGCCCCAGCCATAAAATTGAAATGGTACATGCAATCTTTACAAAATTTTCACTGTATACTCATGTCAGCCTAAATAGACAACCTACAAATTTTTTGTTAATATTTCAATTATAGTGCACCTAAAAGGGTTAAATTAATTTCATACATACTACAAGGGCATGCATTCCCGTTATGCAAACGCATTTAACCATTAAGACCACTTGCAGCAGTTTATGATTCGCTAGACACATTTTACTGATCACAGAATACCCTGATCTTAGGTGGAGATATTTTGTTTAGAATTGATTGTACCATTTGGCAATTTTATCTTTTGAGCAAGTGAAATGGAAAAGTATTGAATATTTTCTGTTTCACATATAAACTCCAGTCTTAGCTTAAAAGAAAGAAAAGATTGAATGACTAAAATGAAAATTACAGCCCATTATACTGACAAGTTGGAATTTAAATAGCAACAATATAAAATTTCAGAAAAAACCAACTTTATGTTCTTAGAGACCACACAGTAGATTTTATGGCAAAAAATATTGATTAAATTTAAAAATAAAAAATAAAATTTGATTTTACTATGTTCGAAAATGCTTCTATAACTTATGATTTTTAGAAAAGCAATTATATATAAAACGATTCTATATAATTTTGCAATAATTTGTCATCGTCAAAACAAAAAAATGGAATTTTCTAAGGATTACATTTTTTACTAAGGCATTTAGCAAGAATTCTAAATATAAAATAATTTTTCAAACTGTTGTTGTTACTAAACCCAGTTGGTTTAGCTCTGCTACACCAACTCCATAAAACCAAAAATCTCCAAAAAGTCTAAAAACAGTAAAGGGTCCTTCAAAATCTCACGAGCAGTAAAATTTAGGCACTCGAGAATATGGTTGGTGGAAGCCTGTGCGGCCTTACACCAGTGACACTCATTAAAGAGTTTCCGACCCTGCTGGAAAGTGAGGGAACTAATGTGACCACTCAAAAAGCGAGATAGAGCCGTCTGCTGCTTCCTAGAAACATTGGAATTTGGTCAATGGAATTTTTCAAACTTGATATATTTAACAAATATATAATATGCATTTACTAAACATATGAAACAATATATACACCTTGTATATACATTTACTAAAAATATGAAACAATATTTACATCATCTTCTGACATTTTAATGAATTTTAATTCCTGTTCCTTCTTTTTCATATCTTTTTCCCAATTCTCCAAATCTTTCATGACGTTTTGAAGTTCTTCCTGATTCTGAATCACTTGTTGACGAATATCGAAAGCATCATCGGTATTCATTTTTAATATAAGTACAATTTTTCTTACTTAAGACTACAAAACTAAATAATGTATACTTTAAAAGTTTTGCTTAAAGAATGATCCAGTAACAGCCTTTGTTTTTATTTACATTGTATATTCAGTCATAGTAGCAGTTAAATTACTCATCGGAGAAAAAAACAAAATAATTCTTTTAATGAAATTATAACTACTCAAGTAGTTTTTTGATATACCACAACAATAAAAATTTCAACGCTAAGAAAATAATGCAAAACGAAATTTTATCCTTCACAGCAAAATCATTATTAAATATCTAGAATAAGAAAGTATTAAGTTGGCGCAAGCATGAGTTTAAATTACAAACGTAAGTTTTGTTTTGATGTTTTGCTTCTGCTATGCACATGTGCACAGATATTTGAACATTTGTGATTAATCTTCATGTTCAGATTGAATGATTCTCCAATATATGTTACTTCTTGCTAGTGTAATTTTGATTATTTTTCTATATTTAGTTTTTGTTCAAATAATGTCATGTGTTGTTTTATATAATGCCTCTTAATGTAATTCCAGTCTCATAATTGAATCTTAAAAAAATTCCTAAATCAGTTAAATAATTTAATAATCTTACTATGATTTACTATAATTTTTCTGTCTGCATCTTTTGATTAATGCTCTTCTTAAATTTTATTACTAATAAATCAATTCATAACAAATCAATTATTTGGAATAATATATGTAGAAATTATGATAGTGTATCCATCAACTGTACATGATAATATTTGATGAATTAAGCCATACACTAATCTATCTAAATACTTCCAAATGCTTCAAAAAGTGATATATTATCTAATATAACTTTTCTAAATAAATTTTATAAAGTACATTTTGAAATTAATTTTAAATTAGTTAACTAATAATTTAATAATTAGTGAGCTTACCATTGTCTTATTTTACTCCTATGTTAGTTATTAAAATTGAGGACAAAAAATTCAGCTTTACAACACTTTAAATCAATTATATTAACTAATTTTTTATTAAGTGTAGATCAGAAATATTTGAACCGTATATAAATTTGTTGTTGATTTGTAAAAATTCATTCTATATGTAATATTGCTATATTATTTATGCAAATGCTCCCTAATTAAAGCAAGGATATTGTGTGTGTCTGGGCCTGGTTAATTTAAAACCAAGTTAATCTAAAAAACGAATTTAAATTATTGACTTAGCTTTATCAATAATTCCTATTTTTCATCTCTGCTTAAGTGCATTGTATAGGATGTTTTTTAATTTATTTTTTAAGATAAGTGTTACTTCCTGGTTAATAAAAAACCAAGTGTTCATAAATTAATCATATTTATATTTTTAGCTTTACTTTTACCTGGGTGCATGCATGCTCTGATTTTTTTTTCTTTTTTAAAAAAGGATGAATGCTACTGTTTGCTTTAAGAAACAGTTCTAAAAATCAATGACATTTATGTTACAGATTAAGCTTTATAGCACTGTTGATTTAGCTTTGCAATGTTTTTTATACAATTTATTTCTTGACAATCTGTATGAACTCTGTGATAAATATCAGGGTTCATACAAATTATCCTTCTATGAATTATGCAGTTCTAATGAAGATGCAATCTTTTTTCATTTCGGCTAAATCCAACGAGCAGTTGCTTTATACGCTAACCTGTAGATTACTGATTAGAAACAATTTTTGCGATTCTATGAAGTAACCTGATCTGTGTATGAGCAAAATTTGTTTGCAGCTATAAGAACCCCTGAAGTTTTTGCTATGCATTACATTTTTTTACATATATATTTATATTTGAAATGATTGTGTTTGAAGTTTGATATAGAAAAATAAAATCTTATTATTGAAGTGAATGATACTCAAAAATTTCAATTTTCATATTTGTGTGTGAATATTGATAAAATAAATTTTCAATTTTTTTTTTATCTTAATTTTTTATTTTTCTAAAATCAATGATTAAGTGAATATTTTTACTTTATGTTTTTATAATAATTTATGTTATTTGTGTAGAAATGTTTAAAATGTATATAGTATATTGTAATCCATGTAAATTAATTATAAAAATCTATATTTTACTTATATTATTATATCAACTTTATTGCCCAATTATTCTCCTATGTTAGAACATTTATTTTTAAGGTGGGTACCACTGCCCAGTTAATTGAAATCAAAGCTTTCATAATAATGCATGTTACTTACATTTATTTAGTTTTATTGCCCAACTGTGTCCTGTGCTGCATTGTGCTTACAAAGATGTTTTTTAATTTGACTCTTTTTGGATTAAAACTCACTTTGCATTAAAAACAAAACCATGAACCAAAACATAATTTTGATTTTTTACACAATCATAATTTGTTAAAGAGTTAATCACTTTAATAGTTTGTTGTGCATTCATAAATGAGGTTCATTCTATAATCCAAAATACAGATTACTCTGTACATATTTTATAGAAAAGTAACAAAATATTTGGCATTTTTATATAATTCTTTTTTAAATTAGGCAATTATCTTTTTTAAAATGGTCATTGTTCTATTGTATTCAAGTTTTTCCTTGAGGTAGTGGTTAGTATTATTTGCAATGTCAAATAATTATGTTTTGTATTATAAAAAATGTAAAGCAATTTTTAAAAAAATACTATTTTATTTAACAATTTTTAATTCAAATAATGCAAGATCAAATTTTTATTTTTTTTCTGATGGTTTTTAAAATGATTTTACATAACTGCATGCAATTTTAAGAATATACTATGTCATATTTTAAAATAATGAATTTTTCTAGTATTTCGAATTTATTATAATTTTTAGTATTTTTATATGATTTGAGAATATAACTTTTTTTAAATAGATATCTTGAAGCAATGAAATTAAGGAAGAAATTAGATTCCGCACCTGAGCATATTCCTTTGCCATCTTCATCTGAAGAAGACGAAGATCTATCACAATCTGATTTAAGTGAAGAAGAACATGAAATAGAAGATCCCTTCCTTTCGGAAGAGGATTCTGATGATGCTCCAGAAGCTGTATCTTTTAAATCTGCTAAAGAAGGCCAAAAACTTTTAAAAAAACAAACTACTGAAGTTATTAAAACACATGCTGAAGAAAAACGCAGAAAAAGGAAGGAATTGCACGAGGAACTCTTGAAACTGAAGGAAGAAAAAGTATATTAGTTTTCCATGTCATTATAAATTAATAAGAATTTTTTAAAACTTATTTGCCGTTTATTTAAATTTCTAGAATTCACCTATATATTTTTCATTGTGTTTACTTTACGTCCAATATTGAAAAAAAATTTCTTGTTTTTCTAAATAATCAATTATGAGTTTTATATAACAATTGGTTAAGTATTTTACTGAACTTCATGCAGACCAAATGTATATATGATTTTTTTACTAACAATTGGTAGGATTAAAACTTTCGCGCACTGAATAAAGAATGTAAAAATATTTTTTGGAATAATGTGACTACAAGAATATTTTTGTGTTACTATGTTCTCCCTCTTTTCTAAAGGTAATTTGTCTGAAATCATATGGTTGAAAAGCTCATGGCAACTGCATTTATTTGTAAACAGGTGTATTTAATAACTGGCGATAGAAAAATATATCATCAGTTGGGCCAAAAATCAATATTAAATTTTGCGTTTGCTTGGAAAGAATGCTATGGAAACTTTTGAAGTGTTAAAGAATCTGTATGGAAGTGAAGCATTATCAAGAATGCAAGCTTTTGAGTAGCATCACCATTTTAGAAAAGAGGCAGCGAAAGTGTCAAATATAAATAACACTGTGGCTGTCCACTAACTTCATGCACTTATGAAAATATCAAAAAGGTGTCTGCAACTGTACATGCGAACAGCCAGATAACAATTTGCAAAACAGCAGAATCAGTTGGGATTTCAGAATCCACATGTCAGGAAGTACTGACTAAGCATCTTAACATAGAAATAGGGTGTGTCGACACATCATTCCCAGTTAAATATAGATCAAAAGGGAATTCAAATAGAAATGTATATTAATCTTTGTGGTTGTTGACAAAAATCCATCCGTATTTTGCAGAATTATAACTGGAGATGAGAAATGGTGTTATATATATTACTAACTAAGAGAGAATTGCCAATGTGGAAATTCTCCTCAGAAGCCAAGATTACTCTAAAGGAAAGATTATGCTAGAGATTTACTTCAATATCCAGGGCATTATGTGTTTGGAATTCACCCCTGAAGGACAGAATGTGAACAAAGAACACTACATCAAAATCTTGTGTTGCTCTTTGTGATTCTGTCCAGAAGAAAAGACCGAAAATGTGGGCTGAGCAGTCATGGGTGTTATTGCATGACATTGCTCCTACTCACCAATCCCTACTCATCTATAACTTTCTTGCAGAAACAACTGTTTTGCTTTATCCTCATTACTCACCTGATCTTGCAGCCTGTGATTTCTTCTTATTTCCTGAACTGGCAACACACTTACAGTGTCATTGATTTCAATCTTCAGGTGTAGTTAACTGTGTATCACAAGCTGAATTAAAGGACATGGTTGAAAAGGGATTCTACACATGCTTCAATGAACTTTACATGTGTTGGCAAAAGTGTGTTCTTTCTTAAGGGTCTTATTTTGAAGGAGGATGTTTTTCTGTAATTCAATTCATAGTATTTTGTTATAGACTCAGCCCAGAAATTTTTGATTCCTTTGTTGTAAAGCCAATATCTGTTTCATTCTTTTTCTTCACTGTATTATCGATTACTAAATGTTTTCAAATCATTTGATTTTTTAAAAAAATTTCTAGACATTACTTTAGAAAAAAGTTCTGAAGATTTTTTTTTTTTTCCTATTCATAGAAATTGTTATTATTTATATTACGTACTTTTTTCATCCGCATTGTCATGACAATCCATTGTAATCTTGGAATTTCCTCAGAAGAATTTCCCATTCTGCCCTTTTCTGAGCAAATGATTTCTAGTTCTTTATTTTTAAGATGGTTAAGTCCTCATCCACAGTTTTTCCATTGCTTTTTGGGCTTTCCTCCTAGTCTTTTATTAAAGGGAGTTGCATTAAAAACTCTTTCGTGCTGGTTGTTCGAGGCTTATTCTTACGATATGTCCTGCTCATCTCATTATATTTCATTTTATAGACTTGATAATATCCTTTCTATTAAAAATCTTATAAATTTCAAATTTATATCTTTAGCTCTAGTTGTTATTTTTCATCACTATTGTTTGATGTCTTTCTGTTTAATTTTTACTACTTCTAAATAGACTATTGATTATTAAATAAAATTATCAACTTTTAACTATATATAAGATTCTTAATAATATGAAACATTTTAAATCATGAAACATTTTTTATAGTGTTAAATTTTGATGCAAACTTTTAACTATATTATTTTTTAATACTTACTGGAACATCTTCTGAAAATGTCTTTTTTAAAAAAAATCTGCATCCTAAAAAAATATTTGTTGCAAAAAGTTAATTTAAAAATAAATAAATTAAGGTGAAAGTAGAAATTTTTTGCTATAATCAACTTTTTATATAATACTGTAGTTTTAAAAGAAAACCATTCTAAAATCACAGATTTTATTTAAAAGGAATGAACAGAACCGTTTAAATAAGAAATTGCAATGTAGAGCTGCTAGACAACAATTTTTGTATTGGGTGCTCTCTATATTTCGAACATTTGGTACAAACACTGGGAGAATTGTATTGGATTCTCTAACAGACACTACACATTTATTTGAAAAAGAGACCATAATGACCTCATTAGTTAGAGTATTTTCTTATTATAGGAAGATAATGAGCTTGAATCCCAACTTAGCTGAATATCCGTTATGTTCTCTAATAGACTGGGATTCATAAGTAGGATGAGAGGTTATGAAGGAAGTGAAATGATACCTCTCTAGGGTTGGTAGATCATGCATTTGAGAATTCTGTTTCATCCCTGATTCTAAACTACTCAGGCTCCCATCCAGTTGCTCCCCCTAACTGGTAAAGCCCAACTTTGTGCTGGGTACAGAAAAATATGCTGGTACAACACAAAACCTTTTGAAAATCATGCATCTTTAAAGGCATCGTGTGATAAAGATATGATTGTTGGTAGAGCTATTTCAAGATCTTGCTGTCATGTTCAAAGCAATGATATTGAAGAAAACCATTTGTAGAGGGTTGATAAAAAGGTCTTTAACAATTGGAGACTGGTAGTATGATTGTTACTTTCATTCAATAACACAGAAGAATCCAGTTACTGTCTATTACAAGAATTATTCTAACCAATTTGTGCTTGTCGGTTGCTGTAGACAAAAACAATTTTTACATTTTCAACAGGAGAAGATAGGAGGGAAAAGTAGAAGTTATTATTTGACTCTTTTGAGCTACTCTAAGTACTGCCAATTCATTACATCTTTAATATCCATTTGAAATGAACAGCTCTTGTTATGATACTTTCATAGAGTTACTTGTTACTTTCATAGAGAACTTATGAGATGCTTTTGGAAGAACCATTAGGTGTTAACAATATCTTCCCTAGAACTTCCAGACATAAAAATTTCCTTTTTTGCTTAAAATTTTTGGAATAGGAAAATTATTGCCACAATTGTTATTTATCAACCTCATTAACAATATTCAACTCTCTGTAAAGCTTTTATACCTCTATTAGGTGTCTGCATTTATTATAAGGCAAATGAAGATAAAGCAGTATACAATGAATTATATGACAGTGATGCTTTCATTTGTATATTAGACTCCTGTGCAAATTTGTTGTTACAATATCCTGCTTTAATGTCTGAAATATTAGCTTATTAACTTTTCATGCTTTAAATCCATTTTTTGTTCTATCTCATTTTTTTTATATTTGTTGCCATAATTTGTGGTAATAATAATAATGTACCAATCATCTTTGGTTAATTCTTCAATTAGTTTGCCTGTAATCACATGGGATATTACCATTCTAAATGATCTTTTAATATCAGGATTCATTTCCTTCATAAAACATTCTTTAATATCAAAAATTTCGTTCATATATATAAAAATACATTCAATGATTCCATTATCTATTGGAAAAGATTTTCTACTGATAAGTCAATAGTTAATTTCAAAAATGTACTAATTATTTCAACAAAAAATGACCTCCTATTTGTCAATTGTTTTCTGATTTTATTATTTTTAAAAAATTTACAATAAACTATATAACTTATTTTTTATTTATAAATCAACAAAATACTTTGTTGCATTTTATATATTTCTTTTCTTTTAAAAACTTATGACCTTATTAATTTTTCCATATTTTTATGAAAAATTTTATTGTAAGTAACTTTAATAAAACTTTAACTATCTACTTACAACAGAAACTTTATAACCATTTTACAAGTCTTCAAAATTATTTACTACTTTTTCTCAGCAATAGAGCTGAGGAAAAAATTGTACTGCAAAAACTTAAATTGTAATTTATTTTTTTGAATATCAGTGATACTTTATTATGGTTTTGTTTCACTGCCATAAAAATTATTCCTGTTTTAATGTATTTGCTTATCCTAATTACAGATCAAGATTGCAGCATTTATAATCATTCCAAAATGCTTGTTTAGTTTAAAATATTGGAACAATAAAATGGTTGAAATTTTATCTATCTGTAAAACTCATTTGGTGCTGAATCATTGAAAACCTAATATATATAACATGAATAAATTGGTTATTTGTGCTATATATTTGGTAAATGGCTTATAAGAAATTTTATTCTTGTTAGAAATACAGCAATTAAAATTTCATAATAACTATTGTAACATTTAAATGTTATTAATTGTTCTAACATTTATTATGTTATGTTTATTATTAATATGGTTTAATATTAGCAATATTAAATAATTGTAGAAAAGGAAAATTGAAGATAAAAGACTACCCGATGATGTGTTAGAAAGTCTTAATGATGATCCTGATCATGAGTCTCATGTCTCAGATGATGAATCTAAGGAAATTCATGGTGATTTTTTATTATTTGAATTATATGAAAACAAAAGTTAATTTTATATAGTTCAATGTTCACATAAAATTACCCTCTCATTCTCCTCAACTACCATAATTGACATATTCTTTTCAACTTGTTTTAGAAATAATGATAACTGTAATAATTATCATAGTTATATAATCATGATTAATATGTATTTTGTCATCAGTTAAAAAAAATTTTGTAGTATGAAAACTATTGAAAAATAATTTATAAGTGAGAAATGTTTAAAGTATACTTAAATTCACTGATGCACTTAGCACAACATGTCCATTTTTGGACATTGCGCCATAAAACCCAACCAGCCACAGATGCACTTATTTAAATAATATGTATAATCCTTATGGTATGTTATAAATAATATTTTAAACTGAAGGCGGAAATAATTTTATGTTTGCTGACAAAAAAATAATAACAGCAAACTGCATCTTGTGAAGTCTATAAAATCATACTTCACATAACAAACTTAGAAGACATAGATTATCTGAAATAAAAATTAATTAGTCCAGATCTTCTAGGTCATCACAAATATCCTCTTCCATTACAACTTTTTTTATCTGGGGATATAATTTCAGCATTTTTCAATCCTGACATAATTGGCAATATTTTCATGCATTCTTCCCCCATTTTGTAAAGCATGTAGAATAATTTTATTTTTTTGAATACACATAAATGTTGCACAGTTAAGAATTTAATTTTGTTTATAAATGCAGTAGTGTTTCATTCAAAAATTAACCTTATTTATTTACTTAATTCTTCCCCTCTTCTCCGCCTTATTCAATTGTGTGTATGTGTGTGTCAGCAAACATTAATTTGCAAAATCAAATTATAGTTGTTTTTTATTTATCTTTACAATTTCAAATATAGTGATTACATTTTTTAACCATAAAATTGAGTTTCTTTCTTTTATTTAATTTCAAATACAAATATAAAAAAGGAATGAAAATATTTTTATTCCAAAAATTTTTCTACGGAAATTTAATTCCAACAATACTTTAAGAATCCACTCTCTTTTTTAGAATATGATGTGATAATGTTAGCCATGAAATATTGTGAAAAAAAATGAAATATTAATTCATTTTTTTTCACAAAAGCATCTAATGTATATAAAGCAGTAAATACATCTTAAAGCAATACATATAGTATATAAAATACTACATATTAAATAAAAAAAACAAATAATAAATTTTACAGGCTTTCTAACCAGCACAAAAGCAGCTAAAGAGAGATAAACCAGTATTGATTAGATGAAGAACATTAACTCTATTAAGGCAAAATTTTAAAATCACTGACAAGAATAAAACAATATACAATACAAAGAATTGGAGGAAAGCATAGGGACCATGTTTAAATCAGGAGAGAGATGGTCAGCTATATACAAATTAAACACTCTTTTTCTGACATGCATGAAAGACATATGTCTAAAGATATTTAATAATTCCCCTGAAGAGGGTTTGCATTAAAAAGTGATGGGCGAGTATTCCAAACTCGTTAACCTAAAGTTAACTAGTTAGTTAGGGCTCGCTTGCACCACTATGTATGCTGGTATGTATTAAAAGAAAGAAGAATAAAGATATTTATATCAAAAATTAAAGTAAAAAAGTATATCAAAGCAAAATGATCAAGCCCATTGTTAAAATAACTACAGATATAATTTCAAAATATCAAAACCAGCAAATCAGAACCCATTTAAATATTGCAATAAAGTTAAAGTTGCCAAGAGTAATTTGAAAAATTACTTAGGTTAAAGTTAAAGTAGTTCAGAAACTTCAGTAAATTTAAAATTAAATTGTGTGTAAATAGATGTAAGGTTAAATTATGTTTAAAGAGATTTAAAGTGAAAGTAGGTGCTCTCAGGACTCTTCGCAAAACTTGAATGCTTGGTTGGCCCTTATGTAGTCATAAAAACTACATATTGCTTCAATCTTACAAGCAATTTCCTTAGTTCCTAGATATTTTAACATAAAATTGACTAATATTATATTGTGAGATGATCAATTAAAATCTTTACTTGATTTTTAGTTAATTTATGACTATTACAGATATTGTAAATGGGATTTAGTTCATTAACTATAATTTTCCTTTATATTTTTAAAGAAATATTGGAGTTCTAGCATATTAATTTATTGACCTCAAAATTAAATTGATTTCTTTTATCAAAAATATCAACATAAGTAAATAAATTTTTAATACTGATAAATAAATCTAAAAATTCAAGGGTAATATCAAAAATATTTGTTTCAACTAGAGAAAGTTCATTGGGGTAATTAGATTTAGAAATATTTTCAAAATTTGCATCATTGAAAATAATAAAATCATCAATATATATAAAAACAAAAGGATACTGATAAATAAAACTTTTTTCAAAATAATGTAGAAATAGATTTGCAAGCTGTTAGAAAAGTTAGATCCTTGTGGAATACCACAATTTTGAATAAATATATTTTCACCATTATAGATAAAATTATTATAAATACACAATTTAACTAAGTGATTCCAGTATTCAAAATCAACACATTTAATAAATTTTTATAATTTTGAAAGTAGAAATACAATACATCATTTAATTTATCAATGGGTATAATTGGGAAAAAGTCATAAAATCAAAGGAACTAATGCACTATTTCTTTATGTACTATTACTTGATAAAAAAAAATCCCCAAAACAGGTCTATTATTAAAAATAATCTAAGTAGCTTTGGATTTAACAACATTTTCTAATATAATGTTTAGGTAGTTAAGCAAAAATAATGCCAGGTTTATTCATGTAATATTTAGCTCCACAAGAAAAGAGTATTTAATTTTCATAGCTGACCATCTCTCATCTGATGAAGATGTGGTTCTTATGCTTTTCTCCTATTCTTTGTATAGTATATTGTTTTATTCTTGTCAGTGATTTTCAAATTTTGTCTTTTTAACCTCTAACATTCATTCCGCTTCATAGTACTCTTTACTTACATACTACATTTATTTAACCTTTTATTTTTCAAACCCTTGTTTGAATTCATATTTTGCAATGATTGCCAGCATTTTAGACCTTTTTCTTTTCTGCTTTTCTCAATAACATCAGTAAAACACTTCATTTGGAAGTTTGGATTGTTTCATAATTTCTCTAATGTATAGCATGCCTGTTTTCAGCAGTCATGCTGCAAATTTATTAACCAACATTTTCATTTAAAATGTCTTCCGTCAAAATTTACTGCTACACTGAACTTCAAATCCTCAACAGTTTCTTCTGTTACTGGTAATTAATTTAATGATTGCTTAACGTTTTTCAACATTTTTATGTCTTCTGACTCTGGGAAGACAACTCAAATGACATTTATCATCAATTTACAGGATTATTATAAGTAGGAAAACCACTCAAACATTGAGTTTTATTCTTAGCATCATTGTTATCCATCATTTATAAATTTTTATGTAGCACTTTTTTCTAGCAAAAGCAAAATTTCATTGCTGCCTACTATTGATGAAGTTGAGGTCATTACAAAAATGGTAATTAGTGAAGAAAATATTTGTCATTAACAGGAGTAAAACTGAGGAGTTAACTCCTCGGAAACTATCACTCATCTTCTTTAGCAACAGCACTCAGCTTACTAAGGCATTTCTAATAACAAAGAACAGTACTGTAAAAAACACTGTACTGTAAAAAAAATTTTGGTTTCTTTTAGGTATATACACCTACATATGTACATACCATTTGTCAATGAAAATTATTTTTTCTCCCCCTCCCCAAATATAGCAAATTAATGTTTTTAAACTAGCTTGAATTATTCAAAGATTAATATTTTAAAAAAGAATGAAATTAATTATAAAAATGCATCTAAAGCGTGTTTTTAAAATGCCTATAGGGTTCTCTAATGTACTGAAAATCTTATTTAGCTGGCTTTATTTTGATTTGTAATGGAAGTAGCATTAAGAATTACATGAATATTCACATTAACTGCCTAAAACATAGCATCTTAAAAATTTAACTCTATAAATTGCTAAAGTGTATTCACTATTCTTGTTTAAATTAAGGAGTAGTTTTTATGGGAATCGCTTTTCTGCCTTAACTTAAGTATTACAAAAGCAATTAATTAAATTAAAATAGGTGATCAGCATTTTTAAATAATTAAATAATAATAATTCAAATTTAGTTTTTAATATGAAGTATCAAAAATTCATTATGTGTGATACCTGTTTTCTATTTTTCATCTTTTGAATTTCATGTATTTTGTAAAAAATATGTTTGAAATAAAATATTTTGTAGTGCTTTTTTATTTAAATTATTTTTTCCACAAATGGTTATTTTAAAAGATACTATGATTTATTATTTTAAGAAATTGATATTTTTCTTTGATGTTATAATTGTTTTCTCTTGTATCGTGCATAGATAATGATGATACCTTAGAAAATGCTTCAACTGAGGAAATAATTGAAGAACATGGGTAATATTTTTATTTTTACACTTTATTGGTAACTTTTAAGATATTTATATATTTACTCATGGCAACTCATTTCGAATAATTTTATAGTAAATGAGTTTCTGCAGAAAATTTATTGCCTTGGTCAGTAGAATAAAATATTTCAAACAAATAATGTAAATTTTAAAAAACATGCTGAAATCATCAGCAAAACTGCTTTAAAATTCTTTAATTTTATGAACCTAACCTCGATTTCTAAGCAATGGTACCAGTGTTTAAAAACCAAACAAATAATTCACTCTTTTATAAAATGAACAAGTACCAATTTTTTACTATTTATATAATACTTTCTAAGATATCACAAGTTATCAACAATTAAAAAGCATTGATTTTTGGTAACAATTAAATATCATTATGTTATGAATTTATAAATTTCAAACTTTCTAGTGATTTTCTGTACAAATCATTCTTAAAAATATCTCCTTATTTAGGAGTTCTGTATTCAAGTGCAAAGTATTGAAAGATAAAGCTAAGCATTTACACCTTGCACCTAAAAGTTTTGAGCAATTGAAAAGCAAATTTGGCATTAGTCACATTCGTCGAGAAAAAAGCAGTAAGTATTATGTTTCTGTTAATTAAACAGTTACCAAAAATATATTCTATAGTAAAAACTATCATTTATTTTAAAATAGCTAAACAAAATATGTTGCTGAAATGTTTTGCTTTTCATTAGCAATGAAGGAGTTTTTCTAATATCTTGTGAATCTATAATTGTTGTTTATAATATTGAGAAAATTTTAATATTTCAATTCCAACTATAAAATTATTGTCAAAGTTAATTTTTATTGTACTTTGTTTACAAAAAAAAGTAATTATGACATTTTACAAATTCTATAATTACTATGTGCATTACTTTAATTTTCAAGATGAAGAATGAATTTCATTTAAATTTAGTTTTTTAAACATGTGAAATTATTTTATTTATTTGCTTTATAGTTTGGAATAATATCAATTACAGTCATTGCATTTAATTTTCTTCTTCATAATTCATTTTGTTGAAAATATTTTCTAGTTTTTTCTTTCTTTTTTGTAATATTTAAAAAACAATATTGTAAAAATCAAATAATATTGTGCAATATATGTATATTGTTCTTATTAAAAAATCTGTTTCTCTCTCTCCATATGCATTGAGTGTGCAAATTCCTTACAATCATGGTAGTAAAAGCATTGTTACGATACAGTAAGTCATACAAACAAAAATTAAATGTTTTCATTTCTTATGCATAAACTTAAGTGTTATTAAAATTGATAATATCTTGGATTGTCTTTTACATGGGTGTCTTCCTATTCTTAAAAAATGTAACTTTTGATACTGTAAGAAAAACTTTCAAATTTCATTGGGTTATGGTTTGCAGTAAGCTTTCTCATATTTTCATTGTTGCATACCAGGTAGTATGGTTTACTAAAAAATCTAGAAATACATTATAATTGTCAAAACATCATCTTTAATTAAAAATTTTTACATTGACCTATGTTTATGTAATACTTCATGTGTAGAGAATTTGCAGTTGCCATAGCACACATGTACAAAATAGTTTCCTACTTTCCATACAATTATTGCATTCATGTGTTACAAATTGCTTTTATAAATATGTTGTACTTCATGGAATAGGAGAAATACTAGTTTTGATCGAAGACACTAATAAACCATATATTTACAATTAAGTATTTCAGTATATGTATAACACACACATTGATAAATTATTTGCAGTGCATTCTAAAAAATTTTATCTTGTCCTATATTATAAATATTTTTGTAGTGAAAAATTCATCTCTAATTAAAAAATCCATGTAAATAAAAGATATTTCAATGTAGACTATATAACTTTTGCATCATTATTAACCTGTTATTTTTATACAGATTTAAAAAACCCCATGACTGATTTTTCTTTTGTAATTTAATCCAAATTTTATGAATACATTTTATGTAATGATAAAAAATTTGTATTACTTAAACATAAAAGAAATATTGATAATTTGTTTATATAGTATGTTACAGATTTCCCATTCATTTAAAATTTATAAAGGCAGTTTTATAGATAATGTTTTTGCATGAAAGGATAAAAAAATATGAAGTATTGTGAAACTAGTTGAAATTATAGAAATAATCCATGAATCTAATTGATTTTCATAAATAATAATTTTTAATGTAATTATCAATAAAATGTATTATATACAATACATTAATGAACTATTAAGTTTCGATTTTGTGAAGAGTTGTATGAAAAATGAAATTGTTTTTCAATTTTTAATATTGTTTAATTGAGTATGGAGTAACTAAATATTACCTTTAACCTCGCTTTAACCACTACAAGAGTCATTCTCATTATTGGAAGATGTGAGTTCAAATCCTGGTATAACCAAAAATCCCTCATGTTTATTAAAGGCAGCTAGGTTTCATTAAATGGGTTAGTGTCAATACCCTCCAAGTGAAAAAATTCATATGGGGGTGGCAGGTTAAGTATTGGGGATCTGCTTTGTTACTTCTTTGAAATTATAAAGACTCTCACTCAGTAGCTTCCATGTAACTGGTAGAGCTCAACTCCAAGCTAGATACACGGAAGTATATCAATACACATATAAATTTAAGTCAAGTGTATAGATTTTTTTAAAAATCAAACTAGGAAAAAATAAAATATTAATGCGATATTCATTTTATTCTCAAATTATTTATAATAATGTTTAAAATTTTTACCTTATTAATAAATTTTATTATAGCTAAAGATGCTGTGCTCAAGAAAGAAAAAAGCTTTGTTTCCAGACATAGGAGTTGAAATTTATGAAAAACTTTTATTCATGTTTTGTACCTTTATTATGTGAAAATGTTTGAATAAAGTTAATTTATTTTAAATTTTCTTTCATGTTGAAATTTGGCATTCTGAAAATTTTATAATCGATGTTTGGGTATATAATTATTATATGTACTTAAATGTACATATAACATGCAGCTAATCGATTTCAAAAAATTAAAAAAAATATTTATAATAATTTAGCATATGCATTATTTTTTTATTTTTTCAATTTATTTTCATTTAATTCCTTTCTATCAGACAATTTTGGTTGGAAAATCAATTTTAATCATCAAATAAGATTTTCATGATATATTTTTAGTTAATATTTTAGAAATCTTAATATTAACAAGTTATATAAATGTATGAAAATTTAGTTTCAGCTCTTGTTAAATTTAGTCAATTAAAACTAAATAAATTTAACAAAATCTGAAACTAAATATTAAAATAAATTATTTCAAAATATGATTTTAGTTAAAATTTTTATATCAAAATTTTATAATTTAAAATTATTGGAGAAAAGAGTGTTGATTTTTAATAAAAACTAATATTTTGCTTTGTATAGCAATTTGCAAATATTTTATTTTCAGTTTGAGGTATTTTAAAAAATACTACTTTTAATTTAATTTTTATTATCTTTAAATTTCCAGTAAACATTTGTGTTATAAAATTTCACTATTTCTTTAAATTGAATTCTCTTTAATTGAATTAATCTTTAATTGAATTCTTCTTTAAATTGAATTAAATTGAACTCTTGAAATTTTTATATCATATGTGATATGTGATTCTTTATTTTTGGTGTTTAAAATATATCTTTTAAATTTAAATCAGCAAGATGTATTTTAAAATGTTTTTCCATTTTAATTATTGTAAATTCATGTTTTCAGAGTAAAAATTGTTATAAAAGAGAAATATTTATGATGATTTGCATTAATAATGCTTTATATTTTTTATAAAAATGCTCTCATTTTATAATACTTCATAAAAATATATAAGTACTTTATAAAAAAGCATTCCTAATAAATCTAAGCAATTTTTTTTAAAACTATCATACATTTTTCTAAATTCTTTATTTTTAAATGTATGTTATTTCCATCAACATTATGAAAAGCATTTCAAATAGTTTTCCTGTTCTAAATTTATTAAGATGAGTTAAATTGTGCTGTGTATCAAATGATTACTAAATTAGCGAAGTATATATTAAAAATTAAGAAATTTGATGCTGCTTTTAAATTATTTTAGATATTTTATTCTAAATGTTTCCCATTATAAAATGTAGGCAAATTGTTTGAATGACTCTTTTACATTAAGATATTTCATATTTTTCTTTATCAGAGGTGTTTTTCTAAATGTTTGAAAAATATTGTGTTACTGACAATTTCAATAAAATATACCAAATTAAATCTATTAACTAATTTTATTCATCGAATAAATTTAGTTGAAAAGTACTTTTTCTGCTTCAAATGTTTGTAATTATTAATGTAAATCAAAATAAATCTTTTTCCTATAACTTTTTGTAATTTTATAGTGTATTTACTCAATTTTATTATATAAAATTTGGTTCAATTGCTTATTTAAATGATAAATTAATAATTGAAAATATGGAAAATATATCTGCTAATTATAGAACTATTATTAATATTGTCTTTAAAACAAATATTTCTGCTACAAATTTTTATGTGAAATGCAAATTTATATATAAAAAAAACAGCAATTTATAGATAATTCTTGTTTGTTAAATTTGATAGTCAACGTACCTTTGCAAAAAACATTTTGCGTTGGGCTCTAAATCCAAAAAGCTCCCATCTATATAAGCTATTCCTAACTTTATCTATATAAGGATCTCCCCATTTGCTTTAGAAATCAGAAAGGCCAAAGGTGTAATTCTTTAGAATCAAGGATAAATGAAGTTGTCAATTGAGTGCAGGCAAGTACATGACGTCATATATATATATATATGTATAATAGTATGCGCTATTTCACTCTTATGGGCTCTATACAGGTCTTATTGAAAAAGCTTCTATATATGAAATTTTTTTCCTGTCTAGGGAGGCACAGTATTATACTAATAGCTTTCTTCTCTCTAAAGGTAAAAATGACCTCTAATCTTTGCTGATGGACTAGAGGTCATTTTTACCCCCTTTTGTTTCTTTACTTTGTATGTCCTTATCCTGTAAAGACAGGTCAACCTCAAAGGTTTTACCTGTATGAGCAGTGATCCTAATTCTCAAAAAATAACCAGTTTTACCTGAGATATTGGGTTTCGCCAGATACTCTAGCTTTTCTTCAGGCATACCAGAAGCTCCATTAGGATACTATGACCACAGTACTATTCACCTTAGGCACAGATTTACTGCTAGTGGTTCATGGCTTCATATGAATCTCTCCTTTAAAAAAAGAGAAAGTATGTTGTTCAGCTATCCACCATCTGCCAACATGCCTGGTAGCCTCTCAAACCTTAAGTAGTAATAATCCCTTCATTATTATATAAATTTATGCCAATAGGTAAAAAAATTAGTTTATGAAAGAATTGATTGTATAAATATACTCTAATATTAAAAAAAAGTTGTTGAAAATTTTTTAGTGTTTTACTAATTTATTAATATGATTTTAATTGTGTTCAATGTTATTATTTCCGTATTAAAATTATTTTCTTTAATATAATTTGTTTCCTAAATGTTTTGTTTTTTATATTTAAGAAGTCATTAAAAGTTTTTTTTTTTTCATTATTTTAATTCTGAGAATGAAGCAAGCAAACTACTTTTTAAGTAACAATATTTTTGTATCAAGTTTATTGATTATTACATTCACAAACATTAAAGGTATCTCACTTGTAATAGTTAATATAAATAGCTACAATAATAAATTTCCATTGCATTAAGAAAATGTCTTAATAATTATCTACATTAAAAAATTTATGTTGTAATCAAAAATATATTTCATTAAATATAAAATAGTATAAATTATTTAAAAGTAAATGAAACAACAAAAGTCAATAAACAATCATTTTATTAAATAAATACTCTAAAAAATGCTAGTAAATTGGGACCCTTTCAAATTGGATAAAAGTTAACAAGATTGCTATCTTAGGGTGTTTTTCACTAAACAGTTTAAAAGAAAAGCTAGTGCAAAAATTTGTATTGAAAATTGCAGCATGCTGCTTCCATTACAGCCATCTTCTTCACATTCACAGATGGTCTCTTTCAAATCTTTGTTTGAATTGTAAAAGCAGTCATATTTGGGGTGCTTTGTATAGCCACAAGATCGGATAGTTCTTTGTGTATACATTTCAACTGGAAAAGAAGAATGTGTTACTTAGACACTGGTGCTGATATTTGAATTTTAAATGTATACTTAGTTTAACAGAAACGTTTTATATAGCATTGAAACATAATTCATGCTTCATCTAGAAGATTATATTTTTAAAAGATCATAAGTAATAAATCAGTCTTATAGAATTATTTTTTTATTTTAAAAATTTGAAAATTTTAAAACTCTTACATAATTGTTTTATGAAATAGATTTTTTATATCATATTTAGCTGAAAAATTGTTAATTTTTTTTATTATTGCTCATCAAATTTAAGATACTTAGTAAACATACTATAAATTTAAATATTAAAATTTAGGTAGGTAAAAATGAAATTCTTACTTATATCTATTAAAATCTTTAAAAATAAAGGTCAGTAATATATTTTCTCTCTAAAAAAATGCATATTTGTTATAACTATTTTATCAAACGTTTAGTGGTAACAAGGACAGTAAACACGAAGTTGAATTTCATATATTATGAAGTGAAATATTCATAGTATTGTGTATTGGTTTCTAAATTTTATGTAAATTATTATATTTTATCCTTATGTAAAAATTTGTAATTATTATTACTCTGTTATATTGGGGATATTGAAGTAATTTTTAGAGTTAGTGTTTTTATTGCAAGAGAGTGGTTACATATTTTCAATATGTAGTTCAATTTCAATATCCAAAAATTAATATTGAAAATAATGAGAACTAATCGGAAATTGAAAATTTAATTGATTCATCTTGCTTTCAAAAACTAGTTTATTGTTTAAATACTTAATTTTTATATAATATAAAATCAAACCTGTAACTACATTCAACTTCATGTAGTATTTTTAAACAGTCTTGAAATATCTATCTTCGAAAGCTTATTTATTGACTAATCGAAAGATTATCGATTGGACCCTCAGTTTTGAGGATCTAAGCTTGGTCAAATGATACAGGTAGATAAAGCTAATGACAGATTTTAAGCCTATTTTCTAAAAAGGATTTAAAAAAATTTTTGTGCAAGCTGGCATGGACAAAATCTCAAAACCAAACAGAAAGTGGTTGTATTAAACTATTTTGAAATTATTTAAGTATCCAAACTATAGTGAATCCTTTCGGTATTATACCATCTCCTTAGACCAGATTTCTTTGTAATTAGTTTGAAGAATAATTTAGAAAACTTCTGCAAATCGGTGAAACAATTCTTTGAAAATGTTTATAAGTGAAATCTGCTCCCAAAATCTTATACTCTAGCTATACTAATAATATTATAGCTGGATTAAAAAAAGACAACAGAGTTAAAAAAATTTATCAAGAAATTTTCAACAATTTTGTTTCAATGTAATGTCTACTAGCAGCACTTTACTAGACAAATGATGCCCTTAACAATATTATAATGTCCCATATTTTTAATATTTATACAGTTAAACTATTTCTTAAATTTAATGTTTTGAAAATATGGTTCTGATCATTTCATAGAATATTCGTACTTTCAGCTATCCATATAAGTTTTCTATCAAAAATTCTCCAAAAAACATATGTGCAATTTAATAATTAAATTTTGGTTGAAATCAGCAAGTAGTTCTAGAATTTTTACTCAAATAAAGTACCTTTCATAAGTTCATTGATTAAACTATAGAAACTAATGTGTTTATGATAACTACAAATCTTTACATGACATAAGACGCTAAGATTATTCTTGGAGCATTAAGTGGAAATGTCATTTCTGAAAGGAAATATGAATAACTTACAAGCTTTTGATGTAGCTGAAAGTGTTTCTGTTCTGCAAATTGTGTGATTTCTATCTGGATCATTGTTGACTTTGTAACATTCTGTGAGGTACCTGTTATCCACCAGTTCAGCACATGAATCATTGGTCATCGAATTACAGACGTGGCACTTCAGGGATTCACCTGTAAATCAAATACAACATTTGAAATACTATTTCAACACACCTGTGACATCAACTCAAATTTTTAAAAATCTGATTTTGTGATGGATGTTTCAAAATTTATATAATCGTAATGAAATTTGGAAAGTGATAGATAATTTAAGTTTCATCAAGCCTAATATGAAATCAGTACATCATAAGAAATATCTTATTTCTATCTTATAGAAAGGCGGCTAACTGAAATGATTGTGCAGTCGAAAGTCAACATTTTTAATTCAATTTCTTTTGAAAATGTCAATAATTTGCAGCATATTGTGCTGTATATTTTTAAAAAGACACATGATATAAATGCTACTTGTATGACCTTGCTATCTATTACATCAACAAGATGATTCATTCCCAATAGTAAATGTTTCAATAAGCAAATGAATTATCGGATACAATATGTTACCAATATTTTATGTCATTATTATGAAAAATATTTTGCATTAGAATCAGTTTTCTTGAAAACTAAGAGTTAATCAATAAAGAAATGTTTTTTTTTCCTCATTTCAAAATTGAAATAATATGGAGAAATGACACAATTTAAGAATGCCCACTAAAATGACATTGTATGCTATAAATTTATTGAAAATATTTGAAATATGTTAAAAAGAATAAACAAGTTTTCAACTCAACAATCATACCAATATAAGAAATCAATATTGCTTTTAAGACATAAAAGCATATTCTAAAGTAAGGTTTTCTTTAAATGTCTTGCATTGTACACTCACATAATTGTATTTAATTGCACAAATTCTGTTTTGATCCACTATAATTTATTTTAAATAAAAAATTTCTGAGGAAATGTTTTTAAACTAATAATGAATTGGTATGTTTAAGCAAATGATAGCATTTTATTTTAGTTAAAAAAATATATTGTAAAAATTAATTTTCGTGTGAAATGCATCTTCATTAATTTATTACCATTTTAAAATTTAGAAAATGAGTTATTATACTATTTTAAAATTTAGACATGCATGGATAATATAAATAATATTTATCTATATTATTCATTACTATCAGTTTTTCTAATTTCATAAAAATTGTTAGGTTAGGTTACGACAAAAAATTGTTTTGTAGCTTTATGCTTATAGCTTGCATTGAGATAACAAAATTGATCACTTATTTGTTTGCTTATGATAGGATTCAGACTGAAAATTATTTAAAGCAGAAATCGATAAATTCAAATGTCATTCTTGTTTTCCTTTGCTGTGAATAGAAGTGATAGTGAAAGAAACAATAAAATTTTAATAATTAAAAAAATATTTCAAATCAGAATTGTGAATTCTGATGTAATAGAATTAAATATATTAAATATAATTAAAAAATTCCCTACATACTTTTTTATATTTTTAGTTAAATATATATTTTATTTTTTATTTATGTTAACACAATCGCCAATAAATTATTCTTTATTTTACAAGTGTATTGATAAGCAATGTGTTATTAAGTTGTAAAAATTAAACATCTGTTCAGCCCCTTAAAATCTTAAATATTTGAGATTTTAAGATCAGAAATTTATAGGTTTAAAAAATTAATAAAAAAATCTTCCCAAAGTTGTTTTCTTATTTAAAAGAAAAATTGGACCAAAAAAAAAATTTTCGGAGAATATTTGAACCATTGAAAAAAATTCTGAATCAAGCACATGAAAGTTGAAATAGAATTCTGCTAATAATTTTATTGCATTTGGCTCTAATATAGTCTTACAATCTTATTACAGTTTGTTGATCAAAAGTTTCTTCACCTTGCTTTTTTCAGATCGTGTTATAGAATGTTTGTTCACATATATGAGTTCTGACTAAGATGGTATGAAATTTTTTCATTATATTTAAGTGTAAAAAATTCGAAAAAACAATTGCATAACAGTAACGAATTTCTAAATCCATGGAAATGAAAAGGATCATCAGATCTATAAATTACATTTAAAACGTGCTTATACAACGTAAGTGAACAGCTGTAGTATTAGGTTAAAAGCCGAATGGAGTGAGTTGACTATTGGTATACAAATATTTTTTCTCTCTATCTCTCATCAAATTTTTACTTAGTATATCTCAAGCAGTTATATACTTCATACCTTCCTTGTAATTTATTCTAAAAAGATTCTCAAAGTATGTCACAAGTGAAACTTTCTTTAAAGTCATTGGTCCGATCCTTGACACTGTTGAACAACGGAAGATGAATATTGCCCTGGAATTTACTGTACGAACATCTACAGGGGGGATTTATTGCAAGATGAAAATATCTTCAGACAGTTTAAACATAATGAAATCCCTTACCTGTTGTGACCACAGAAAAGAAGTAAACGAGTATAAATGCTATGGAATTTAATAACATTTTCATGTTGAAAACTATGGTTCAATACAATTACTGAACAGTAAATGACTGCAGCTCACTTGAACGTAAGAAAACTAGTCACGTTTCTAATGAAGTTGTTCATACAAGAACAGACGATATAGGCCCAATGCATAAAAGCGAATCTATAACAATAATCAAATCAAATGAATAGCGAGATAGGGAAGCTCACAATACAATAATGTGACATCAATAGTTTGGGAAACATACATCAAGATTCCCCCTTAAAATAGCAGCATTCATTGTGTTACAGTCATGGGATGATGAAGAAGGTGAAAATGTAATTGTTTTGACCTCTACCATCCATTACAAATGAAGTTTTATGTGTTTGTTGCATTATACGTTTGAATGGGTTACAAGAAATTATTCATAAATTTCAAAGAGAAGAATAAGTTTGGAAAAGTCGACTTCTTCATTTCGCGATGATTGGTACAATTGTCCTGCAGGTGGTTCAAGATTTGCTCATCATGAGGCTTCTGAAGATTTTGCCTTCGTGTCGTTTCATGCAGCAACGCAGGCTGAAAGAAATATTTGCCATGTTCTGCACTGTGTACCGTTTCTTCTCTAGCGGTGGCAGCTGCTATTCCATTGGAAAATCTAACTTTAGTAGCTGAAATGCCAGAGTAATTTTTCCTAACTTGAATATATATTTGAAAGAAAATGTATTTTACTATTGATTGTACTTCAATATTCTTCTTGTTCTTGCTATGTTCTATGGAAAATCTTTATCTATATTTTCGCAGTTGGAAATAAATACATTCTTTTTCATGGAAATGACATTTTTTTTTCTAACTGCCGTGTGTTCGTGTTGTGTTTAAGGGGAAAAATTCTGTCTACATGTACGGAGTTGGAAATAAATAATTCAAAACATGGTAATGATGTGCTTCGTTTTCTGATTACTATATTGTGCTATGTTCTATAGGAAAACCTTTACCTTCATTTACACTATTGGAAACACATTGTTTTTCATGGTAATGGTTTCTATTGTTTTCTGAATACCCATTCGTGCTATGTTATATGAGAAAATCTTTATTCACAATAATGTTGTTGGAAATAAATTCTTCATATTCCTTTTCATTAAAGCGGCAGGATTCGTTTTTCTGAGTGCTTGTTCGTGTTGTATTCTATAAGAAAACCTTTATCTTAAGCAAATGAAAACAAAATTGTTTTTCATAGTAACGGTATGTATCATTTTCTGATTGCCGGTTTGTGCGGTGTTCCTTGAGAATGTTTTTATCCATTTTTACGTAATTGTGAAAATAAATATATATTTTTTTTCATGGTAATAACATGCTTTGTATTTTGAGTATTAGTTCGTGTTTTGTACTTTAAAACCTTTATCTACACTTACGCAGTTGAAAGCAGAATTTGTCTCTTCTATGGTAATGCTATTACCGTTTACTGATTGCTTGTTCAAGGGAAAACCTTATCTACATTAACGCAACTAAAAATGCATTCTTTTTCATGCTTATAGGCATGCTTTTTATTTGAGTGATATTTCATGTTGTGTTCTACCAGAAAACTTATACATTTACTAGTTGAAAAATAGTTTTCTTCATGGCATCTTTATGGCGAAGACAAATGAAATATGTTTGAAATACAGCTTATCATTGAAGATGCATCGAACTTTCTACTTGGTAAAGTAAAATTTTTCTATAATCATAGGTACAAACTGTGGAATCTAAAAAATAATTTTAATGTTTCTAAATCAAAATTTTCAATTTAATTTTAGCATTATTGTTTGGTTTGTTCGAGAAGTTGCTCTGCTTCAGTCTTTCTCATATTGTTTATTTTTCAGTTTAATGACGAAGAAAAAATATTTGCACGCAAATTTGTTTTCTTCAAAACTGCTGATTTCATTGGTGAAAATAACTTTAATTCTATTATATTGTTAATGAGAATTACTAAGGTTTCATAAAAAAAATTATAAATATTTAAAATATTATAAAAATTAAATAATATAATGTAGCAGCAAAGATTATATTTTTTATTATTTTTAAAGTTAGCTATTAATAAAGAATTAAAAATTTTATAATCAGCTTTATGTGATTATTTGATTAAATTATCTGTATTTTAAAGTTCATATTTATATATAAATTAGATAAACAGATATTATTAACGATAATTATGTTTAATTTGTTATCATTCCCTTGATTTACTTTAGAAAATTTTATTGAAAATTCAAAAAAAGACAAATATTAGTTAGAATATTTGATTTTTTAAATACATAAAAATTTCAGTTTTTTGTATGAAATGCTAAATTTACAAAATATTTTTAGTATTTAAACACAGATGTATTCTTAAGGTATCAATTTTAATACATTTATGAATATATTTCACTTTATGTAATACTTTTATCAAACCAAATACATTTTTAGGAAATAAAAAAAAAATTCAAACTTACCAATTTACCAAATCTATCCTATCTTATTTTCAAATTTATTTTTCCTAAATAATTTATAACAGTAGTTATTTTCTTTAACAGCTTCGGAAAATACATTTTTTATTTAAAAATGGTATAAATTATTTTATAAATTTAGACAATTATTTCATTATTTTTGTAATAATTTTAAAAATAGATTATTGAATTTACAAAATTTAAACTGTAAGTTTATTAAAATATAGATTTTTTTAAGTTGCTATTTTAGATAATAGATATAATAATAGAAACAGCTTTTTAAAATATAATTACTGTCTTTAAAATAAAAGGAAATTGTCCAAAAATTAAAAATATATTTATCATCTTTCGCGCAAGAATATTTCGTTTTTTATTGTTTCTCATTGAATAACAATGTTAAAGTTTATTTAAAATCTAGCGATTAAAGATTTCATTCACTGAAAAATAAATTTCGAACGAATATTTAAATTATGTACGATTTTTAGACTTATATAGTAATTTTTAATAATATATATCTTGTTTTGTTAAATAAAATTTTCACTATTTCATATTTAAACTTATAAAACATATATGTTTGTACGTTCAGGTTTATTAATTTTCTATTTTTCCCATAAAAAAAAACAGTTGTATCAGACATTTTTAATTCCAATAAGATTTTCGATTGTGTGAATTCTGTAAAATAACAACACACTTATCTTTATTCCATTTTTTAAAGAAATAGGAATCAATGTAATAGCATCTATTCCGTAATTTATAAATGAAGGCAATACAAATTGAATAGAGCATTGCGTCTATAAGTGTGTGTTATGTGTCAATCAAGAAAGCTTTGGAAATAATAATGAAGTATGCAATTTAAAATTCCAAAATTCTAAATTTAAACATGAAAAATTAAATTGTAAAACATTTTATGAAACAAAAAATTTTTAATTTAAAATTTACATGATATATACTTTAATTACCAATTTTAAAAGTATCTAATCATTCAAAATTTAAACTGTAAGTTTAATAATATTTGCGTTAAAAAAGTGAAAATAACAAATATCACGTTATTGACTTTTTAACTTCAAATACTTATGGTGAGTTCGAAGTATGGCAAAGTTATCAAAAAGATGTTAATTACTTTATAAATTTTTACTAAAGGAATAACCATTGAGCTTTCACAAGTTTCAATGCAATACTACTTAACAGCATTAGAAGTAAAATCCATACAATTTTTCAGGTACAAAAAATATTTCCAGAAAAGCAAGTGTAAGTGGAGATGAATTTGGAGAATGAGGTGACAACTGTTTAAAAATAGTTATCACATGTTTCAATGTTTATTGCCAATAATTCAAACATAAGGAATTGAATGAAAATTATGTTGTGTGTGTATACGGATGTATCAATGGAACGTAAATATAGCAAGAAATAAAAGTAAACATTACTTTTAAGCTTTTGAAACTGCTATACTTAAATTAACTCGAATAAGCTGACAGATTTTATTATACATTTTTATAATAAATGCATCAACCGTATTAAAAAATGCGATAGTAATTTTAAATTGTTTTATTAATCTGAAATTCTAAAAAATAATTCGTAAAGATTAGCATTTCTCTATAAAAATTAATCGTATAACGATTATAAATTAAAAAATTTCATAAATTAAAAGAGTTCATTTTTAACTTAAAGGAAATAATTTTGTAAAAAGTCAGTTTTAATATTATGAAATCCATTTAAAATTGCCTAATTTTCAGACAGAGGTCTTGCTACACATTTTAATGTTTGTTATAGTACTACATTTTTTCATCATATATTTTGTCATTATTGAAAAGCATAATTAAAATACAGGTACAATTCCATTCATCGATAATCATCGTAAAAGAAAAGAAAAATATCGCAATTACTGTAATAAATATTTGCTTCGTATATTGTTTAAAAAGGTTTACAATTTAGAAACTACTAAAATGGAATATAAACATTTTATTTAGATTTTATAAACTAAATAACTATCATTTATTGACAAAACTTACTTAAATCCCAAAGCTTATTTTTGACGGACGCTTCGATGGATAGCGGAAGTATAATGGAATAGTACCAAAAATCTTAATATAAGTCTTAATAAATATTCTCAGTAAATGATATACTTTTAAGTGTTTTCTGAAATATTTCTCTTATAGTAGGCTGTTTGGCCGGCTAATATGCGTGTGTGTGTCTGTGTGTCATATATAATAAATAACATAATAATTGTATCTTTTTCTTATGGCCGAGCAGGCAGTCGGACGATCTTCATTCGTTTCAACAGCTTTTGAGTTTGAGTCTCACCTGTGTCATGGATGTTTGTAATGATTCGTAATTCAATTTAAACTGTAGGCCCCGTCTAATTAACCCTCTTGCGCATAAAATGACCATTCAGCAATAAATAAACAAAACTGTTTTTTTTTATTTTTTTTCTAATAAAATTTTTTTACTTAACTAGCATGTATATAATTGGGAATGTAGGATTCTCAAGTACCAGCGAAAATAGGACCATATTATTTCATATATATATATATATATATATATATATATATATATATATATATATATATATATACAGAGAGAGAGAGAGAGAGAGAGAGAGAGAGAACAGATTTAAATTTAAATTGAGGTATTTTACCTTTAGGTTTCGCATATTTCCCTTGAAATTTACTAAACATGGTATTAAACAATTCGTTATGTGAGTTCTTATTTTGTTATCAGTAAAAATGACCGATAAATGTTAAATTATTTAATTACATTTTCAAATAATAATATAAAGTTAGATACATATGTACAATATCAAAGCGTATTGTCCATTTTAACATTATTGTAGTTAGTTATAATTCAAAACAAGTTTAATATTCATTCGCGTCTTTTTCCTTTTCATCTCATCGTCGTTCTCCTCCTTTTTCCTCTGCATGTCCGGCGGCAAGCATGTGAGTGGCCCTCTGGTGGCGCTTTCAATCCCACAGTTAAAAAGTTTTTTTTTATATATTTTACCATAAAGGGGTTGTTTCTTTCGTTCCAGTTGAAATCACGATTATGTCGTTCTTTAACAATTCTCATTGGTTTAAAATATCCATGACGTTCGAAAACGTTTCATCACTTCGTAATGAGATAGCATCTTGAAACCGATTTGTCGACGAATTTGCTGCCTACCTTAAAATTGCATTCTTGGAGGGGCAGCAAATAAGGCGAAGTTCACTATCGAATGTCTGAATGTCGTGGGCGACGAGAAGAAACCAATATGTGATTTTTACCAGAAATAAAGAAGTATAGTTATAATTTTTTCCGTTTGTAAAAGTTTTCAAGATCATAAAAAATTACCTGTTGTTCTAAAAAATAAGTTTTCAAGGTTTTAAATCTTGAGCGATATTCCTTCAAAAATTAAACACGTTGACAATAGAAATGCAGGAAAAGCAAAATGAAAAAGACAAAACTCACCTTTAAATATATAAAATAATCTAATATTTCATGAGTTTATTTATTTATTTAAAAATTATTGTTGGAAATCACAGTTCATTTGCAATACTTTTTCTGTTTATTATTTTTGGAAAGGTAAGCATGCAAACCAAATGGGTTGTATCATTTAAAATAAATCGCTCTGAAAAGTAATTTTAGCATCACTAAAAAAGTACTTTTATAAGAAATTGTCTTTGAAAAATTGTAGTGGGCAGCCAATATTTTTTTTAATTTATAGAAATCTATCGGAACTGTAGAATAATTCAATATCCTGAGGATTAATGCCTGAATTTATATTATCCAACTCTAATATTCAGCCACACACAATCAGTTTCTGATTTCGATTACTATCATTACTTAATTGTGAAGAAAAGGATGGTAGTTAAGGTCTCGACAACGTCTCACTTCATTTCTCTTAAAAGTTACAGAGTGAGTGGCTGTGCTAACGGCTTTGATCGATGCGGAATTTGGCGACTGAAAATGTGTTGCAATAAAATAATTTAATCTAATGACTGTGAGAAAGTAGATGCCAACAAATCATTTAAAATATATTTTATATGTTAAAATATATTGATTTAAAGTTCAATCATGTATAGATATTTTTACCGTACAGACAATTTATATTGCATTTTCCAATTTTAAATGTTGTTGTTGCACCAGCATGATTCCCTGGACTTAGCCCACATTTAAAGGAAGAAGAGAAGAAGAAAGTTATTTAACTGGGCTCTACCAGTTAAATAACTCTTCTTCTTCTTCTTAGAGTTGGGTTTATGTCATTGGGCACCTCTGCTTTTATCAACATTAAATAACTTTCACTTCGAGAAGACAACTGAGGAAGTAAAACGTGTAGGTTGTTTATATGTTTTCTATATGCTCCAGTGCCACCCAACTTGTCTAGTGGTCAACGTGCCTGACTACGGATAAGAGGTCCTGGGTTCGAATCCCGGTTCAGGCTTGGATGTACTTTCTCTCTCTACCTATCCTGTCTTTCTCCTTTCCTTGTATGAATGAGGTGTGAATGGTTGCCTACCCTATAAACGGATCCCTATGGCATGTGTGCACTGAGGAAGTCGGACTCCACACCAAAATTGGGTTCAGTTGGAAAAGTGGAGCATCGCACCCCATATTTCCTGCCTGGCTGGCACACGACAACAACAACATATGCTCCAGTAGAGCTTATGAGACCCACGAAAAATGAATTCATGAATAGAAATGTTTTCTTTTAACCACAGGTCTATTCTCATACGCTATTCTAATTTCTTTTTCTCTTCTTTTCAGTATGCAAACGAGTAATACTAATTCAGCAAAGGTTACTGCGTACATTTCACAAGATGAATCGCAAATTATGTTTATTTTCAAGTTCCTTCAAGAAGAAAAGCAGACTGTTTCGTCCCCGAGGATCCGATGACGTCATATACAAATGTCTAATTAGGGGTGGGAGTCTTCATTTAGCAGCACGGATTAAACAGACTTCTAATAATTTATCTGTCCACCCCAGAGGCTTCATTTCAATTGAAGGATATTGCTAATGTGATCTATTTAACATACCCCTAACGATCGCGACAGATTTTTAGATAAGCGGAGATTCGAGCTCACTAACTTTCGGTGATGAGAACAACGTCTTTAACTACCAGGCCACTACCATCTCCCAATTTTAAATGCGAAAAATTTTACAATTTAAAGTTATCATAATCTGAAATAATCATAAAATAATCAAACATTAATGTTGTTACTTATGATTCTTGTGCACAAGCCAAGCTCGTTAATCGAAGACTGTACAAAATTAATTCAGAAGGATGTGTCTTTCGTTTATCCAGAGCACCATGAAGGTGAAAGTACGACTTCGCTCTAAGACTTCTCCGATGGGTGGCACCACCAGAGTATCCACCCCACAATGTTGATCTAGAGAGAGAGGAAAGTTTTTCCAGACCATTGCACCCATGGCAACTGCTCAACGAACAACCACAGGACTTTTACAGATTTAACGAGCACATATATCGCGTGTACTTGGTGGGTCTTTCGGAGGCATTGGGAATCCAAAGCCACCCTTCCGGACGGAAGGCCGATTCCCTAGGCCTGGTTGGCTACAGCGTCGTTCTCAGTATCGGAAGGTAGTAAGTTCAAATCCCGTCCGACTGAAGGTCCGTCGTGTTCACTAATGGCGGTTGGAGCACGTTAAAACTGGGAGTGGTCGCAATATCCTCCAAGTGAAATGATACTTCCGGGTGTAGCAGGCAAGTGTTGGGGGTCTTCTGCTTGATCCCTGCTTCAAAATCACGACAAGAAGACTCTACCCGACTGCTTCTATCTAACTGGTAGAGTCCACCTCGGAGCTAGGTACGGGGAAGCATACTAGTACAACAACAATGGCTTCCAAAACTGTCATTACAGTAATCTGAATTTAAAATCTACTGAAGAAGTAGATTGGTGTTCGAAGATTCTGTAGATTTATCACTACATTTTTTCATGTCGCACTCATTTATTGAATGTTTGTTGTAATATTATATTTTACTAATCTTGGGCCGATCTAGTACTCGAATGATTTGCGGTATTGTTTTCGGCTCAGCGGTCTATGGCTTGAAATCCCACCTTAGATGTTGTAACAGTTCTGAATCAATTTTAAAACGTTGGTCCTGTTCTAAATATCCCGCATATGCACGAGGCTTTTAGATTTAATTAATTAATCTAGCTTGAGTTAAATAGATAAAGTACACTTGGAAAATGGCATAAAAAATTTTTAATTAATAAAAAAATAACTGGAAAAATCGTATTGTGAGATAAAAAAAAAAGTATTCATTGTGAAAATGGCAAAGAGATTAGAATATATTTTATAATCAAGATTTGAATGAACTATTTTATAGATAAAATATGCATGAATGATGGCATTTTATATAGAAATAAATAAAAAAATTAAAATCAGACTGTTCAAAAATATTCAAAAGAAAAAAAATAATTGATTTATGTATAAAACTTTATAAAAATGTTATATAAAAGAGAATAACAAACCAAAACTCATTTTTGAAGTAATCTTTCTTAAATATAAAAAATTATGCACAAAACGTCGCCATTAACGACTGCAGAATATGCAGAAATAAGTTTTAGTTTTTGTGATAATTAATCAGCTCAATTCTATAAACAGTTCTAAGATTTGAAACGTGATGGAAATCATCGAACGTGCTTCGAAAGCGCTTGTATGTAGATTTTTTTTCTTTCGCCGTGGCGACGGGAAGACTGCGACAAATGAACCTTTTTAGTGGGGAAAAAATAAAATAAAATAAACTTCTTTCGCGTGTTTTGACTGCTCGTGGCGGCGAATGAGAATTAGGTCACTAGAATTTGTCATCAACCTATTTTTTCCACTCGCTGTTTTTCTAGCGGAATGGGAGTTTCGAAAACCCTTTAGAGATTTCGTTCCATCATGTTGTTTTGCTATATATTTAATATAGGTTCCATTCTATTTAATTTTTATCATAAGTACTGAAATTAATAAAAAAAATTCTCCCATTCGAACATAAAATGCTTTTTTATATAAGTATTCGCTTAGATTAATTTAGATTTTTACCCGAATTATGGAAATGTTATGAGATAACCCTAAAATCCCATGTTATATTGGTGAGTTCCTGCATGCAAATATGCAGACCTGTAGAAATGCACTAGATCATAGGTTCCCAAAATGGTCCAGTTGACCCCCAGGGGTCCATAGAAGACAACACGGGAGTCCACGTAGACTTGAAAAGAAAACAGGGGTTCACAAGTTGTAAGTGGGGATCCACGAAAATTTTTCTGGTTTTTATAATAAAGAAAAAAAAATTTATGCTTGGATTTACCTATCAACGTAGGCAGGTAGCATCCTTCACTAGGTAGGTACTCAAAAATATTCGAGATTCAGTTCAAACACAGAATTGAATAGAACAATAGATAATAGTACAATATTGTACACCACATGTCGAGACTTGCAAAGTGCCGCCCGTGTGCTGTCATATTAAAAGTATGCTTTTATTGTTAATTTACAATTCAGAGTTCATTGTGATTTTTTGTCAATTGTTGATTGTTTGTAATAATGTTAATAATATTAAAGTATTATTTTAATAAATAGGACACAAGAAAATGTGGTACTTTTTTTCTGAACACCCCCAATTTAGGGTGATATTTTGGAACAAGTTCAGTATCCCCATACACTGATTTCTCGCCAAATCTGGTAACCGTTGTTTACGTTGTAGTGTTGCCGATTTCAGCTTTTGTTTTTATTGTAATGTTGCCAAATTTAGTTTTTGTTACTATTTTTATTTTTTCGTTGCCAGATTCCGTTTTTCTCGTGTTTTAAATAATTTTTACGTTATATATGTGCTTTTTTTAGTGGCAATAGCTCTTTTAGTTTCACTTCGAGAACTTTCCAGAACTTTCTTTGCTAATTGTTCTACGTTTTAATTGGTAGTCATTTTAATTTCGTTTACTTTTGCTGCTGGAATTAGTGGATTTCCCGCTGTTGTGTTTCGTTGTCGCCAGTGTCCAAACATCGTAAATTTTTCTTTTTTACTATTTCTTTTTCATTATTATTTTTATTTGGTTTAATTTTAATATATATATTTTTTATAAAATGATATATTTTATTTTATATATTTAAAACCGTTAAATATTCTTTTTTCCTTATTTCGTTTTCTTAATTTATTATCATCTTTTTATTGTTTTAATTACTTTATTTTTTGTTTTAATTTAAAATGTCTCATGTTCAAAATGTTGAAAAATATCAACAAATTATTTTAGCAAAAATTAAAGTTAATAATGATGGATTATTGCTCGGGATTCCAAATTATTAATGAATTTAGGATTCGCAAATATTAATTAATTTTTAACGGAAATTGGATTTGGAGAAGGTGTAATTATTTTATTTAAATTTTATTGCTTACATGTATTTTTTTATTGTATTCGTGTTTCATTTTTATTTACTTAAAATGTGTATATATTTAAAAAATATTTATTCATGTTTTTTTTTAAATTTTAAAAAATGTATATATTTGAAAAATAAGTTTTTGCATGCTTTTTTTTAAATTTTATAAAGTGTATATATTTAGAAAAATATTTTTGCATGCTTTTTTTTTTTGTAAAATTAGATAATTATTTTTACTGAAATGTGACACTGTGGTGACAAACGAATAAAATGTCGAAATAAATATACCAATCGGCATGTCAGCTTAACTTCATATCAAGTAAGTCAATTATTTATATTTATTTCCCTTTTTAAATTTTCTGAAATGCTTATTTTTCGATCGAACTTAGGGAAATTTCCCGTTTTAATAAACGCGCGCCTAGCTTGGCGACAAAAAAATCGCCGCGTCGCCAAGTGTATGGGGATACTGAACTTGTTCCGATATTTTTTAGGAGTTTTGGAAATACAATAAAAATGCAGCAGCAGGGGGTCTACCGAAAATAGTAAAACTTTGAAAGTGGTCCACGAGAAAAAAATAGTTTGGGAACTCATGCACTAGATTCTTAACGATAGGGTATTTTATTTAAAAAAAATAAATGGAATTTTGAGGATATTTAGTAACGCGTGACTATCAACCTCTATATGCATATATCAATAAGATTAAAAAATACAAATAAAAAAACTTTCAACTGTATTCAACTGTAACTTTCATGATTGACATTTAAATTTGAAATGTTTTTTTTTTGCTATATTGTAAACGTGCATTGTTAACGTGTTTTTTTCTTGTATTCTTAACGTTTTGTTGTTTTCGAAATAACGCACGTATTCAGGCAAAATGCATTTCGACGAATTTTCGGTTTCCAATTGAATGAGTCGATGCCGCAGAGACACCAGCCTAAATTGATGTTATATATTCGCATCCATTTTTGACAATGCTTAAAAAACTTGTATCAACGTGTAAAATTTTATCTGGCTTCTATAACAATGGCGGCGCAATCAGTGGTTTGTGAACAAGATGCTCTTCAAAAATTTTAAGATTTTTAGAACAACGATTTATCATATGAAAAAGATGTATGTAACATATCCGAAATCATAGCTAAACGGCTGTCAACGTATGGATGGATCAATCACATTTAAAATCATTTGGAAGTTATCGCATTCGTGCATCAATCGATGTTTTCCAGTAACATTCCTCAGAACAATCTCGAATGAATTGAATCCAGCAATTCATCAGTCAAATTTACTGGTATTTATTCGATGTCAAAAGGGACCATGACATAGCTGCTTGTTTCAACATGCTAGGATTCGCGTATCAATCAATGTTTTCCAGTAACATTTATCAGAAAGAGCGGAGTCCGTCAATAAATCAGCCAAAATATAATGGTATTTGTTCCATACCAATAGAGACCATGACGTAGCGGCTTGTGTGAACATGCAAGGTGCCAAATAGAATAAAGCAACGTCAAAATCAAATTTAAAATATTTTAAATAAAAAAATAATATATAAATGTCAATGAAAACAGTTAATTTCAAATAAATAAAAACAGTTTTAATTACATGTTTATTCACTATAGGAGCTATCTGAAATAACGTTCACCGACATCTTTTTTAGCAAAATATTCCAAGGTCAATAATATAATCTTTTTTTATTTTATAAGAACACAATTGACACAATGTGCAACGTAAAATCGGTGGTGAACTGTTATTGTCGTGTGCCAGCTAGGCTGGCAACCATGGGTGCGCTGCTCCACTTTTCCAACTGAGCCATAATTAGGTGTGGAGTCCGACTTCCTCAGTACACACATGCCATAGGGACCCGTTTATAGGGTAGGCAACCATTCACAACCCATTCATACAAGGAAAGGACTAAGACAGGATAGATAGAGAAAGAAAGTACATCCATGCCCGAACCGGGATTCAAACCCAGGACCTCCTTGTTCGCAGTCCGGTAAACTGGCCCCTAGACAAGTTGGGCGGCGAAGGTGAACTGTACAAATCATAATAAATTTCGCAGTCCAGAAATATAACGTGGGAAATCAACGTGTTACATTGGGGGGAAGAAACACCTTTATACAAGGTACATGAAATCGCGTTATAAGAGTACCATGTTATAGGGAGATTACTGTATTGTGCAGTATGAGCGTATTCTTTAATAATTTGTTAAGGTAAGATATAGAACACATAGAAAAAAATATGTAATAAAAAACAATCAGTTAAAAAATATAGATTTGTCAAAAATTCCAACTGTCTAATGTACAACATTCTACCATTTTTTGAAAGCATTATTATAAAAATGTTAAAGGAACCAATTTCTCTAAAACATAGGTTCCCAAAGTGGTCCAGGTGGACCGTGGGTCCATAGGAGACCACACAGGGGTCCACCTAGATGTGAAAAGGAAACAGGGGTTCACAAGTTGTAAGTAGGGGTCCACGAAAAATGTTCTGGTTTTCATAATAACGAACAAAAATTTTTGTTTGGATTTACCTATCAACGTAGGCAGGTAGCATCCTTCACTGAGTAGGCACTCAAAAATATTCGAGACTCAGTTCAAACACAGAGTTGAATAGAACAATAAATAATAGTACAAGTGTACACCACATGTCGAGACTTACAAAGTGCCGCCCATGCGCCGTCTCATTAAAAGGGTGACTATCTTTTATTATTGATTTACACTTCAGAGTTCTTTGTTGATTTTTTGTCAATTGTTGATTGTATGTTATAATAAATGTTTTTAATTTTGTATAACCACAAGTATGATTTCAATAAATTGGACACAAGAAAACGTGCTACTTTTTTTTCTTCTTAACACCCCCAAGTTAGGGTGATATTTTTTAGGAGTTCTGAGAATACAGTAGAAATGCAGCAGCAAGGGGTCTACTGAAAATAGTAAAACTTTGAAAGTGGTCCACGAGAAAAAAAAAAGTTTGGGAACCCATGCTCTAAAACTAAGAAAAGTCTCTAAACTAAGCACGTTTTGAGGAATCAGTTTCTAGAAAATGTGTCCAAATAATATGAAATGATAATTTTTCTTATGTAGATCCTATAATATAGAAGCCAAGTTTCAGTCCAAAATTTAGTATTATAAGGCTTCTGGGAAAAAAAAAACTATTAACAGAGGGCGTACTGTAACTTAGTGGTAGGATAAAACTGCTTAGAGCAAACATATAGGTTCGATTCCAGCTTATGCAGCTATTCCAGCGGGAGATGAATGTTGCGCTTCTGCCTTCTCAAACGGGACATGTCCACGTTAATATGTGACGTCCCAAGTCCTTCCACTGGTGTGGTGTGGATGTGGAGAGGAGGGTGCCAGCTCAGGTGTGATCTCGTCACCTGACCGTGGTTCAATATTACGAGGTACTTGTTGATGGGTGATTATTCCAAACCCGTTAACCTAATGGTACAGTCCGGGACTCGCCTGCACCGCTATGTATGTATGCTTTCTCAAACCCTATATCTCGGGGTGGGTGCTTAAGAGTTTTCCGTGATTCCTCCTTTGCCATACCTAAATAAGACCCACTGTCCGTGAAAAGTCCTCCTGGAAGGCAACATACGTGATGATTGCTAAAATGCCTAACAACGAGTCTCAGCCATTAGTCTGCCCATTACACGATGTCAAAAAATAAATTAATCGTTGCATATTGCACTTCTGCATGAGCTTCTGCAGAAGTGAGAGATTTCCGGGTTTTCAACCTTGCAACACGTCAATGAAAAACAATCCCGCAAAGCAGTTACATGTTAGACGTTAAATTGCCATGGCTATTTGGCAGTCTACAATGGGGTGTCCAAAGAGCGAAATATCCTGGGATCGAGGTATCAGCCACAGTTGAACTATGAGAAAATGATGTTGAGCTTCTGCTTTCTGCGTGCGTATCAGTCAGGGTGATTGATTGGGAGTTTTCTGGGTTTCCTCATCTGCGTAATGTAGATACAGCCCACTGTCTACGAAAAACCCTTCCGAAAGGCAATTATGTGATGGACGTTAAAAAGACGTACATCAGTCTTGACTATTAGGCCGTCCATGATACGAAAGATCCCGTGTTTGATTCCAGCCGCACTTGTAAAACGGGAGCATTATGTTGCGCTTCTGCGTACACACCTGTTGAGGTGAGTGCTTGGCTCCTTTGAGGCATGTGAATACTGATGACTAGATATGAAAAGGCCTGCTGCATTTTAATTTTCGCGGTGGATACACAAATGTGTAACAAACAGCCATAGACAGGCTGTCCGCTAATATAAAAAATAATGTTTGTGTTGTGTTGCTTATGATACTTGGACAAGCCAAGCTCGCTATGCCTTTGGCAGTGCGAATAAAGTCAATAGAGAGCGTCTTTCGTTTGGACCAGAGCATCACGAAGGTGAAAGTACGACTTTGCTCTTTTTAAGGTGCCTCGTCATTTTGAACCACGGTCAGGTGACGAGGCTACACCTGATCTAGTACCCTCCTCTCCACATCCGCGCCACACCAGCGGAAGGACTTTGGACGTCACATATTGACGTGGACACGTCCCCAACCCACGGAGCTCCAGCAACCCAGTGAAGGAGAGTACACCATGGTCACCTTCCCAACCGTTGCCCGGGGCAAATGATGCTTCACTTTGCTGAGCTTACGGGAAGCGGCGTGAAGCTACTGAGCCACTGGAACTCAAAAAATAATGTACATTCTCGAGTTGAAAAACACTGACGGAAGAGTTTGTCGTAAGGCAGACGAATTCCACAATCCACGTGAAATATTTCTTTAACAAGATCAATGACAGACATCGAATGATGTTTAGGAAGGTATCTCATGGAGAATGATCATTTTGTGATGAACATAGAAAATTAATTTATTGCATTTCCTGATAACTTATTGACACAAAAATATCAATTCTTCGTTAAGAACCAGTCAAGAATTTGTTTACTACAAGTGAAACACCCAAATTTGCATGCAAGAGTCTTAGCCACCATCATCTCTTTAGCAATAAAAAAATTAAGTTTTCGAAAATTTATATTCATGGTCATAAAGAGATGAGGCCGACCAATGGCTGAGTGATTTACGCTCCTGACTCCTGAGCTGTGGATCCTGCGTTCGAATCCCGGTTCGGGCATGGATGTTACTTTCTTTCTCTGTTCTCTCTGCGCTTCTCTATCCTTTCTTTCGTTGATGTATGAATGTGGCCCACCCTATAAACGGGTTTGTGATGGTATGGTGCGGGTAACGCTACTCGCCTCCGTGACTTGGTTCACAGGTGCCCGCTGGGTAACGACAAATGAGTAGCAGTTTCTGGCCTTTTTGTGGCATAGGGTTCTACCCTCTTGTGCTCGCCGTTAAAAAATAAATAAATAAATAAATAAAGAGATGGAAAACAAATTAAGTATGAATGATACTTTTGAAGTAGCACACATAACCTTTTTTTCGGAGTTCTTAGTTTTAAACATGTTTGATGCGTATAAAAAAATAATAATCGAAAGCAAAAAGTTAGGAAGAAATCGATTTGCTTGGTAATTTTAGCATCATGAGATAAATAACTTGTATAAGATTAAACTGTTCTTTTTATTAAAATAAGCAAAAAGTGTTTAGGAAATAGTTATATGTTATATGCTTGCTTTCTTTTCTTTTCGTTAAATTTTTGTAGCTGAATAACTCCTTCTATTCTTGAGCAGTTGCTGTTGCACCAGCATGCTTTCCTGTCCCTAGCTCTGAGTTGGGGTCTACCAGTTAGATCGAAGCAGCCGGGTGGAGTCTTCGTGATTTTAAAGCGGGGACCAAGCAGAAGACCCCCAACCTGCCACCCCTGAGGTATCATTTCACTTGGAGGACATTGCGACCATACGCAGTTTTGACATGTCACAGCTGCCATTACTCAACAGAGGATTTTCGATTAAGCCGGGTTTATTCTTTAACCAGTAAGAATCACTTCCTTCGACGTAACACTGTAAATACAACAATAAGCTGTTTTCATCATTAGGAAGATTATCCACGGGATAGATGCATGTCGTGGGAGTAAATTGGACAGATGGACATTACCCGTTTCTTGACAACTCTGAATTTTGGCACCGCGTGGCGAATAGCGTGACGGCCTAAGGCACTTCAATATTCTTCGTGTAAACTTTCTATTGGAATGACTTTTTCATAGCTAGACCACCGTATTCAAGTGCTGCAAGGTAGAAAACCAGGAAAACTACCAAGCACCCTCTTCAACAAACATACATGCTGAGGACAAAAGTGCAACTCTGTGTTGTTCATCAGTGGACTGGGATCGAAATAACACCGTTAAACTTTGCGCGTAGAAGACAGTCTGTACAGCTTCATCCTGCTGTATAAAACATTTTAAAATGCACTTCATAAATATCCTACAGGAAGTGTATCTTATAGATGAAGGTTGTATTCACGTAACACTGGAAAACTTTCAAGTACTCACCCGTTCGTTGCTTCACTGTAACTGGGTTAAAACCGGATTTTTATTCATTGAAGAGAGCTACAGGGGTTGGGTTGGACAAAAATATTGAAACACCTTGTGAAATGTATGTTTGAAAAGAAAGATTGAATATAATGAAATGTGTAGGTGGCGCTAGCGTTTTCGCCTACTGACGCCACCTATACAACTTCATAAATGCGCTCCACAGTTCAGTCGTAGTCAGAGCACTGTTATGGGAGGTTGGCATTGCATTATATCAGAGTTAACAGACTTCGAACGTGGGCAAATTGTTGGAGCGCGTATAGTAGGTGCTTCCATAAGCAAGGTAGCCGAGGTGTTTAGTGTTTCAAGAGGTACTGTATCGAAGATTTATTCCGCATATTTGAAATGCGGAAAAATATCCGCTAAATCACAGCGCGGATGAAAGTGTGTGCTAAGCGATCGTGACAGACGATCATTAAGGAGGATTATCCCGAAAAATAAGAAGACCCCAGCTGCAAAAGTTACTGCTGAAATGAATGTCATGTTACTAAATACTGCGAGTAGCAAAACAATTCGAAGGGAGCTTCATAAACAGGGAATTGCTGGCCGTGCTGCAATTGAAAAGCCATTCATCAGAGATGATGATGCCCGTAACAGGAAAAAGTGGTGTTTAAGTCATAAAGCTTAGACTATAGAGCAGTGGAAGAGAGTAATATGGTCTGATGAGTCTTCTTTCACATTGTTTCCCATTTCTGGCCGAATTTACGTCTGGAAAACGCCATCTCAAGCCTATAATACTGATTGCCTGTTATCAAGAGTGAAACATAGCGGGGGTTCTGTGATGGTTTGGGCAGCCATATCGTGGTTCTCTGTTGGCCCCATAACTCTGTCAGGGCAGATTACTGCAAAGATTTATGTGAACATTTTGGCCGATCAACTCCATCCCATCCCAACTTTGTTCCCCAATGGTGATGGTGTCTTCCAAGACGACAAAGCCCCTGTTCACATAACTCACATTGTCCAGGACTGGTTTTCTGAACACGAGGATGATTTGTCGCATCTCCCCTGGTTACCAGTCACCAGATCTGAATATTATTGAATCTTTGTGGTCTACATTGGAGCGGAAAGTGCATTCTCGCTATCCACTGCCAACATCGTTATCTGAACTTGCCACCGTTCTGCAGGAAGAATGGTACAAAATTCCCTTGGCAAACATACAGGAACTGTTTTTATCCATTCCGAGAAGACTGCAAGCTGTTTTGAATGTCAGAGGGTTTCTTACACCATATTAGGCAAGGAAACGTGTTTTTTTAAGGTGTTTCCATATTTTTGTTTAACCCCTGTATCTCACTACTAGGCTACTGTAAGCCTTAACAGAATTCAGCTCTGTCACCACGAAGTGGTATGCGAAGACTTTTGTAAGGCATTTTCTTAGGTAGTGAGACTATAAATACTTGAGTATTTTCATAGATAAAGGACTGTTTTCATGAGCTGCAAGGGAAGAAGCAAGTAAATCTCACAAGCACCCACCCCAACAAAAATGCATTCTGAATACGCAACATCCATCTCACTTGAGCTACTGCGAGTAGGATCGAACCTGGAACCTTATGTTACGATTTGAGTTACCTTCCACTAGCTCATGATGAGCCTCAACATCTTGGGAAAATTCCAGTTTCAAGAATATTGATTTGTCATTCAACAGCGAGAACGGAATGTAACATTTTATATCGCGAACAGCAGACAGCCTAAATATTAAAAACCTAACAATCTGAAAATCTAGGTGTGTGCTTTCATTTTTTTTATCATGTTCACTGGTCGAAGATAACGCGGAGCATTTAACCAAACAGATGTGCACGCAGAAAGTAAGAAACACAGAGTCCAGCTCCTTTTGTTCAACAGTCGCTATATTCAAACCTGTTTACCTTTAACTATCCTTTTATTGGACAACCTTAATCAGGACCAATGTATTACACAAGAAATAAGGAACATAATAAAAATGTTTCCTCATATGTTAATTCACGTTTAATTAAAACAATTCATTAATGTTCTCTGAATTGCTAACGAATCCAGCTGATTGGATGAGACAAATTAACCGCAAAATTAATTGGAAGAAGAAATTAATTGAAATAAATTAATATAATTAAGCAAATTCTCATATCAATATTAATAAGGTACTCATAAATTTTGTAGGTGGCACTGATACACTGCATTAAAAAATTCTAATTATTTTAGCTGTAGCAGCACTATTCAATACTTTAAGTTTGTAAGCCAGCAGTGGCAACACGTAACGCACCAACAATCTGAACGAGCAGCATTGTACTCGTTGGCGACATTTGTGATGTTTGAATGTTTTTCACGTCTTATTTTCTTATATTAATAAATATAATGTGTGTTAAGCTTTAACTAATTCGTTTAAGAAACATATATGCAACCTCAAAGTGTTTATGGGAAGGTGAATTCCTGTGATTCTGCTGAAATTCTGAATCTAATTGTATACTTCTTTAATGAATGTAGAAAATTGAAATATGAAATACTAAACATATTTTCTTTTGAAAATTATTGTTTCAACATTTATATTAAATCTGTTATTAGAGAAGTTGGCCTCGAATTTCTTCAAATTGACTCCAAATCGTTTGACATTGTTCCCGAGTGCATATTTAACGAAAATTAAAACAAGAAATTAATTTTAAAAAAATATGACATTTATATTTTAGAACACTACAGCAAAATTTATTTACAAAAATAACTAAACATAAAAGTACTTTAAATTCAATATTTTATCAACAAAAAAAGCTATTTAAATTAAATTTATCTAAAAAGAATAACAGTAAAACTGGCGATCAATTGTGTTTAGTAAATAGTTTTCTATAGGCAAAAAATCGTGTTATTTGGCGATGTTTTCAATTCTTGAACTACGGCATATACAAATATACCTGTTTTTCATATTGAATTGCATAAAATAATTGGATTGAACGACTATATTTTTTATCTATAAACTTCTGGAAAAAGCGCAAAGCTTTCTTTACGATATTAGCTTTATTGAATGACATTCTTCTTGTGCAAGAGCACAAATTACGTCGACAAAATTCCTCTTTCGAACAAATTGAAGGTCGAAACTTAGCGTTTCCAATGAAGTCAGTCGTTCACCAAAAGCCATGAAATCTGAGGGGAGCAGTTGTTCTCTTTGGAGCTTGTGTGTGTGGAATGCTTTATAAATTTTACGATTTAATTTGTTTCTTAGTTAAGAACTTGTCATAAAATATTTACATTGTAATAAAACCTTTTCTTGCTCTATAAAACTTTAATTGGTGAAATAATCTCGTTTAATAAAAATAAGAAAGATTTTTAGGTAAATGAATCTTATGAAAAAGGAAAACAAGATTGCTTATAAATTATGTATGTTTTGTAACTATCATAAAATAAACATGATTTAAAAATGTGTGTATAATTCTTAAGATAAGTCCCTAAAAACAACAAATTTTAACTTTTCTTAAATTTTAACTAAAAATATTCTTTAAAATTACTGAAAATCTTTTTGTAAAAATAATAAAAACCGAATGTTAAAGTTTTTTTTCTTTTATCTCTTACTTCAAAAAGACTCAGAATTAATATTGAAATACACAAGTAATAACTATTAAAACATTATAATAGAATATGCAAAAACAACAAAAATTGAGGTAAAATAGAACTTAACGGAGTTTTTTAACTGCTCGAAGTGAAAGTTGTAGTTATTACATTTTTTGTCAAATTACAAACAGAAATATTATCTTGGCTTCCACTTAACATTATAATACTATGCAACAAATGTCTCGCAAAATGTGACATTTTAGAAAGTTACCAATCATAAAAGTTTTTCATTAATTAAGATTAATAAAAAAGTGTAATCATAAATAAAAGTATAGTAAATTACTTTTTTCAGTTATATTTTAGTTTTAAATAAATTCCTTTGAAATGGATAGTAAAAATTTACATTCAAATTATTGTTATTAATAAAAGCTAGTATAATAATAGTTAAAAGATAGCAAAAAGATTAAAAGATTGATCATTGTCTATATTACAAAAAAAATTTTTACTTCATCATTTAGCACCCTCACATCAAATTTGTAAAAGGGATTGAGTTATATTTTCATAATAAATATTTTTACTTAACGTAATCAGATTAAAATTTGAAAAAAGAAATGAGGCACTAAGATTCCTATTTTTTTTTTTTTAATGTTTTCAAAAATAGTTATTGGATACACTTATATATGTATATTCTTACTTAACTATTATTAACCTGAAATTTCATTTAAATTATATCCTCGCTTCCTTGATGTAAGCAATCTTCTCCGTGATAATATCATTATCCATATTAATTATTTTCATTTGCTGGTAAGCTATAACAGGTGTAATATTAAATAAAATGAAAATCCAGAGTTTCTCTAAGTAATTCATATTTTTAATAATCAAAAATAAAGATAAATATAATAATGACAAATTGTAATTTAGATTTATCTCTTCTTTTTCGTTGTATTTTAAAATCCTAAATTAAACTATAAGTGCTATCATAGATCACGTATTTTTCTGTTTAGATATATACCGATCTTTGACAAGAGAGTCAATTTTAATAAACCAGATAATGAATATCGATTTTAATTTATGTTCCATTATTCATGATCAACTAAATAAGTACAACTTTTGCTGTTATTTTCTGCAATTGAATTCCACAAGTTAAATATTATTTATGTTGGTTAAAATATGTGTAATGAGAAATTCACACAACATTCTAAAATAACTACATATTCATAAAAAACTGATGTATACAGAATCAATAAATTAATTTGCAACTTTTCATATATAAACCGACTAAAAATTATATTATTTTAAGAAAATTCATAATACATGTATTCCCTTGAAAACAAAATTTAAATCAGAAAAGAAATGATATTTTTTATGCAGCCTTATGTTCTTAGAAAGCTATTAATTTATCATTTCTTCAGAGATTGAAATTAGATTAATTTTTTTCTTTACATTTGATTTCGCGAAGGAAATGATAATAAGTTCATTTTATTCCTATAAATAATCAAAAGCTGTTCTAAAATAAAATTTTTATTTGTTATTTTCATATTTTAATTTTGATATATACATAAACTATCGTTAACCATATGAAAAATATGGCTCCAAATAACACGTTTTTTCATCAAGAATAGAAAATTATATACCAAATATATAGTTTTTACTGTATACCAAATATATGTTGTCAAAACATTCGTGTTTTTTAAATAAGTATTCAGTTCTAAAAGTTATATTTGTTTACTTAAACAATACAAAACAATAAAATTTGAAACCTAATTATAACAGAAAAGAATGCGATTGTTTTAATCGCCAATCTAATGATCTTTTCATATTTTTCCTTCAGCTTTTTTTCTTTTATTGTCGTTAAAATAATGAACTTAAAGTACTTTTATGCTTAGTATATTTTCGAAAATAAACTGTTTTATAATTTTCCATCATATTTTCTAAAACAGTATTCCATATTTTTTTACACACAAAAAATTACTTTATTATTTAAGTCGTCATTAAATGTACACTAGGAACAAAATAAAGCGATTTGGTGTCGATTCGATGAAACCGACGCTAACTTTCCTGATCAATGGAATTTTACTCATATATATTTTTAATCAGAGTAGAAAAAGAAATTCATGTACATATTTATATTATTAGACAGTTATTAATTTATTTTTCTTCAGAAACCAAAATTGGATTAAAATGTTAACAATCTGTTCGTTTTGTTTTTAGAACTTGCATTAAAAACCATTTTAAAGTAAAATTTTGTGTGTTTATTATTCTAATATTTTAATTTTTAAAAAAAAACAATAAACAAACTAAAAATTAAATTATCGAATAATTACATAGTTTTTAAAAGAATTTAAACACTATGAAACATTTAAATATATTCCGTGATCGAGCCCCATCAGTGTATTTTACCTCCTAACACTTTCTCGAATTCTCTTATAAACTCTCTTACCTGTTGCTGGTGATTCCGCTAAGGTCAAAGCTAACAGACATGATACGAAGATAATACTGGTTTCTTTCCACATATTTTAACTTAAGTTGAGATTTATTTTAAAATACTTATCCTTAATTATTATTATTGAAGAAGCGGAAGAAGCTGTCCGCAGGGTGACGAGACAGAAAAAGGAAGGTTCGTTCTGAACCGCCGACTAAAATAAAACCTCCAAAATTAGTAACATCTGCCCGCCCCTGGTGGAAAAAAACATATTTTCAGATGAGTAGAGTGGAACTGGCAGACAAAGGGATGTTTCGAATAAATATAGCTTCTCTGAGAGCAGAAAGAAGCAGGATACTAATACTTTTCCATTGCCATCAGTAAAGGTAAGCTTCTTACTGTCTTCTCGCCAAATCAAATTAATATGTTTTAATAATTGCTTAGAATTGACGAGAGTATCAAATTAAAAGAGAACAAAAAGAATGTATTTTGCCGAGGTTCGGTGACTATCCATTGCTAGGAAATAACAAAAGTTGTTTAGTTTTTTTTTTTCTCTCTCTCTCTTTTTTTCTTTTTTGAAAGAACTTTCGCCATGTCACAATAATAGCATGAAATATTGACAAGTAAAAGACATTCATAGGGTCCCTTATTTAATTCCATTTTTGATTCTTTTTACTACAATCCCTTTTCTTATCTTAGAATTTAGAGAAGTATTGAAATATAATATTAATTAAACTTTTCATTACACAAATGCAATGTATCTCTCGAAATGCTGAAATTTTTTTGAAATACTGAAAGATTTTTCCAATCCAGTGAAAATTTTTAGAATATTTTATAGAATATTTGACACAGGATAATGAAACATTACAAAGGATAATTTGTCACTATTCATGAACCAAACCAAATTAATTTGTTCTAATAATTGTTTCGATTTGAGACAAACAAAAGTTCTAAATATCAAATGCCAATTTAAATAGCATATTTCATCGACGTTCTATCGCAATCTATTACTGCGAAGTAAGATAATTAATATTTCTAGGCATCTTTGCTTTTTTTTTTTCCTTTTTTGAAAGAACTTTTGCCAAATAACAGTTGCAGATAGAAATAGTGATGAGTTAAAGACGCTGATAAAGTTGATAATTTAAAAACAAAAAGTCTCATTCTTTTTGCAATTCCTTTCTTATCTTAGAATTTAAAGGCATTAAAACCTTTTTCATTATTCCTTTTTTAAATATAGAAATTGAATGATGCCATGCATCTTTCGAAATAATGAAAGATTTTCCAGTCTGGTAAAGATTTAGAATATTTTGTACACAAAAATATAACTATCAAGACAATAACTTTCAATAATGTGACACATAATAATGCACATGTAATAATAAAATCTAATTTATTTCTAGCCATGAAATCAAATCAAATTAATGTGTAATAATTGCTTGGATTTGGTGAGTAAAAGAGGAACAAATACCAAGTAATGAAAATTTAAGAATGTATTAAAACTCTTGCTCGATCGCAAATTAATGCTTGGGAGTAACATGATTAATCTCTCCCGAAATATCTTTGACATTCTTTCTTGAAAAAGTTGTTTCTTTTTTCTTTTTTGGAAAAAACTTTCGCCAAGTCACAGTTAAATGAAGTAGTTAAATTACTGAACAAACTTTCCTAGAGTCGGTTATTTAAAAATAAATATAATTTCCGAATTCTTTTCCAATTACTTTTCTTCTCATATTAGAATTTAAAAGTATTAAATTTTTTTAATTAATTTTTTATAACATGGACTCATGTAATCCAGTTTTCGATATTCTGAAACATTTTCCCTTGTAGTAAGCATTTCGAATATTTTATTCATAAAAATAATAATAATTATTAATAATCAGACATATAATATGACAATAATTAATTTTCCTCCATCCACGAGCCAAACCAAATTCTGATAGTTCTTGGATTTGATACACATAAGAAGTTATCAATATCAAAAGTGCCTCAAAAATTTAATAATTTATTTCGCCTACGATCTATTGCAATCCATTATTAGGAAGTAACACAATCATCTTCCGAGATATCTTTGGCGTTTTTCTCGCAAAAAATGATTGCTCTTTTCCGGGATGAAAAAATTAAAAAAAACTTTCTTCATGTCGCAGTTTTATGTAGAAATGTTGATGAGTAAAAGATGTTCATAGAGTCTGTAATTTAAAAATAACGAAAACTTCCTGATGCTTTATACAATTCCTTTTGTTATCTCAGAATTTACTAGAATTAAAATATTTTTTTACTTAATACTTTGATATCTTGGAAGCGAAATGATGTTCTGTAATCAATTTATAACTATTGCATTCAATGACTTATAATTATTTAAGACGTATATAATGCATTAATAACTTATAATTACATAAGAAGTAACATTTGGTACTAGTTTTTAATTCGTTGATTCCTGTGTGATCTCATTAGAGAGCAGATGGAATTTCTAACTTATTTTTGTTGTAAATTACTAACTATGTTTTTCTAAAAACTAACATTTTCCAAACCAATAAAGATTTAAAATATATGTATTTTGTACAAAAACATAATAAGAGCAATAATAAAAAAAAATTGAAATTTTTAATGTTAGTGTAAGCAAGGCAATAAATAGTCTTAAGATTCAAAAGGAATTGTTTACAAATATTGGAATTATTAATTTAGAATTCTATTAATTTAATGAAATTTCAAAAATTTAAATCGTCCTTGCCGATTTAAACTAACCATAAAGTGGATGTTTTGTCATGTTTTTTTCATTTGGCTTTTTCTGCAGTTCCATTGCCCATGTGTTAATGTCTGGAACTAATGGAAAACAGCTCCTCAAACCGATACTTTGGTCTTAGTATAAAAAATCGTGGCATTGGTGCCGTAAAATCCAGGGTTTCATATTTTGAATTTGCCGACGAATGGCTGAGTGGTTAGCGCTCCTGACTCCTGAGCTGTGGGTCCTGGGTTCGAATCCCGGTTCGGGCATGGATGTTTTTTCTTTTTCTGTTCTCTCTGTGTTTCTCTACCCTTTCTTTCGTGATGAAGTTTGAATGTGGCCAACTCTATAAACGGGTTTGTGGTGGTATGACGCGGGTAACGCTACTCGCCTCCGTGACTTGGTTCACAGGTGCCCGCTGGGTAACGACAAATGAGTTGCAGTTTCTGGCCTTGTTGTGGCATAGGGTTCAACCCTCAAGTGCCCGCCTTTGGAAAAAAAAAATTTGAATTTTTTTGGCAACGGCGAAATGTCCCCAAGATGACGTAATTTTGACGTAATGCCGCGCGAATTTGTTGCAATTGTGACGTAATAAATTCGTTTTGGAAAAACTTTACATATCTAAATATTAAATTTAAACCTAATGAATAAAGAGCGTGATTATACATTTATGAAATAATAAGATTTTTTTTAAAAAAATTAAACATTAGAAAAATTATAATGAAACATTAGAAAATACGAATATTTTCCTTTTTCGTATTCGTTTTTGAAATTACTTCGAATTCGAATAAGAAAAATATGGGAACTTCGAAAAAGTAAAAACGAATTCTAAGAAAATCGGAATACGAATTCTAATGAAAATTCCAGAAGAATCAAAATACGAACATTAATAAAAAATAAAGAAGCATTTGCAAAAGAATAAATTATAAGGTACAATTCAAACTGTTAATTAATTCGGTCCAACATTGCCTGTAATAGTTTCAGCAAGTCTCTAGGATATTGCTTTGTGCACTTTCCATCTGCAATGCATAGTGAATTATTATTTAGTGAGCCACATGGACCATGAATCATATTTTTTGAGATAAAATCATGCAAGTCTTAATCCATTTCAATGTCTGGTATTTATGAAGAGATGATTTCATCAATTTTGTTTTAATGTTATCTTTTCCATCATCCATATTAAAACATGCGCATGTGGTAAACCTCATTTTTGCGATTCAGTGGAATACATCCAACAGCGTGTCTCTCCAAATACATGGTGCTTGACAGTAAAATCTATTGAAGATTTTAATTTTTGTTTAAATACACGTGCAGAAATATCAGGACGATCTGATGATGGTTGTCCAGTTAATAAAGGCTCCTTTATTTCATCCCATGCTGGGTTGCATGTAAATGTGATAAAAAAAAATTCTGAATGAGAGACCATATGCACGAACATGCGTCATTGCATCTTGTGCATATTCATGCATGTGTCTTGGGCTGCCTGTAAATATGGATGGTAAAATGACCATTTTTCCCAATTCACAGAGATTGCCATCATTTACAGCTTCATCACGTAAATAGATGAACTCTTCCGAATGCAATTTGACTTGATTTAGTCGTATGTAGAGGGTTAACTCCAAACCCAATGTTTCCTAGTTCCAGTTACTCGGGTCACCCACTTCATTAATAAAATCCGATTACCCTTTAATGGAGTCTAGGTGTAATTCTCTAGTATGGATGATGCATAAAGAAGTTAATCTAGGGAGGGCAAGGGCCTCGCATTCGTAAATGATATGCTTGGCCGTTTCCGTGGTATCATACAAAATAGTTGTTTACATTTCAATATATGATTATCAGCTGTCTCAAGAATCATAGTTCGATAGCACTGACCATGCTGGACTGTAATTCATAGAACTGACCTTTTTGTTAATGTCTACATTAGTTGTAGGATTTCTCATATTAATATTAAAATGATATCCATCCTCTCCTTGCCAAAATAGAATGGGGTATTGTTATGTCTCATATGAACGATGCGTTTTTGATAGCTGCTGGACGTCATTATTTCTACGACGTAGAATTATATCGCGAGAATTAAATTCTTCACCAACTATGACAATTGCCGCTTCATCGATTCTTGATGCGTTGAATTGTCTTTGGTGATGACCAAAAGGTGTTTTATCTGCCTTTATTATTACTTTGTAATCCTCAGGTGGCATTTTTCAACAGCTGTTTTAAATAATATAATTAATTCATTATGTTGTTCAAACAAATTTTGTAATTCAGCGACCATATCTCGTTTAGTACTCATATTCATTTGACACCGTCTGTTGATTTGTTCTTCATTATTTCCCATAAAATATATCTGAAGATATTTGTGATCACTATTTGGCAAGGGTAGTAGTGATACAGCAGGGTGATAAATTTGCTCCTGTACTTTAAATGATGACATATAATTTGCGCTAACAATATTCGTTGCTCCGAACGATGTCATTTGGAAGCATGAATTGTACTTGCGTATATTTTTTAAAAAATATTTTGATTGACTTGTTTCACCTGATACTAAAGTTAATAATGGTTCAGGTGGTGAACGCAAGTCTGGTAACTTTGCATTTTCACCTGCACAGCACATACCTGGTGTTTCATTTTTAAATTTTTGAGCACCACAATACGTACACTTTTTATCCATTTTTCCAATAATTACACTTGGATGGAGACTGTAATTGTAAAGGGGTTTGGAATTGAAACCACATAAATTCAAATCAGTATGTATCGTTCGTCTTGTCTGTGTCCCTCGAATTCGATTCCTTTGCTACCTTGCTTGCCTCTGTTCACTCGTTTCTGAAGCTCGTTCTCCTCATCTCTTTGTTGTTTGATTTGTAGAGAGACCAATGGCACTTCGCTTTGATGGCATAATAATAACCAATTATTCCCAAGAAATAATTAAAATAAAACCTATTTCCAATTATATTTTCTTCAGCTGGAAATCAATAATATTTTTATTTATTCCCGTATATAATAATTTATTCTGGTATTAATAATTGCAAAAGATTTTTACAAACATTTTTGTATTTATTAGAATTCGCTGGAAAAACATCGAACGTCAAACACATTAATGGTGTTTTTTGTAGTTTAAATTAATTTGTTGAAATCTTAAAGAAAACACAATTTAAGTATTTAAAATATTTTAAAGTTTAATACACTGGCCTCAAAAAGTTAAGGAACAACATGTTTTTCGAAGTTCACCATAAAAAAATGACACTAACAAAACAATTTATAGTTTATATAAATGATAAAAACGAACTTTATGCAAATTTATGCAAAAACGGTAGCTATCACTTTTTTATAGTTAAGAATAGCTATATATGAGTGAGAGAAAAATATGCAAATATAAGCCTTTCGTAATTACGCGTGTAACTTTTGTTGATTTACAACTTTTGTTAGCAGTTTCCTTGACAATAGGCAGTGGGGTCCCGCAATGTCTGAGAGAAGCCGTTTGCCCGATTCGTTAAGGTGGTGGGTGGTCGGATGGATGGAAATGGGGTTATCACAGGCTGATGCTGCTAGACGCCTTAATGTGTCTCGCAGTGTGGTCCACCGTCTCTGGATTCAATATCAAACTGAAGCTTCTGTATCCAGAAGACATGTTCCAGGCCGACCACGAGTCAAAACACCTGCAGAAGACCGTTTTATAGCTCTTTCGGTCCGAAGGAGAAGAAGAATTTCTGTTCCACAACTTGTTGCAGACCTCTCTGTAGCATCGGGGAGAAGAATATCCGCTAGTACGGTACGAAGGCGTCTTCACCATGCAGGTCTCTATGCAAGGCGACCAGTTGTGTGTGTACCCCTCACCGGACGACAAAGAAGGGCTCGCTTATCTTGGGCAAGAGAACACGTTTCCTGGACCAGACAGCAATGGGCTTCTGTACTCTTCACAGACGAGTCCAGATTCACATTGGAGAGCGATTCAGGACGTCTTCTGATCTGGAGAGAACAAAACACCAGATACCACCAATCCAACATTGTGTAAAGAGACAGTTACCGCGGCGGTGGAATGATGGTTTGGGCTGGGATCTCAGTCGGTGGTCACACTGACCTGCATGTGTTCCAGGGAGGAACTGTGACTGGCGTGAGATATAGGGATGAGATCCTTGATCCATATGTCCGCCCATATGCCGGTGCAATTGGCAATGATTTCATTCTGATGGATGATAACGCACGAGTTCACCGAGCTGTAGTTGTTGAGGAATATCTTGAGGATCTTGGTTTGGAGCGAATGGAATGGCCAAATCGATCTCCAGACCTGAATCCAATAGAACATGTGTGGGAGTATCTTGGTAGACAGGTTGCTGCTTTAAATCCTCCTCCAAGGTCTTTAGGAGAGCTGGAACAAAGCTTACTCCGTGTCTGGTCTTCGCTTCCCATTTCGGTAACCGACAACTTAATTGACAGCATGGAAAGTCGATGCCGCCAATGCATGCAAGCTAGGGATGGGCATATCCCTTATTAAAACTCATTTTTGTTATGCTTCTATTACTTTTTACCGCATAAAACTGTGATAATTCTTTTTTCCAAGAATAGACTTTTCCAGCGAAATTGCATTTTTTGTTGTAAATCCTTTTGTTTTTTTCTTATGTAAACTTCTATGTTGCAGTCAATAAATACCTGTTTTGTGCACATGTCATCAATATTTGGTGTTTCTACATTTATTCATTTGCAAATTAGGCACAAAAAACCAGTTATTCCTTAACTTTTGGAGGCCAGTGTATAATTTTTAATATTCAAACAATAATTGAAAAAATGTAATTAGAACGATTCAATATTTTACTTACCTTGTGATTTATATTTTTATTACAACTGTTATTACGGGAATTTTTTTACAGTTTAATTTGTTTTATAAAAGTAAGTTCAATGAGCAAATTTCCTGGGTAAAAATTTAATTTCTCTATTTATTCATGGTTACACTTTTACCAAATATTAATAATTAAATGTTGTTTTGATATTTTTGGGATATTTGCTCGGGAGCACCTAGAACCCCAACTCTGATTTTGAAAAAAGAATTTTCAAAAACCTTCCTATTGGGATGTACCTAATAATTTCCCAAATTTTCACGGCTATCGGCTGTATGGTTTTTGAATCTATCGAGACAGACACACATTCATTTTTATATAAATAGATTTAAAAAATATTATGTGAACAACAGTTGAAAAAATCACTAATTCGATGGCGACTTTTTGATTTGTGGGCCATTGTGGCTTGGGTGATTAGGACTTTCGTACTCGTTATTTGAAGGTATTGAGGTTGTATCCCGTCCCAACCAAAAATTCATCGTGTTCATTAATGGTGACTGGAGTGCGTAAATTGGTAGTAGTTGCAATGTCCTCCATGTGAAGTGATACCACTGGGAGTAGCAGATCCAGTATTAAGGGAGTCTTGTGCTTGATCCCTGCTTCTAAATTACGAATACTCCCACCAAACTGAAAAATTTGGCATATTTTTTCAAATATGTTCTTGATAAATGTATTATAAAATAAGATATTATTCAAGCTGTGAATTAAATTTTGTTCACATACCATAAATATTTACTAATAATTGAATACGGTTGCTATAAAAATATTAAATTATGGCACCCCATAAAAATAATTTTATGAAAAAGAGCTAATAACAATATTAAATGAATGGAAATCCTTAGAATTTTCAGCGTAACTGATCATCTATATAATGAGTAAATACTTTTCTTTCAATGTTCAGAATAAAAGCGAACGATGATAATATCATTCATTCATGTAAAATTCTACTAACTATATTTAAAACTATATTAGAAATATTATAATTGTGACAAACCTTAACCTCCGTGAGTCAATTGCAGATGGGGCTTTAAATAATAAAATACATAAAACGACGTAAGAAAGATATGCTTCAAGATCTCCTTTCAGTTCTCGATTTCTTCAGGAACTGATGGACCTGATTTAGCATTGCTGGTCACGGGGATAAGGAACAACAACAACACGATCTGAAAAGATCTAAACTACCAAATACAGAAGAATCTTCGCGTTCCAAACAAGCATGGTGTGATTTTTATCCCTTTATGGATAAACATAGTGTACCTCGCTTCTGGATTCGTGTTGGTTTAGAATCGATAAAACAATTGCTTAAATATCACAATACTTTTATTCGTGCAAATTCAAGAAGTTACTGGAAATATCAGCTGTAAAAATCCTGTGATTACACAGTTACAATTCTACTAATGCTACAAGAAGCAAGAGGAAACGGCCAACCATATCGTTTACGAACGCGAGGCTCTTGCCCTCCCTAGATTAACTTCTTTAGGCATCATCCATACTAGAGAGTTACACCTAGACTCCATGAAAGGGTTATCGGACTTTATTAATAAAGTGGGTGACCGGAGCAACTGGAACTAGGAAACATTGGATTTGGAGTTAATAGTACAAAATGCTGATAAAAGCAGAGGTGCCCAATATAATACAAACCCAACTCTAAGAAGAACACGTACTTGCATTTGAGGCTCAAGACGATGCTTTAGTACGTAATTCGCTTATAGATATATCGATTCATATATGCTCGCTGCATTGAATACTTCCTCGCACATGGCAATGGTTAAATTATTTAAAAATCAGGGCCTTAGTAATGTTCTAGATGGTATACAGAACAATCTGCTGTATGAAACTCGGATGCTGATTCTGAAGAGGTTTGAAGTGACTCTTCATTTGGTTCGAAACATGAGTGTTTGGATTTTAACAAAGATTAAAAGCTGTTCTTTCCCAAACAGATTAGCAATCCATTGTAGTTAAAAAATAATTATCTTAATACTTTAGTTTTACATGTGTTTCTGTAGTAAAAACAGTTATCTGTCGCATTTTAAAAAAAGTTGCGATGTCGAAAATGAGTGATAAGAAAGGAAGACCAATTAGACAGTTTGCCATCAAGTCATTACGTCCCACCATTTTGGCACAAGGGAGGAGGAAAGTAATGACACCTTGTAAAGTGGGGAGCATGTGGGTGAACCATCATAGCCTTGAAGGTGGCTGGGTCTTCGTAATTTAGAAACAGGGATCAACCAGAAGACCACCAGACTTGGTCGGCCACCCCCAGAGGTATCATTTCACAGGAGAGGCATTGCGACCATAACCTGTTTTGTGTGCTACAATCGGTATTAGCAAACCCGCCTTATCCTCTATTACGTATGGATTCGAACTCACCTCCTTCCGATGATGAGAACGAAGTCCTACCCACAGCCGCTATTGAAAGTGGTATAAAAACCTCATTTAATGGAAACAGGAATGTATGTCGAAAGAGGCGACTAGCATTAGGCGTAGGGCTACCTACCTCGTATGAAGCTCTTGTTTCGAAATCTATACAGAATGCTGTATAACTAGCACCAGATTACCCAGGTTATCAGCAGCAATAGGCTAAGGTGGCTTGGCCATGTCAGGACAAGCCGGGAAAACAACCCCACTAGAATATCAACGTTTAATAACCCCGAAGGATCCCGTGCCCGAGGAAGACCACCAACAAGATGGCTCGTTGACTCTGAAAATAACCTCAAGATACGGAAAGTTAGGAGCTGGCAAAGTATCGCTCTGGACAGACTGGGCTTGAAAAGGCGTGTAGTAAAGACAGCTAAGATCTGTAATATGTTGTTACGCTATTAAAGAAGAAGAAAGGAAACTGGAGAAGTATTGTTTTGGATAGAGGCAGATTGTGTAAAATATTTGAAAGAAAGACCACCAATCGTCAGTAACTGATTAATCAATATCGTCATCAACAGAATCATTAGAGAGTCGTCACCAATAACTGATTATTCTGACAACGCATAGAGAATAGCCTTAAAACTAGAAATTCTGAGGTTACTTTAAGCATTCAGTTCCTATTTTCGTTCAGAAAGACGTTTCATTAAGTGGGTCGTTTTCACGTGTCACAAGAGAGTAAGCCTGGAAATTTCCAAAGTAGAGACCCCGATAGAAGTTTACGACAGCAAACTTTCTTGTGTCTATCACGGAGAATGAATCTGAAATCGGAAGCGCAATATCCATCTCCTGTCAATCAACAGTGGCTGGTATCGAACCCTGAATCTTCCATTCCAAAATGAGCAATATAACCTTTAAGATGATTGTTTGATACCGCTTAGTGAACAGCGTGACGGCCGAAAGCCTATGTAAGGCATTTTAGAATCTACGACGTGAACTACCTCCATTGAAGAATTTTCATAAACAATGGACTTTATTCACATGCCGCAAATGAAGAAACACTGAAAACTCCCTAACAGACAGAAGGGGATCGAGTGGTCGAGGCTTAGTGCCAGAAGCCGAGGCTTCTATAACTAATTTAAAGTACCAAGACACCCGAAAAGTTTCGACTCCAGTCTACCACCCAGCAGCCGCCACCTGCCTCGGTAGACGAGCCAGCGAACCATACCTTGATGAGACGAGTAAACTCGTCGGCACCCACACACTTTTCATGGCAAATTGAACTCTCTCATAAGATTTGTTTTGAACTCTCTCACATATAATATTATATCTTGAACTCTCTCAATTTAGAACTGTTTTCTTCCGTCAATTCCTATTTACCGTCAAATCCTATTCTATTCCTCTATTTCCCAGTTCTCGACCGGACCATCGTCGATGGCTCGCTGGTATTCCATCATTGGAATGTCATCCGACACAATGGACATGATCCTTTTAAGGAACGACCAGTTGCGCCGGTCCAAGATGGTACTCAAGCTTTCGCTATCGTACACCAGCTTGCTCCTTTCTTCCGAGGTCCTGGTACAAGACAGCACGAAGTGGAGGCAATCCCCCACCACATTGCACGAGCGACATAACTCACTAATCGGGTACCCTCGTTTATGAAGATACTCCGGTACACGTCCGTGTCCAGTCGCTATCTGGGCTATAGATGGCATTACCGAAAACTCTCTTTTCAGTCACTGTTTGAAAGAGTCTGTTGGTCTGGCGGCCTACTACTTCATTTTCCCATCTCTGCTGCCATACACGCAGTGCTTCTTTATGCAACACCTTGAGAAGGTGTGACCTTGGACGTGACAAGTCCAGCGTTGGCTCTGGTAAGTCCGCAGCCTCCTTGGTCAGTTCGTCGGCTCTTTCGTTACCGAAAGTGCCTGCATGAGCACGTACATAATGCAGATATGCCTCTCTATCGCTAGTAGCTTTCTGGTAAGAGTCCTTTACCTTGTTAACCAAGATGTTTCGGTTATTTGGATCGGCCAGGGAGTAAAGGGAGGACAACGAATCACTGTATCTAGCACCGTGTGTGACAATCTCTTGCCCAAAGTAGAAGATGACAAGTGAAGTTGTCCGGTCTATCTTTGAGCCATTCCAGTGCCAGTCCCAGCGCCGATATTTAAGGAATGCAGAAGGTATGAGCGCAATACCTATCTCCCGTTTGACAACAGTTGCTGGAATTGAATCGGAGACGCTATGCTCCCAAAAGCGCTGTTCTACGACTACGCCATAGTAAGTTGAAGAAGATTGCTTGTAATCACTTGCTTATATGTTGTTCGAAAAAAATGATACTGCGTGTAGAGTAAAATTCTATTCGATGAAAATTTAAGGATCCAGCTGCGACAGCCAAGTTTTTAGAATAAAATTGAAAAGCATTTTACATTTATGCAACTAATGTCTGAAAAATATTATCGATGAGCCTTGCCAATACAGATAACCAAAACTTAATTCTTTTTCATTAGCACTATGAATTTATAACTTATATGGTAATAATTAATTAAAAGCGGAAAATAATATGCAGTTTTAGCTGGGCGGATTAAGGGCTATATAACTTGTGATCAGGGCGCTAATTTCTTACCATTTTCTTTTCATTCGCTTTGAAATTAAGTAAGTAATAATAATTAGTAAAATAAGTTCATTTAAATATATATTAACCCTAAAGTCGTTGTTTCTTTCGTTCCAGTTGAGATTATATCTACATCACTCTATTATGATTCTTATTGTTTTAAAATATCCATGACGTCAGATAACGTTTCATCTACGTCACATCATAATGAGAAATCTTCGTAAATCTAACTTTTCCACGAATGTGTGCCTGCCTTCAAATCGCATTCCTCGAGCGGCAGCAAGCAAGGCGAAGTTCACCATAGAATGTCTGCGTGTCGTCGGCGATGAGAAAAAATCCATTCATGATTTTTATAAGTAATAAAGAAGTATCTTTTGCAAAAGTTATCAAAAGCATGAAAATTATACCTGTGGTTCTAAATGATTCGTTTTCAAGCTTTCAAATTTTTAGTGATATTTCTTCCAAATTGAACATGTTAAAAATAGAACAGAAGAAAAAGCAAAATGAAAAAGACAAGACGATACAGATGCCGTATATGGAATAGATCCAGACAAAGAACAAGAATACAAGACGATAGAAAAAGACAAGACGGTACAAATACAAGTTGCCAAATTCTGAATTTTTTTGGCGATGAAGAAATGTTGCCAAGATGACGTATTGTAACGGGCTCGATGACGTAAATACTAGGGTTGCCAAAACAAAATTTTCTGTATAATTCTTATGTGTCTCCATATCTAATTAATAGAAACCAGGTTGCCAGATAAATAAGAAAATCCACCAAAATATCACCAAGCTCAGAATTTTAATCCTGGATTACCGACACAACAAAACATCCACTTGATGGTTAATTTAAATCGGCAAGAACGATTTAAATTTTTAAAAACTTCCTTAATTAATAGAATTCTAATTTAATAATTGCAATATTTTTGTAAATAATCTCTTTTAAATCTTAAGACTATATAATATCTTGTGTACGCCAATATTAACTTTTTTTATATTTCAATTAAAATTACTGCTTAATAAATTAAAAGTTATTTGACAGGAATAACATTTTGTTAGAGTTCTCGTATTTCACATCCAGAAACTAATTAAGAGTATTTTGTCATTAATGTTACTCATTTATTTTGAAATTTTATGTCATTCATTAATGATTTGCTGAAAATGAATATCAGGCAAATATTATTGCATATCTGGATCGCTTAGTAAAAGTTTTGCAGATGTTGCTAAAATTGCTTTTCATCTTGCTTAATTAGAATTTCGCAATGTTAGGAAAATAAAATAGTTGCATTCCATTTTTTTTTTCATTCTTCTGCACATCATTGTATGTTTTTTTTACTTTTTATGAGGTCGTATTTTATAATGCTAAAAATATTAAGATAATTAAAACAAAAACTAATTAGGTGGTTTATAAAAAATGCTTATTATGCTTGAAATTACCTATAATAGAGACAAATAAAAAGTTTTTTTTTACGCTTGAAATTCGTGGATGCAGCATGTTACAATAATAAGTCTGCCTATTTCAAGGAACTTGCTATTAAAAATTTTATAATTATAATTATTATTGGTTTGTTCGAAAAGTCATTTCGTTTTTCATGAAAATGAAAAACGAAATGACTTTCATGAAAATGAAAAACATGCATCAAATAAATAATGCATTGCATTGCCCATTGTTCATTCTAGTCCAATAGCTTTTACCATCTTTCTGGTAATAGCACGAATCCGAGTCATAAAGTGGTTGGTTTTTAGTAGCAAAAAGCTGATCCAAAAACGAAATTATCTTCCAAACAACCTAATATATTATTAAAACATTGAAACTTTAACAGTAATTCTTATAAAACTATATGGAATTAAAATATTTAAATCCAAAAACGCGTGTAAGATGTTCTCATCGAAAAAAAAATTCGAACTAACTTGTTACAAAATTTAGATTAAATAACGAAGTTAATGAATTTCACCCTATACATATATATGCAAAAGTTTCAAAAGTTTGATTAATTACTTAACTTTTTTTTAATCAAAATTAATAAATATAAAAAAGTAATAAAAATATTAATTTCTTATTTGATAGAACATGTAACTTGGAATGAAATAATATATTTGTCGATGACATTTGTCAAATCTTTTAAGCATTTATTTGGACTGAGGAAGTATTTATTTTATTTCGCCAAGTAGCAATCATCTTTGTACATTTTTTTATTTTTAATTGGCAGAAATTGCAACATGGAATCAAACGGGATATTTGTCGATGACATAAATCAAATGTCATTAAGCATTTACCTGAACTGAGGAACAATTTATTTCATTCGATTTGATAGGAATGATATACTTGCCCGTGTAACCAATTCTCCACAGTGGATTTTATTTCTAAAGAGAATCTTGTTTCAGATGAGCTAAGAAGTGTTTGTCCGGGGATATATGTTTAGTAGTTTTTCGGTTTCCTTTCTTGCCCCGCGTGAAAAAGGCTCGGTGTCTTTAAAAAGTCCTCAAAAAGGCAATTTACAGAGATTTAGAACAACCTTAGGCCTTTAGATTATTTACTATGTGGTGTCAGAATTTGATAACTGCTTGTGATCATCTTGGGTTAGAAGTAAGACCATTCTCTTTGAAGTGGAAGGTCAGTGAAAACACAGCATTCCCCACGAAATTCGGTGTTGACTGATGGATACTGGAATGGACTAGCAAAAGCTGGAGTTATGTAAATAAGCTGATATCACGCGCTTGACATATTTCCTTTTGGATGTGACTTATTAATACTCGTGTAACGTCGCAATGTTTACTAGTTGATGTTTAAATAAATATTTTAAAGGCAAACTTTTGTGTGTTGTATTGAAGTAATCATTGGCAAACAAATGCAACAGCAACATGTCCATAGTTCGATAACAATCGCGATGGGAGATTGGCGTTTGTATTTCTGCATGCATGTTTCTAGGGTAGTTTCCTCCCATGCCACGCCTAAATACGTCCCTTTATAAAATAACAATAGTGCCCTAAGGGTAGAGCATAATTTAAGAGTGACCAAGTAGTAGAATAGTGCTCTTTGGAGTATTTGTCCCAGATTTGGTCCCAGCTATTGTTAGACAAATAAAGATGGATCATGTGAGAAGAGTTGACGAGAACTAGCTCATTGGGCAGGGATGTGGTTTTTACAAAGCCGGATTAAGCAAGCTAGTTTTGTATTTAATATATCCGCAAGTTAATTCAAAGATAAGCATATGAAAAAGACATCAGTAATCTTAATTTTTAATTGAAGCCTCTTAATTACCTTTTGTATTTTCATTTATTCGAAACAAAATATTTTATTTTTCTCTTTTGAATTTTTTCTTGAATATACATGAATGCATAAAACTGGATATTCAAGCATGCATAAAACTGGATTTATCAAGATTTTTCATTCAAAGTTCCTTTTTTAATGGCTTCTTTTTTGGAACTTATGATTTTTAATAAAAAAATTATAAAAAAACTAAAAACTGTATTTTTTTATTTATCCGACTATCTAGAATTTCTTGTCTTCATGAATCTGACAAGTCTAGATCTATGGGGATGATATATTGTCTGAAGACCAGAAGAGTATTCTCAAGTAGAAGTCTAGTGAGTGGTGGTTGCTATAGTAACAAGAACTGTCGGTTTTAGTTTCTTTCCGGTTTATACTGTGGAAAATGGAATGTGTCTTGTTCCCATAGTAACAGCCAAGCACAGGCAGGAGTCATTCTCAAGGTATACAGACATCAGTAGAGTCCCGCAAAAAGTGTAAAAATTCTCAGTAAGTGTGCGTAAACATTCGAAATTTTAAAAAAATCTTCAATGCTCTTTCAGAATTGATTTTTCCCATCCAACATGTGCACATATGTTAATTTTGTAGCTAATTTTAAATCTATTTATCATAATATGGAATTTTCAAAATATTTTGATCAAAACCGAAATTTAAGTTCATCATCTATTATTCGATACGAAATAATTAGAGAATTCTTTAGGATTCCGGATAAAGCGTTAAAAAATTTCTTTAATGTTTTATCTGAAATCCAAAGACTGCATATAAGATATAAAATTAATATAAAATTATAATAACTATAAATAAGATTTACTAAAAGTTAAAAATATTAACTGTCCCTTCCCTTACCTACCTTTTGAATCATTCTATTGAAATAAATTTTCAACATTTATCCAAAAACAAATAAAAATGCTCATAAAATAAACATTTGTTAATATTTTGGTTTTACTATTTACTATACTTTTACTATAAATCCAGATGAGGCAGCTTTTTTTCATTTATTTTTGTTTCCTTATTGCTTGTTTATATAATGTTAAGCATATATTTTGAAATTAAAATGCATGTTAATGCATTTTATCCAACGCATAAATTGACTTCCTCGATGACTTTTCATAAATAGTGGGCGGTATTCACATATCGCAAGGGAGAAAACCCGGAAATCTCCCAATCACTTACCCCAATAAGTGTGGTTGTTGCTGTTTCACCAGCATGCTTCTCTTCCCTATAGTTCGACTCTACCAGCTAGATCAGGGGTCGCCAAACTTTCCAGCCTTAGGGCCATACTGTTTACTTCACTAAGCTAAATGGGCCAAAACCGCTTTAATTTTTCCGCCATTACCTTTAATTTCTAGACTACTCGCCGAGTTCTCTATGTGATCGAGATGACGCTTGCTAAATTTGCTGGTTTAAATACTATTGTGTGTATTGATACCACCGTGACACTTGATGATTTCTAGTGTTCAAAAGCGGAAATAGGTAGGCAATGTTACTGCTAACAGATGGCGCTATTATTAGTTTCGAAAGCACAGTAACAACTAAACATTCGTGAATAATTTCATTGGTTATAGATGGTTCTGGTGTGTTCCACGCACTTCAAGATCGCAATAATTAGAATATGAAGAGCTAGTAGCATGACTCAGTCTTCCTAAGGAAGACGAAGAAGCGGAACTGTGTCGATTGTGAAGTACACTCGTGTCCATAAATTAATGATAATGCAAGTTCAGGCAAAGAAAGAGACAGAAGGAAATTAAATGTGACTTGTTTATAAATTCTATTTATTAAGCAAAAGGTAAAGAGCAAAAAAGATGCTATATGTTTGACATCATTAATAAAAATTGCGATTTTTACTCCCTGAAGCAAATTTCAGAAAAGAACCTATTTACAAAAATCAATATAACATGGTTGGTAAGATGGTAAATACTTAGTATGCCCCCCGGACGATGCAATACTGGCCGTACAATGCCTAATCTTGCTGAGTATCCAATTATCGACCTGATCGTGGTGAATATTACACCACTCACATCAAGCAATGCTTTCCGAAGTTCCGGTAGACATGTGGAAGGGGGTTGAGGGCTGCAATTCGTCGGCCAAGCATGTCCCACACATGCTCTATTGGATTCAAATCCGGTGAGTATGCTGATCAGTCCATACGGGTGATATCCTACGATTGAAGGCATTCGTCTACAATGTTCGCACTGTGAGGACGGGCGTTGTCATTTATAAACAGTAATTCTGCACCCATGGCGCCCCGAAACAAACGTACATGTTGTTCTAGAACGATATCCCGACAGGTGTGGCCTGTCATTCTGAACTTGCAGGTTAGTTCTGGAACCCAGAATAATTCCTTCCCAAATGAGCAATCCTGTTTAACCGTAGTTTGAAGACCCTTGAGTTAGATAGATGCAGCCAAGGGGGAATTTTCGTCATTTAGAAGAAAGGACCGAGCAGAAGATCCCCCGAATACTTGATCTGTCATCCCAAGAGTTATCATTTCACTTGGAGTACATTGCAACCACGGCCTTCTGAACGTGTCCCAGCTGCTTTTAGAGAACACGGTGGATCTTCGATTAACCCGGTATTCGAACTCATTACCTTCCATTATTAAAGTTATGTCCTAACTAACCAGCCCATTAACATCTTACACCGACATTTGTGCACGCAGGAGCGCAACATCCACATTCCTTAGTCAACGATGGCTGGCATCGTGGCTGATGAAAAAAATCCCGACTTTAATATTTAATAACTTGATGACTAAAGGGAATATTCACAAATTTTTAATACATTATTCGATTTGATTTTAACTTATCTACATGTGGAAAACATATTTCGTATTTTCTACATGTTATTTTACACAAAAGCGTTTTTAACAAAGGTGATTACGCGAAGTAAACATCGATATTTTTTCCCAAATCATCATGTTTTCCCGATAGCAATGGATAATGTACACATTATCCACTGGAATCTCTGGGCCTTGAAATCTTGCAAACAGGCTATTGCTAGAGAATATATATTTGTTTTACTTCATTTCATATAATATTAAATATTTCAAACATGTATCTTTCACAATATGACCTATTCTTTGAAGAAAAATAGTGAATTTTATTGTTGTAATAAAAATTTTAATATTTTTTTCTAAGGAAAGCAATTGAAATTACTCATGTTGTCATGCGCATACAAGGTTACTTATTAAATTTGAATAAACACATTGAGATAACTTGTGATAAAAGAAATTATAAATGTCTTCTATAATATAACAAAAACACATTTAATGTAAAATTAATAAGTATCAAAATAAAATTACCAGTAATTTCTACCGTATAGGACATAGGATTATAGCATAGATTGATAACAAGGGAATAATTTTTGTTTTTCCATTCTCTCTGGAAAGTTACATTTGAGAAAATCTACTAACTGATATATTTTTCATTTAAGTTCATTTATTGTATTGGCAATGTGATAATCTGCATGCTTTCTCTGCAACACACACATATGTACTGCAGAGAAAATGTGCTACGGATCGTATAGCCAAAATGCTAATCTCAATCAAAAATAAATTTTACAAATAGTTGGCTTACATGACATTTTATTAAACTCCCTAAAACGCTATAACTATATGCAAATTCTTAAATCTTCAATACATCCCAAAATTTTAAAAATTTTAATTGAAGTTAATGAAATTTTAAATCATCTTTCATAGATGGTGAAAGCTGAAAATAAAGCCAACATTACATTTAAAAGAATTTGTGTCAAATACAGCAAGTCTGGAAAGGTTTTGCCGGTGTTTCAGTTTTGCATCCAATGAAATATTGCAATAATTGGAAGAACTCAATGGAAGAAATGCCTAAAATATTATTGAAAATTCTGGATGAATTTCAAATACGATTAAATAATTTGTCAATTTATCTAATAAACAATTATTTCTGTGTCGATCATTAATATTTAATTTTTATATCTCAAATTTGAAAAGAAAATATTGATTGATTTCAATATATTAATATAGAATTTATTTGAGGATCTTGTATGCATTCTTATTATTATCAGGTTCAGGAGTGATTGACTTACTAGCTTAGTTTTGCTGACGAGTGTGGATTGGTAATGGCACCAAAATTTTTTTAATTCACAAAATTTGATTCTAACAAACTTTCTTTATTTCATAATAAAGATCATAAATTATATTATTTACAAAGTAAGTAAAATCCCTGTTGAAATTTGACTTCTTACGTCCTGTCATAAAAATCCAGTGTTTGGGATTGGAATTTTCATCTTATCATCGATATTTCACAATATCGATTAAATATTGCCTCATTTTTGTTAGCAAATTTCCTGTTAGAGGTCGCGTCTATGAAGGACTTTTGCAATGCAGTAAATGCCGTCTTGTTTTGAGAACAGAACTTAATTTTCCGTTTCACAGGTGTTCTGTTTTCTGTGAATTGTGTCTGTGCAGGAAATTTATCACATATATTTAAAATGAATAATTATTACAGTCTTACTTTAGCTGTAGGGGTATTTATACTTTCTCAAGTATCTGTAGGTAAGAATTTATACTTTAAGCGATAAGTGGAATTTCTTTTTGATGCAGAGTTGAATTTTACTAAAAAGGGAGTTTTTCGAAAATCCATGTATTTGAAATAATGTTTTTATTAATATTGTTTTTAGTATTATTTCTGCTCAATAATTTGACTGAATCCATTAAATATTGTTACTTAGAAAATCTATTTTCATTATTTTTATTTTGCTTGAAAAATGTCTTACCCATATTTTTCAAATTTAAAGACAATATAATATTTGCATTTTTTAAAATAAATATTTGCTTTTTCACTTGCATCTTAGAATGTATCTTAATGGGAAAAAAAGTATTGCTTAATTTATATATGTTATTTAATAGCATTTAGTTTATTTAAGTTCTTCTAATTATCTCTCTTTGTAATATGACTATATTTCTATGTTTCATGTGCCATATTCAAGATTGCTTATATCATCTCATATCATTTAAATAGTATCCAAAATAAAAAGTTTGGTTAGAAATATTGATGAAATTACATGTTTTGGAAAGTAAATATAACTTCCAAACAGTAAAATTCCTCATTAAATTTTTATTAATTGTATTAGTGGCGTAAATTATCAAATTAACATTTGCATAAACGTTTGTAAATTAAAGTTCTAATATATACATAAAGTTTGAATGCTTTCATAAAATAACCTTTTATTGAGCATTTTTAATCATTAATAAATTTACGTTTCTTGCTTTTGTACTGTATCATTATTAGTTTACTGTTTCAGTATTGTATTATGTCAGAAAATTAGTACAAGTACAAAGTATTATTAATCAATTATTTGACAAATCTTGATCTCATAATATATTGTTTGAACAGAAGTTGTTCTTTAGCATATATATGACCAAGTTGAGCTAAGTTAAACTTGAGGAACAAGAATACCTAGTTTAACTCAGAATGCTATCTCAAAATGGGAAATAATGTTTCAGTTTTCTGTTTTCATATGACTCGAAATGTGTGCTTGGGGTTTTCTGGGTTTCTCCCTTTGCAAATGTGAATGTGACTAACTCTGCTTAGGAAAATCTCTTCTAGAAAACAGTAAAATGGATACTAAATAATTTTATACTGTTTCTCCCTTGCAGCTTAAATGTACGATTTTTTCATTTAAAATGTTTAATCTATTATATATTAACTTTTACTAAATATTTTATATTAACCTAATATCACTAATTTTACATCATTAGACTTAAAGATTAATTTAACTTTTTCATTTGTTTGTTGTGATGTGCATTTGTGGTGAATGATATAGAATAAATATAATCAATAATTCCAGAATTTCTTCTCAAAGTTTTGATAGAATGTCTACAAAATTTCTTAATCATGTATATTTTATGAGAGAAAATTATTATTTAGCTTGATTTTAAAAATTTAGTCTTTACAAGTTTTCCATTTCTAGTTTTCCTATTTCATTACTAATTGTAGATTTGATTACTGTATGTACTATGATCTGACCTTCCTTTGAGTTTGATTCATGTCTAACAAGTGTTTACAGTTGCCAAGAAACCAGCCAGGAACAGCTTTAATATAGCCTACATACCAAATTTGGCAAATTTTTTCGTAACCAAACCATAAAAAATTCTTATTTTGAAAAATGGTTGTTTATATTTCTGCATATATGTTCAAAAATAGCAACTGACTTATTTTCAAAAGAGATCATTAATATAAATTGATCAAAAATTTATAACATCCATGATTTTATAAGAAAAAAGATGAATGAAAATGATTAAAGTAAAAAATATGTAATTTTAAGAACAATGTTGAACACCTATAGGTATTTTTGCTTCAATAATTTTGACTAAAAAATCTATATTAAAATGAAGAAATAGAATTTAACAAATTCATGAGGTGGTTCCTCTGGTGAATTTAAAATTAAGAAAATAAATGGGTATAATATGAAAATCACTGCTAAAAAAGTATCATATGCTCATATATCTGCAGGTTGTGCACTGTATCATTGATCAGTATGCTTAATATATTTTTGGTGAAAATTCTTAATGAGCTTTATTAAAGAGTAGTTAAAACACTAAATGATTGAAGTATTAATGCAGTTTTTTTATTTTAGGAAATAGTATAGAATGTTACAATTGTCGTTCAGAAACAGATCCTAACTGTGCTGCAGCTACACCAGATATAAAATATTTGACAAATTGCAGCACTCTTAAGGAAGGTCCAAAATACATTGCTTGCCGTACAATTGAAAATTATGTTGATTTTAAAGTTGTTGGACGTAAGTATTTAATCATTGAGTTCCTTATTTTTTACTTTAAACACAAAAATAATATTTGTTAGAAATCTTTTAATTTATGTATGCTAATTAATCAAGTTGTTCTGCAATCAAAGAACATTTTAATTGCAAAATTGTTAATGTTCCATTTATCCAATGTTAATCTTCCTGTATTGACATTTTTACAACATGTTATAATACAAATAAGAGTCTAATAACTCTCAATTGTAGCAAACCACTTCTAAACCATTAACAGGTGATAATGTAAAGTTATAATAAAGATGAAGGTTTTTTGGAGCATATAAATGATTTTAAAAAAATGTAATTGATTGTATTTTTTCGCAGTTGAAATTCCATTTGCCATTTTTATCATCCTATATTGGAAAAGGGAGGTAATATTGCATAAATAATTATATTAAAATAACTCTGCTTCATTTTTTGAATTGCAGATAAGATTAATTTTTTGTTCAATATTTTTGTAAAACTCATTCTCTTGTTTGAAAGAGAAATCTTTTATCATATAGACTTGTAATGATTATTCTTCCATTCCATTAATATATTTTCAGATTTACCATTATCACAATATTTTTCTCTTTAAAAATTATACATTGCTGCACCCATTGAATTTAAGTATCTATTTCAAAACATTTCAGCTAGTCACTTGTGATGTTTATTGTCTTTAAATTTTGGTAGCATTCCATCTGTATTGCATTCTGTTCAATTAATGTACAGTATCAGTTCCAAACTCTTGGGGCTGTTTTAAGAGATTTGGTTCACTTTAAATTTCAAGTCCTGCGAGAAAGTTTTTTAATATGATTTGGAAGTAATGTACTATTTATAATTTTCAATAAAATTGGTAAATTCTTACCAAAGTTTTTGCTAATGTTTTACATTTTAAGTGATTATTTTGCTCTATAGTAAAACTTGAAGGCAAAATATTTTAAATTCTTTTAAGATATATAATTCTCATAATTATAGCAGTTATTAAAATTTGAAATTTACCTCTTCATCTAGAAATTTAATTTTACAAATATGTATATATTTGTTAAAAAAAACTTTTATGTAGAAATCTATAAGAAAAGAAGCAAGATATAACTGAAGCACCCTTTAGATAGATAAAATGTATTTTGATTTTTTGTTCTATCTTTTAATTTGAACATTGCTTTTTTTTTAACTCATTCAATATACTATACTTCATCATTTAACTGATAGTCTTATTACAAAATCATCCTAAGAGAAAATACATTTATGTAATCATTGTTTTAAAAAATTATTTTAATTGTTGCAGCAGTAATATGTGAAGCTTAATTTTAGTCTAAGTAACGTGGTGGATTTGGTGAGATTGACTACATTTGGAAGTGTGATAAATTTCATGATATGGGATTCACCCTACTTGTCAGTTTGAGTGTCAAATGCACCAAATCTGTTTATTACTACACTAGAATGTGTTTGCCAATTCTATGATGTATTACAAGTGCATGATTCGTATGTAGTTTCAGTAACCAGTCAGCTTATGCTGTTTATTTTTAAATGGTTGTGCATGCGAAATTTTGTTTTATTCTGCACAGTTTAAAATTAGATGTTATAATTTTTAAGTTGCTTAAATTGTAATTTATATTTTTGAAAGTTATTTTCAAAAAGTTTTTTAATATGGAGCGTGAGAAAAGTTAATTAGGTAAGTATTTTTACTTTGTGTTATTATATTTAAATTTATTTGCTATTTCATATAGTAAAATATGTTTAATTTATTAATTATAGTGTAGAAATATTTGAGATGTTTTTTTGTTAAAATGCATTTCTTAATAAATTAAAACTAGAATATTGTGTTATTTTAAGTTGGGTATCACAATACTCTGCTAATTAGAAACCAGAATTTTCATAAAAATATTATTCGTTTTTTTATTTAGATTTATAATACATTATCTGTTTGGTTTTGCTATATAGGGTGTATTTTTAAAGTGTTTTTATTCCTTTGATTAATTAAAAGAAAATTAAAAAAATAGTTGTGATTATATTTTGTGTGATTCTCAATAATAGTATTCACATTTAGAAAGTTATATTTATTTTGTAATATGTGTGAATTTTGTAAAATGTGTGTAGTTAGGTTTGTAGTCTTCAGTTCTGTAGCTTTTTACCAAGTAAATATAATAAAATAATCTATATTAGAAATTGAAAATAGCACGAGATTGCAGAGGTAAAGCACAATTGGAAGTTCAAACACTACAATTTTACTGCCACCTGTTGTCGATTTGGTGAGATTCGGTGGGTTGTTGCTTCTTAGATATTTTGTATTTGGAAATCGTGAAAATTCACATTTAGCAACATTTTTTAAAATCCCACCAAATGCATTACATGTTGTAGGATTTTACCTTGAGGTTTTTTGCTTTCAGTTCACATTTAATTAAGCCCTTTTTTTATTGATCCTTGAAGTATTGTTTATTTTCTCTGTTACCTGGACTTAGTATGATAAATCCAGAAATCATGACGTAAAGGTAGCATTAAGTGGATAATAATAGTTGAATTCATATCTTGCAATCTCATTTTTTTAATCAGAAAATAAACTTGATGTAATTGTGGTCTTAATTATCATAATTTACAGGATGACTGCCGTATTTCTAAACTCTTTCAGAATCTTCAAAATTTTTAAAATTTTAGTTTTCTTGTTTTTAATTAGGCTATCAAAATGCATATTTCTTAATATTTTAACTGGTATTTTATTGCAAACTAAATTTGCTATTGTTATATTTTATCAAAAGTAGTCTTTTTTTTTTAATTGTATTCTTGTGTAAAATATAATGTAAAACCTAAATTTATTTTTCTCTAGTACTTGTGCTGAACTGTTTATCAAATGGTTACTGTTCTCACGATTGAATAGTTCAGGTGTTTTAATACTACCTGAGGCTTGGATGCTTGTTCTAAATCTACTTTAAATTGTTAGTCTCAGCTAATTGCCTGGTTAAAATTAGTTTTCTTGAAAATTTATGTTTCATTGGTTTAAATTTATGGGGAGAGTTAATACCTGCTTCATATTGTTATGTATAGTGTATTTTCAAAGTGTTGCTGCGCTATTCTTTTGATTAATTAAAAGAAAATTTTAAAAATGGATTGTGTAAATTTTATTGAAAAAGTAGAAATAATTGTATTGATTTTTAAGGTTATTTTATATTTGTTTTATAAAGTGTAAAATTTCTAAGATTAGTTTTTGGTTATATTTGTAATATTTCTCTAGTAAGAGTAAATACAATGAGATAGTTGAATTCAAAAATAGCATGAGATTGCAATATTCAAAGTTTAAGTTTGAACACTTTAAAAACTGGATATTGTGCTAGATAAAATTTATGTTGGTGGGATAGTTGCATGCTTGGTGTGAAAATTGGAAATTACCCCGAACTCTTACTGGTTCATAGGATTTAACAAACTTTTTAACTATGGTTTTGCTGATTAAATACAAAAAAGTTATGAATTAATGTTAACTTTTTTACTCTAAGAAGTATATATTTATTGGTTTAAAACCACTTTGAAAAATTTTGTATAATATTTATAGCTTTTTTGAAAATAAATTCTGTTATCTAAGCAATTTTTATGAATTCTCAAATAATTAAAAGTAATTTATATCAAAACCTTCATGCACTTATTTTTGAAGGAATCACATCATTTGTAAGCTTATTTCTTTCACGAATTCCAGCAATGGAGAACTTGTTGTAAAATGTGAAATTGTTTTAGCACTACCACTTTATTTATAAGCTGAACTAGCAACTCAATAATTCTTTGACCTTCAACAATTTGGGTTAGATTCATTCATCAGTTATAGATAGCTGTAATGAATTGAATGTCCTTATTAAACTTATTTAAATTAATTTTATGTAAAATAAGCCCCAAAGTGTATTTAAGTTTTATTTTTAAAAGGCTTTGTATCTCACACTGTAATTTAAATTTTTTATTATCACTTGTATTGCATAAGTATTATCTCTTGTATTTTTAAGTTTTAGCTTTTAACCACTGATAATTTATTGAGATTAAAAATAGAAGCAAGATTTTTCCTAGTTAAAAAATGAGCTCATAAAAGCTGGCTGAAAATTTTGTTATGGTTGTAAGCACTCTGTATTCTGTTTGTTTTAAAATCTATTGAGATTGTTGAAGCTAAAAATATCAAAAGTAATTAATAAACCAAAAACAATACAATTAGATGTGTTAATATGTGGGATTATGAAAGTAATGAGCTCACTATATCCTGGACTTTTCTGAAGAATTTTCTTTTCAAGAAAAGTCCCATGGTTGATAACCTCTTCTGAACAGTAAGAGTTGAATCTAATGTTTTCTTAAACATCAGGCAGAATGTATTTGTTTTATTGTGTTAATAGATATCTTATTTATTAATAGCTTAGGAAGTGTGATTATTTTAGATGTTTGTTTAGATAATGGTCTTTATTAATATCACATGCAATTAATAACAAGAATTATAAAGTTCTTAAGAAACCCACATATAGTTATTTATAATGAGACTGATATCTCTGTGCCTTAATACAAACTATTTTCCAACATCTAAAGTGTCTATTTATATCCTCTATTTTTCCAGAGTGGTAATAATAATAAAAATCCAGGAAACTAGCCAAATATTATTTAATCATAGGTTTCGTTTTCTTAATATTTGTCAACTCTAGGAAATTTGAAACCACATTGATAAACCATTCTGGTTTCACGGCCTTTATTTTAATTTATATGTAGGGATTATATATGAATTAATATAATAATGGTTAAATTTAACGAGTTACAATATTTAAATTATAATGGAAAAATTATAATATTAAAACTTGAAGGAAACAGTAAATATTTTAAATTCAAAGATCTTGGAAATATTTCAGAATATTTGATCAGGAAGAGGAAAAATCTGAAAAATAAATGAGAAATTAATAAAAATTTAGCTTATCATTCCTCTTTATAATTCCTTATTAATAAAAAACTAAAATATTTCTATCCATAAGTGCATTTTTTACATTTTGATTTCTTTATTAATGATATTTTTTAACAAAAAAAATGAAAGTTAAGAAATTTGCTTCATTAAATTTTAAAATTATAATGTGACCGAAACAAATCAACATGTTGATTGTAGCATCTGATTCTTTCAACGCCATACCCATTTTTCCAACCGTTGTTAAAATATGTGTATCTGTTTCATGTATATATATAAAATATCCAAAATTAACTAGATTGCAAATGCATAAATACTTATTATACAATTTACTCTTCAAGCTATAAGAAAATTACCTGCTGTGTAATTTTTTAATTGTATTTAGTTTTTTTGACTAGAAAATTTTGATTCTTACAGAGGAACCGACTAAGCGAATAATTCGACAATGTGCTGTTGATGTGGATCGTGAAAGACCATGCTACTACAGGGCTGGCTTTGGAGGAAGAGCCAATGTATGTGATTGTTTTGAAAGCCGATGCAATTTCGCTTCCACTATCATCAATTCAGTCCTTGTCACCGCAATATGCGCATTTGCTGCTTTCATATTTCTGTGATATTTTAAGTGAAATGCATTTGTAGCTATCCTAAGTCAAGTAAAGTACACTAAGGAAAAACCCATGCTCTTAAAATGTTCACCACATCTATTTTATACCATGTAAGAAAAATTATTGTAGGGCAAGTCAAAGGCTTAAATATTTGTTGCTTCCCATTTTTTTTATGAACAAAAAGTGCTGTTTTCCTTTATATATGTGTATACATGTACTACTTAATTTAAATAGTCATTTTGTTTTGCATGGTATGATTCAATCATTATGCATTTTTAGTGATGGATAGCATTTAGTTGAACAATTTTGTTTATTACATTTTTAGTTGAAATTCTTTTACATTGAGTTTTGCTTTTTATAAATTTATATTTCTTAATTATATGTAATATATATGTAAATGAGTACTAATTGATATAGAAACTCTTAAATTTATACCCAAAAGCTCAGTATCAGGTCAGTGAAGGAAATATTTAGCATTTAATAATTTAAAATTAGATTTTAGTTTGATTTGAAAGTTTTATCGAGAAAAAATATTGTTAATTAAATGAAAGCTAAAATATTTCATGTATCTAAGTAATTTAAAGATATCACAGCTATTTAACAGATGAATTTGTATTTTTACCTTTTTGGTAAATTTACAAATCATTGAGAAAATATCTGAAATTATCTAAATTTTAAAACTACTAAATGTTAGTTTTTTTTTATTACATGCTCGTATTTTGGTAGTTTCCAGTTACATTAATCAGTTAAAATATACGTTTAAAAATTTGACTCATGTTGTGTATTCATTTATTTATTATAAACATTGTTTAATGTTCGGTAGTGTTTTTTATTCTCGTTTGAGTTACTCAAACTGCAATATGAAGTAAGTACCTTTTTTAAAATATTATTTGTCTATCTAATTGAATGCTTAAACTGTTTACTTTTATTATTAATGTAAATTGATATTGTTAAATTTTTCTTTTAACTCTTTTGTAATCTTGTCACTTATTAAGCATTTATTTTTAAAAATGATTTCAGTTAAATTTTTTGATATCATTATACCTGTCGAATTTGTCTAATCCATAGATGAGTTATAGTTTATTAATGTGAGCTTGTAAATATTTATCTTTTAAAGATTATTTTCTTTTGGTGTATTTTCAAACTGAATTTTTGTTGAGTGCTTAAGAGGATAAATGTTTTTTGTTACATTTGGTATTTAAAATATTTTTATTTGGTTAGAAATTTAAAAACTACCATGACAATTTTTGTTGCTTTTTTATGTAATTGTTACTTATACTAAACAGTTTGTACATTTAAAAATTGTGTTCAATATAGAATTGCAATATATTTGTCAAATATTTAGGTATTAGTTTTGTTAATTTACTTTGTTATCTTTCTTTTTGTTATGTTTATATAGTTTATTTTGTTTAAAAATATTAATGTATATGCGTACAATTCATAACATCTTCACAAAGGAATTTGAAATTTAATAATTGTTCTACATTATTATTCCTAAAAGTATTTAAATGTTGAACATCACATATGGAAAAAATCTATTTAAAATGTTAATGAATATGATATAAATAACTTTTTAAATAATATTTTCAAATTTAATGTTTATGGAAAGATTGATGTTTGTATGTTCGAGAAAATATTTAGGATTTAAAATAGGAGGTATTTTACAATTTTGAACAAAAGAAATTAAAAGTTTTCCTTGCCTTATACTGTTTTCTCCAGATCTGAAAGAAAACATTTACTTATTTACAAATGCTTGAAAATGGTACTTAAGGAAATTTTTTAGTTTTTCTCTATATTGTTTATATTGTTTTTTTCATTATTAAATCACTGAAAACTATATATTTTTAATTTATATTTTCTGATAATTATGACTTAATTTTTGTAGTTTGTATTTTATTGGGACATTTGTTACTTCTATTTTTACTATACATTAAATGTTACTTTTTATTGTAAAATTATTTTGTTAAATAGTTTTAAATAGAAATTTTTCTCAACAGTGCATGTAGTCTTAGTATTCAGATTCTAACTTTAAATTTTCTGTGTTTAGATAATTATAGTATTTTACTTCAAGCGAAGTATCAAATTCGCTGAAAAGACATTAGTAATTTTTAGTGGTAATTGTTTAGTAAGTTGTGTAAATAACTATCATTCTTTTTTGTATTCCCAATGATAGAAATTAGATTTAATATTAAATTTACTATGCAGTTTTCCTTTATCAATTAATATTCGATTTTATATTAATATATTGATGTAATTAATATTCCAATTTAAAATAATTGAGATTAATCCATGACATTAACTATTTTTACAATAGTAAATTTAAGTCTTAAAGGGAGATTATTACTGTTTTGCCATTGAACCATGTACATTTTTTTAATTTGGGGCCAAATGTTTTCATTTTAAGTAACCATATATATATTTCATGTATCAGCATTCCATTGCCAATTTTAGCTTACAAATATATTGTATTGATTTTGTGATAACTTTTTATGATTGTCTTATGAAGTGTTGCAAACTTATATATGTTTAATAATTACCAGTGATTATTTTTCTTGTATTGAAAGACTTTGAATCAATCTTTTTAATCTTTAATAAAATTTAAAATATGTCTTGTAAATATATATTAACAAAACAAATATAGCAAATCTTAAAATTTATACAGTAGGCACTTGTTTTTATGAACATGCAGGGACTTAGTAAAACAATTTGTAAAATAGAAAAGTGATAGATTATAAAAATCTGATTCATTTACCAAACTAATTTTTCTTTATAAATTAAATGCTATGAGAAAGGATTATTTAGAATATACTATAAGAAACATATGCAAAAATAAGGTTCATACTTAAAAACACTTTCATGTTATTGATTACACGTGACCACATAATTTTCTAAAGATTAAACTATTTCTGGTTTTAAATTTTTGAATTCTGATATTGTGAAATCTTTTACGTTCAGCTTCTCGTAGCAAAGCAGTTTTATTTCTCTTTAATTATATTATCAATAGGAATGCTCATTTTTCTCAGCCAAGCAAGAAAAGCTTTTTCCAGTTGGGGATCTTTTGCTTTTCTACAGGGAATACTTTTTTTGCTGGTGCCATTTTCTGTTTCAGATTTTTTTAAAAGTGTTGAGAGACTGTTCTTTGGAATTCCACATTTATTAAAATGATAGGAAGAGAAAACTTTTTGTTTGATATGAAAGTTCTCTAAAAAAATTTTCAAAATTTTATAAACGAGATAAAATTATCATTGCGTCTATGGTGTCACAGTAAAGACTAGCCACTAATTCATAAAAATACAAGTGCTTGTAATTTAGAAGTTCATAAAAACAAGAATCGACTGTATATAGTTTTTTGATTAATGAATGTTTTGTTCCATTTTATACAGTTTTGACTTTTCTGTTTTAGTCTTGTTCTTTTCTAAAAAATTTATATTTCTTTAAGAACTTGTGATATCAATAATTTTCAACTGTGTTTCCTTATATAACTAACCCTAATATCTTTATCATTTAAAATTTAATGTATGTTTAAAATATATCAAAACATTCATATTTGCCACTTAATATGTTAGTTTTCTTTTATCTGAATGTAGCAAATCTAGAAAAGTAGCTGTTAGAAGTGCAAATATCTTAGGTAATTGTTTGTTTACCCATGTTGAAAACATTGCTACACACTTAAAATCTCATAGTTATCTCTGCTTTTCATGTTTTCTCCATTTGCACTGTTATTTATTTTCATTGTAAAGTTTTTTAGTGTCCAATAGAAATGAATCTAAAATTGTTTCTAGAATGTTAAGTTTGTAAATATACTAAAAATTGTATTATATAATGCTGAAATGATTAGTAATAAAGATATTGTGTCATGTGGGCTTCTCTTTTTTCTGTATCTGTTGAGTAATTTTACAACTAAGATTTGTATTTTATGTTAATATAGCAGTCGCACCATGTAATAAGATTGAATTGAATAGCTAAAATGTTAGTTTTATATAAATGTGAGAATTTGATTAACTCTTTAGGAATTATACTTCCATAATTTCACATAGTAACTTGTTTTCCTTTCACATGTTTTAACTATTTTTGCTTTCTCTGCGAATTGAATGTTTTGGATTTTCTCCATTGAATGACATTATGTATATATTTATATATACACACACATACATACACTCCCAAAAGTTAAGCACGGAGAGGAAAATGCTAATTTACGGAAGCCAATCAGAATTGAAGAGGATGCAAATCGCCTCAGAGGTAAATGGAAGTATGCAAATATGTAAGGTAACTGCCAATCGCACTTTTATGTTAAGAAATATGCAAAAAGGGCAGTTTTATGAAGGGTTACAAAAATTGATTGTAAATGCTGATAGAAAGAAGGTGCTTAAAACTTTCATACACACACACAATTTGTTTTCAAGATACATGTTTCTGTGACTTCCAGCAGACGAATGGAAGATTCTGAGCGCTGGCGTGCTGTGTGGCGCATGGAAGCAGGAGAGTCAATCTCAGATGTTACTCTTCGGCGTTCGTCATTCTGTAATTTCACGTTAATGGAAACAATTCCAAATCACACACGCAGTTGTAGCCAGTCGCCCAAGGCTTACAAATCCCGCGGAAAATTTACATATTGCGATTTTAGCCAAGCAGAATCGCAGAGCGACTTCCACACGTGTGGCATCTATGGTTACAGCGTCCATTGGTAAGGTGATATGTGCAGTTACTGTACGCCGAAGATTGCATATGAGTGGACTGTACGCCCGGGTATTTCGAGTTGTATTTGTCTATCCGTCCACAAAATCAAGAAGGGCATGATTAAAGTGGTGCCGGGAACATGTTAATTGAATTGTGACTGGGGCAATGTCATGTTGACTGATGAGTCAACATTTGCTCTGGAGCCAGATGACAAGCGTATTAGGATTTGGCGTGAACAAGGAACACACAATCAGCCCCAAAACATAACGCATTCTGAGGCGGAAACATTATGATGTTGAATTTTTTGCATTTTACATCTTCGTGCTCATCTTTTGGAAGTGAGTGTATATATATATTCATAAATTATACCTGAACATCTGTGTAAAGTAAAAACGCACTTGATTTCTTAAAATTCTGCGAGTTTCTGATTTGAATTAATTTAACAAAGCTTTAATTTGAATAAATTGATAATTTTAGAAGTTGACAAATTTTTATTTTGAAAACAATCGTCGGTTCACATCCAGAGGAGAAATATTACTTTTGTGGACGTGAGGAGCAGTAGAAAAATGGTAAATGTTTATTAATGACATAAATTTACATACTTAAGATACAAAATATAAAGTGAATTTTCATTCATTGCGAAATGATTTTCTGTTAGTCATTAAAGCAAAAACGTTTTTATTAAGTATATTGGTGATCAACTGCTTTCCAAGTCAGGTTCTGACAAAAAAAACGTAGATATTTTTACTTCCCACTTGCAAAATTACGTTTTAACTTGTAATATATTTAAAGATAATGGATTCACATACTTTTGTATCGTTTATCGACTAATACAGGGCGACCACAACCCGCGTACTGAAATATTATATTAATGACGAGGGAAAAATGGACTTCAGAAAATAAAATCTATTAATTTCTGTAAAAAAAAAATTGCATGAATTTCATAACTGGGATTTTGTAAGTAAAGATCCAAGAAAAATTTGTATACTAGGAACTTCTGATATGTCTTATGACAAATCTACCTAATGATTTCAGCACATGGGTCTTACATTTTATAACTAATGATGTCTTATACGCAAGGATGTCAATTTTCCATATTTTGAAAATTTATGAAGTTGCGATTTCAATTCAAAAATTCTTCTCGCGCGACATTTTCAATCAATTTTAAATTTTCTGGTCTAAATCAATATGTAAAGTTATTGCAGTTGAAGAGACACTTCAACGCTAATTGTATCAAAATTTAACTGTCATCGGAGCGAGATTTATCATCCTCATCACATGATCTGAGTATTACTATGAAATGTTTAGTTATGACAAGAAACCAGAAAAGGGCCGTGGTAGCCTAGTGGTTAGGGCATGGCCCTTCCTTTTGGAAAGGCTGGTTTCAATGCCTCCAATCCCTCATTTGGCTCACCTTCGGTTGTTCCAATCGTGAGATACCTATGAATCTATATTCTCTCCCTGTTTTTATTTTATCCTTTCCATCCTTCGACGGGAAGCAAGGGAGCTCTCCATAAGTAGCGTATAAGTCCGGGAATTTTGAGATAACAAATTCAACCAATCATCTTTCGTTTAAAGGATTTTTTGCCTTATATAAACGAAGAGAAGTAAAAATAAACTAAATAAATATGCAAGCAAATATCTGTTCTGTCTAGTAACGATTTCATACCGAGAAAAACAAATATTTGTAAAAATAATAAAAAAATACAAATATTTGTAATATTTAGTAAAAAATATATTTCTCATGACAGTCAGAATAAATATTGCATTTTCTTGCTTCTGTCTATAAATTCGTGTGTAGAGAAAAAAATTTCCTCAAAATTATATATTTTTAAAAAATTGGTCATTAAGACGATATTGTTTTCTTTTCCTAGAAAACTTTTTATTAATGTAATTAGTGGAAGAAATCATAAAATAAGTGGATTTTTATTTATTTCAAGAAATGTCCGATTAAAAAAATTAAATCTTAAAAGATTTCTAAATGACTGAAAAATTTCAAAATTCTCGAGGTCTTTCAAAATTTCCAAAGGAATAAACCCGGTTTTATCCCTCCCCTTTACAATACTAGTAGTCGCTCTGTTTGCATCTTGATTCTCATGGACAGTCAAGATCCCCACGTGTTGGCCGTGCGTGGCAACCCTTTGGACGGGTGGTACACTGTGGTCCTCAGTGTATCAATCGACTGGTACCTAGCTGCAGTCGTGGCTAGTCTACTAGTAGAGATGTAAAATTCCCGGGAATTTTGAAGCTTGGGAATTAACTCGGGAATTTTGGGAAAAAACCGGGAATTTTGGGGAATATTGGGAATTTTGAGGGAATAAACTCAGCCAATCATATTTCGTTTTAGGGATTCTTTTTTCGCATATATATTGAAGCGAAGTGAAGTAAAATTTGATATCTAAATAATTTTTAAACAAAGTGAAATTTTATTTTCTACAATAAGCATTCATAAAAGCAGTGAAAAGCATAAAATATGAATATTAAAATTGTAAAAAATACAGTATTGAAAAATTTCAACCCTAGGGGATATTTTTATATCGGTGTATGGCGAGATCTGTCGCTAAGATTGTTGGGAAGCCAATGTTTCTCACAAATACATATTTAATGAAATAATGAAAATAAACTGAAAATTGTTATTTGATCAAAAATAATATTGTTTCATTGTAACAAATAGTGATTATTTTCTTCTTATCTATTTTTCCATTTTCAGTTCTTTTAGGTTGTAAGAGATTTATTATTTTTAGCGATCATTCTTTATATAGTAGATTTGTTTCTTATATATTCGAAATTACTTTATTTTAAAAAAAATAATAATTTCACTTTAATTTTAATGTATTTTTCTTATAAACAAATTATTTGAAAAAAGTAAGGTAGTACTTGATTTTTTCAGTTTTTGTAATAAATTGAAAATTGATGATTGAAAAATAAATAATGCCAAGCAAATTGCTTTCTTTTTTGTTTTGACTTCTAACTTACAAATTTTTAATTTATCAGTGATACAAAACGATACCGTTTCATGTATTCTTCTCAACTGAATATGGGTTAATGGTGCACAAATTTAATTAATATGTAAATGAAAGTATGTGGTGAGGCGACATGTGTAAGTTATGAATAAAAAAGAGCTCTTCCAGCGAATCATCATTTAAATAATATCTTGTAGGAATTAATGTAACAAAAAATGTGTAAAAAAATTTATATAAAAAATTTTTTATCCACAAATGTAATCATGAATAAAAATACTTTTTCTTTTATTATAGTTAAAATATTTAAAATAATTTTCTTTTATATTTTAAGATTAATTAACAATTTTTAAGTACAATATATATAATGCAGACTTTAAATAAAACTATTTTTATTTCTTTTGCAAGGATCTGATACATTAATTTACACAATTACAATATATCTACAGTTGAATTATTCATTGAGTTTTTGAAAATTTTTTACAACATTAAAAATGATTTCAAAACAGTAAGGTAGAATCAAAATCTCTTTAAACTATTGTTCATCAATTCTAAATAAGACAGAAAATGTGGGTGAATTGAAAAAATTATTGATAATCTGTCATTGAAAATACTTTCATTTTTCAGACTTTACTACTAGAAATAGAAATAACTTTATGATATTATGAAAAGAATTTACGAGAGTCAAGCAAACAAATTCTGAAAAAAAGTGTTGCTTTTTTAACATGTTACACTCACGTAATCTTGTAAAAAAATTAAAATTATTTTTTAATTCAATGCATCTTGCTTTTCAAAAGGCTGAAATGTGTTATTCTTTTCAAAAGAAGATTTTTGGTTAAAATACTAGCTCTAAAAATATTAATGCCAGTTTGATATAAGAAAATAGGTATATTATTTTTCTATAATCTTGTTATAAAAACTTGAAAACTTATATTTTTTAAGAGTTAGTTCAGTTAGTTGAATTTTTACACACAAGATTAAAATTTGTACATAATACAAAAATTTTAGGACAATTGACAAATCTGTAATTTTGTGAATTGTATATTTCCAATTCAAAAACTTGAAGTAACCATAAACAATTTGTTCAGAAAGGATTTTAAAATTGTACAGATGCATTTAGAAATCTGCACAGTAAAAAAATCCCATCTAAATATGTTTTTACCTGTTACCTTGTGAAATAAAAATAGATATTATATCTATGGTAGAAAATATCTAATATTTACAAATATAAAAATATTGCTTAATAAATACTGATTGATTTTTATGAATATAGTTGTTCAACATGACAACTGAAGTGAATATAACAAAAATTGTAATAAATAATGTATAAAATTGAAGCTACCTATTTTACTGTAACAACAGTAATACTATATTTAAAACAAGCAAATGATACTAAATATCATAAATAATAGTTTAAAAATATTAGTTTTTCAATGTTTATACTACTTCTTTCATGATGGAAAACCAACTTGATGCCCAATGATATAAATCTGTAAAACATTAAGCCCTTATAATGCTGAAAAGTGAAAATCTTTGTAGCGAGGTATTAGAAACAATATCCTACCTCCTTTCTGGCTTCTTAAAACTAATTGCTGATTTTAAAATAGCAAGTTTCAAGCATTTTAAATGCATTGTAAATTAATGCATGTAGGTCATAGATATGCTGTCAGAAGGAAGACTTGTGTGTGAACTTCAGCTCACTTTAAAAAATTTCAAATACAGATGAAAAGTTTGTTTTTTCTGGAATAAATGTAAAATACAATGTAATTTAGAATTTGTAAAAACTTTTATTTGAAGAAACATTTAACATATCGCACATGAACATTATTATTTACAATCTCACATAAGTGTGTCAATACCAACCATCAACATATTCTGTATAATAGTTGTTAATTATAGTGAAATTACACAAGACACATTTTTGAAGTGAGAAACAATCTTGATTCACTAAGCCCCTGATTATGTTATGTGTGTATACATATTTAAAATTATGTAATCTGCATACATATATATAAATATCTCTATGACATAATCCTTTAACTAAGCAGAACTTTTAGAAACATTTTTCAGCTCACATAAATCAATCAAAATGAAATTGGTAAAAATTATGGTGAAAATCAATAGTTTTGTCTATTATCTAGTTCATTTGAAACTATAATGTAACAAACACAAAAAGCCACATCCAGGAAACTTGGAATAATTACGATTATAAATACTATCCAACCAAGTTAAAATTTAAATAATACCACCTAAAAGATGGAAAATAGATATCTCAAGATGTTGAAAAAGAGGAAATGGCAAATGCTAATAGGAGACAGGTTCTGCTAGCTAGGATAAACATGATTTAAAGGTTGTAATACTGATAAAGAAGTTTATTATATCGACACAAACTGGACCAATTTACAAAAATTTATTATAAAAAACACTTCATCAAAATTTTAAGTAACTTCAAATTAATCAATTAGCATCAACAGCCACTATTTAACTTATAACTTTCAGTAAAAGCAAAATTATGACATAAATCTCAACAAATCTAAAATTATTGGAACTAACATACATTATTCAAATTTTAAAAGGTCCATAATAATGAATGAAATTTAATATTCTTGTCACGAAACACAATAAAATTACTGATTTGTTATATCATTAATAATCAACTAAATTAACTAGTAAAGAAATCCAACATGCTTATTTAAATCTAGTTATTCTATTTAATTTCTCGCCAACATTTCCAATAATAAATAGCTTCATTTTAATGAGGAATAATATCAAGAGCATTTTCCTGCTTCTTTATTACTAGCAAATAATTAGCAATTTTAAACACAGACATTTTTTATATGACAGTATTAAAGTTCAGATATTTTCCAAATCTCAAACACCAAGTTTGTAAACTTTAATAAATATAACAGTTGAAAATTGGGAAAATGTTCTACTAATATTAATAAGAATCAGTATTTATTATAATCTATGAACAATCTGTTTTGTTATGAAGGTTTTTGCATTAGTATTCTCTAGAAAGTATATACACAACACTATGTAATAAATCCTATAGCAATTATATAAGCATTTATGAAGTATATCTATGTATAAAAAAACTTGCAAAAGAAAAAAAATGTCTTGCATGTTAAGAGTGCCAAATAAAATTATCAGTATAGTTCACATCATTAATTTTGATGGCAAGAGAAAATGATTGTCTTTTTGTATATAATACGTATAATATTTGATTCGAGATAAGCAGATATTTAAACATCTGATTTAACCACCGAAAATAAAATCACAATAGTTAAAAATTACTTTCTGAATGTTTCATACTATAGATGTACATCCAGGCTATTACTTATGTCTAAATTGATCAAAAGTAACTCCAGATATCTAATGAAAAACAAAATGAATATCTATATAGACTAACGATTGAAGTTATAAAAAATTTTCGTATGCAATTTCAGAATCAGTAATCAATCTAATCTACTGCGTTTAATTTAACATTAAGTTTACAAATAATAGTAGAATAATATTTTTTGAGGAATATATATGTGAAAGACAGCATATCTAAATGATTTCTCTGTTCAAAAAATTTAATAAATACACATTCAAATAGTAAACATTACGAGTAACAATTACAATGAACACAACTTGAATCCTCTCCAATCTTTACAAATAGCTGTCATCCTTTTCCAAATATGTTTTGAGAAATTTCTATTGCCATAAATGAAAATAAAAATCATTAAAATATATCTTTTTAAATATATTATGTGGTTAAAAATTTATAAATTTTTAAGAAAATTCAAATTTTTCTACAATTTTTAAAATTTGGAAATTTTCAAAATTCCCGGGAATTTTGAAAATTCCCATGGGAAAAAACCCGGTTTATTCCCGGAAAAAAACCGGGTTTTTTCCCATCCTTACAACACTATCTACTAGAGATCAAGTGAAGGGGTCGCATCCTTGAGCTTGGTGTTAAGGGTGGTCACTGCCTTCGGAGGTAACTCCCAGCATATAGGTGTCGAGTATCCCTGTAAGCATCGAGGCTGGAACGAGCACCAAGCATCCAGGGCCGGCCGCTGGCATCCCTTGTGGGCGGTGCCGTCGAGAATGAACCTTCACATATATCCTATGGATTCTTATGCTTTTATCGCTGAAACCAATTTAAATACTCGTTACAAATTAATAAAAACACCAAGTGCTTATCATAAAGCATCGCCTTTTGTTACGCGAAAAATTCTCACATCTTCAATTGGGGACATACAAAATGTTAAAAAATTACGATCGGGAGATATTATCCAAGTTGACTAAATACAAGCTTTAATAGTCAGTAATTTAAAAAAATTGAGTTCATATACAGTTGAAACATTATGTCATAAAACTTTAAATGAGTCTCGTGGTATCCTTTTTAATACCGATTTCATGTATGTTACAGAAGCAGAATTTTTTGAAGAACTACGTGATCAAGGAGTTTGTGTTGTACGTCGTATAAACATATAAGATGTGGTGGTGAACTTACCCCCACTCAACATGTTGTCTTAGCTTTTTAGACACCAGTATTACCAAAATTCATAAAAGCTAGTTATATAAACAGGAAACTTCGACTATACATTCCTAATCCTTTACTATACATTCTTAAGTGGCAGAGATGTGGTCCCTTTCAACAAGCATGTGTTTAAAATGTACACAATCTGCTCATGAAACTAACGCTTGTACTTCAGAAATTTTCAAGTGTTATAATTGTTCTGGTGCACATGCTGCATTTTCCAAATCTTGTTCTATATGGATCTTGGAGAAAGGGGTAATTGCAAAACCAATTATAAAATGTTACTTTCTAGAAGCAAGGCAAATAAGGAAAAACAGAACACTGTTTCCTATTCTACTTTACAAACAGATGCAAAAAGGAAGAGTAATTTACCAAAATCTACTACAATTCAACTTTATCATCTAAATCCACTTTACCTTCTAATAACACAAAGAAATCTTCAATTACCAATAAATCTAAGACTGATCATACAAAATTGAAAAAACCGAAATCTCAAGAAAAAAAATATTAAAAAAACACTTGATATATCTTCTTCTGAAGCAGATATGGAAATGGATTCCTCCTCTATATCTCAGGCCGTTTCAAAATGTAGAAAAGACAAACACAAAATACTGTCAAATAAAACATGTTCTGAATGAAATTCATTTCTTAAAACTGCCGTGGTTCTTAGGAACATTGGAGTTTTTTTATATATATTATATTAATCAGTTTCATCTTTCTGGCTTTCATCTCAACTAGTTTTTATCCAATGATTTACTCAAGCACTTAACTATCAAACATTTTGTTTTCGGCGTAGCTTATCCCATCTAAGAATCTTGCGTCCCATCTGGAATCGAAAGTCTTGTGGTCAGTCTTTAAGCAGTTACCATAGGTGTAATGGTCTGGAGAAAAGTTCTTCCTTCTCCAGATCAAAGTCAAAATTGAGATATTAGTTCTGATGGTGCCAACTATTGGAGGAGTCTTAGAGCAAAAACGTACTTTCATCTTCGTGGTGCTCTGGCCAGACAATAGGCAGACCACACACTGAGGGAGCATGTTTTCAACGCGCACTCATCATTTTTCTCGATACCGGTGGTACACACGAGCGACATGTCGAAAATTACCAAATACTGAAACGCTGGAGGAAAGATCTCACGCATGCCCAATACATCAGAGCGGATATTTATTTATTTATTTATTACATTACATATATTCAGACTTGTATGCTTGATTCTTGAGATCCGCTTGTAAGTCTTCGTCGATAATAGGACAAATAGCATAATGACAGATGTACAACCACAGAAGAATAACGAAGAAAACACCCAGGGCCACGGTGGGAATCGAACCCACACTCCTACGCTCTCAAGCGATTAGCGGTGAGGCTTTAGACCACTCAGTCACGGAGCGCCCCTAGCGGATATTGTTTACATTTCTACTCTTCTGTTTTTATATTTACTTCAGTTTGTTTCGGCATTTTCTGCTTCTGTGCTCGCCTGAGATTTTATGTAGCCTATAAATCTTTGACATTGTTATTAAATATTATAAGTTTGAAAAATAAAAGAAAAAATGACAAAGGGCACACTCTGTTACAAAATGATATTTTATAAAATTTTATGTGAACGCAAAATATAATTACATTTTGTCGTGCATTCGAAAAATAAAACTATCTCAATAGGCAAGGTATGAAACTTCAGAAAATGTGGGATTGCTATTTCAAAACACAACTGATTTCTATTGAATGTTATTCACAGTACTTTGTTAACAAACATGCATTCTTGCAATTTATAATTATGCTAAGTATATTATACTAAAATAATTTACATAACATTAAATTCTTGATTGAATTCTTGTAGAGTAAATTCTTGTAGAGATTGAACAACAAGCAGATGTTCCTCAGTATATATTGTGCTTACTATTTTGGTTGCTTCGTATCGTCTCTCCATACTTAGAACCGGTTGTCCAACAGTTCTTTAGGTAAAAATGTTCATTCCAAATCAGCACCTCTTCCAATTTTTGGATGTTCGCTTGACACTGTAATCCTACCGCAGAGCGTTTCCTTAAAGCAAAAAAGGAAATCTACTTTAATGACACCTCCTTACAACAGCGAGATCCAGTTCTAGAGCTTCTATTGAAAACGTGGAGACCAATTTCTCATTCAACATAATGTTTCCCTAGACTAAATTCCAAGACAACCATTACGACTTTCATCCGTAAAGAAGACATGTCTCAGTTGATGAGTATATCAATTATTGTACTTCTTTGTTCTACCCTACTTGCGGCCAGCTTTCAACGGGAGCAAAACAGTTAACGAATATACGACCAGAACAGCTAACGAATTTACGACCATGTGAAGGTATTTGGACACTAATAATGGCAAATGGTTCTGGGATGTTTGCAGCTGCAGGAAGACAGATAAGTCATGCACTGAAGTTATTTTTATAGTTTTCTATCAATATATCTTTGTAGTTTTCTACCAAAACTTTAGAAGGCTATCGAAGTTTGCAAAGCGTCAAATTGTTAATTTCTAATTCTTCAACTACTCAGATCACTTTATATGTGCTCTCTTTTCTAGCCTTCCGATCATTCTTCCATGTGTGAAATAATCCAGATGATTTCTTCTTGACAGATTTCATGAAAGAATGCCCTTGCAGTGATTGTCTAATTACATCTCAATCTTTTTTCACATGCATTTTGCGTACGCTCACGTCGCCTGTGACGTAGAATATATTGAAAAAATATTTTACGAAAATAATTCTTTTAAAGAAAGTTTTTTCACTAGGTTATTGAAACAATCAAGATTTTGTCTCGATGTAAAAGTCACTGTCGATTCCCCATAAGTTATTTTTTATTTGACTAAATCTGTAAAAAGTGCCAGCTGACATGTTGACTACCTTCATTGACAATGGTTCAAAATTACGAGGCGGTTGGCAGTATTTATAGGCATCTGTTGGTAGAAATTGGCTCTTGACTCTTGAAATAAATAGCGGTTGTTTGTTGTTTAATGTTTGCTTTGATTTGAATTAAGAGCTGTCAAATCTTACATCAATAATTGTTTTGTTTCGTTTTGAAATGTTTATTTGTTCCTAATTTCACTATAAAAATTTTTACAATTATTTTAATTGATTTATTTTGAGTATCTTTTTTTATGAATAAAATCGAATAACTAATAGAACTTTTCTCTTTCCTGGGATTACAATGGCTGATTCTCTTTCAGAAACAGGTTAGTAGTGAGCTGTGATACGTAATACAATTTTGACTAAAGTGAACTTCATAGTCTTAGTGACAACGTTCCATAAAATATGGAAAAACATGATTTCGGAAACTGTTTTAATTGTAATGGATAATTGTCGCTTTCTGAAATCTAACCACTGTCTTTAAAAAGGCAAAATCTGAATCTTTTTTTAAGCTATTAATCTTAATTTCATTAAATGCATATGTAATTACATTAAATTATTAGTGGAATGCAGCAAAATAATTGATTTAAGTATATTAATATTTTGAAATCAATGCTATTTAACAGAATGCTACACTAAATTAAGTAGGGGTGAATATATTTAAAGGTGTCCCTTGGCGAAAACTAGAGATTTTTTTTGCCTAGCTTGTTCTAGTGTATGTATGAAGGAACAAGATGGCACTGAAAACATGTTACACCAACCAGAAATAAACCAATATGGTTCCAAACTAGCAAGAAATTGAAGGCCACAATAAAGTATAAGCCACCCATTGAGATGCAAAAGTGACTTGTTGGATTTATGTTAAAAATAACAAATATGATGGAACAACTGTAAATGTTAGTTTTTCATTTTACCAGTGTAAATCTCATGAACATTTTTAGGGATAATATGGGAATTTAGTTAAGAAAAAAAAACTGGGTGCTGTTTGCTGCAACAAATTTAAGTACCCTTTTTCTGGTGGCTGTAAAACAATAGCTTTTGATTTGTCTGCAAAAAAAATCCATGTTTATATAACAAAATGACATTTTTTAAAATCCTGTATGGAATTCCTTTTTCTTGCAAATGATTGTGCAACTGGCAAGTTTTGCTTTTTTATTGTTGGTGTTTATTTATTACTCTTTGTAACCATTCACTTTAATATTTATTTTTTGCTGAAGAGGATTAAAAAATTAAATAATATATTCAACTAGAAAGTTAAATCTACAAATATAGATGGTACTTATAGATATCACAGCAATTTCAAGACTAAATAGTGGCCATCTTAAAGGATTGAATTTGATCTCCATCTGAAAAGTTTTTCCAACCGTAAACAAGTGTCACCTAAAATCAGACTCCCCAGAGCATGTTCTAGACAGCTTGAGTCTAAGTTTAGAGGACCTAATATTATCTCCACTTCTAGTGATTGACTTTGCTAGAATTCATGGACCAGATCTAGCTATTGATAGATTATGAAGGATTAGTAACAACAACCACAGTATGGTACTTATGTATTATCCTATTGACCACATAACTGAAAAATTCATGTTGTTTAATGATACAATTTGGCACCCTATAAATCAAAAAGTTTTTATCTTTTTTACAATAAAGATATAAGTAAACAATTCTGATTTTCTTTCCCATTTGGAAAAAATATTAAAATTTGTAAAATTTGATGTATTTTCATGGCAAAAAAATGGATGGGGTAATATATAAATACCATATATTTATTATGTGCCTAATTCAGTTTACAGAATATCATGTGCTTTTTTCTGAAATAATTGATTTAAATTGATTTACCTTCTAGTATTGATTCTGATATGATTTAATATAAAATAAATTGAATAAAGCTATACTCCTTGTAAAAAAAGATTATAAGTGAATAGTTTTAATGACAGTTAAATGATGATTAAAGTTAGAATTGCCTAGACAATAGGCTTCAGACTTAATGTATGGTTTAAAAGGTAGTTTGTGACCTGCTAATGACTCATCAAAATTTTATTGTTCTGATTTTTCTTTCAAGTTAAAATTTGCTACAGAGAAGAAATATTTGCCTTTTCTATTTTCTTTACAAAATAGTATTAAATAGTAATTTTCCATTCGCAAATTTAAATTGAGAGATATGTCCACCAAACAAGTATAAATTTATGTGTTAATCTAAGTTAATTGTATAAGTTACAATGTTTACAATTTCTGGCTATTATCAGAAAAGTTAACAAGTTAAAAAAAACTGTTTATTATATAATTAACACAGTTTTCTGAACAACTCAGTTTCTATTCTTTGTTCAAAAGCTGTTTGTAGGTAACTGAGAAATAATCTGAAAGAAATTAAAACTTCTTAATTTAAGGATTAAACAACTTGAGCCAGCATTTTATCCTCAATCTTGAATTTGTATTTAAAATTTTGCACAATTGCATAATTAGGATTAGCAACTTGGTTTAATGATTGCTTGGTTGATTAATGTTATTTTTAAATTTTCTAGTATTAATAGATGATTTTCTAGTATTCACTAGATTTGATAGTTGAAGATTATTTATCAGTTTAGTGAAAAAAATGAGTTAAGAAATGAATTAAGGATTAATTATCTTCCATTTCTATCTGTTAAGATGCTTTTGCTAACTGAATTTAATTTTGATGTGCATAAGCATTCTTAATGTCAAAATGTATACTTAGAGTAAGCCCTTATTTGTACTCCCTCTTCCCCTGTAGATTTGAAGTAAAAGATTGTGATTCTGAGTATTGTGAAGAATATGGGGCGAAATTATATTTTTAATACATAAATAGTGATTAATTATGTTATAATATTTCTACCATTATTCTAATTATATATTTGTTTATAAAAAATATTGCTGCATTTTACAATATGTTTTGCTATTTTGTATGCCCTTAAAATGCATTTGTTAAAATAAAACCATTATTTTAACTTCTGTTATATGATGATATTTTAAATATAACAAATAAGTTAAGCAGCTAAAATTATATTAAATGTATGAAAACATTCATTTAAAAATATATTGCATTGTTAGGTGGACATTAAATCATGGTTTAACTGCAGACCCGAAATTGTTTTTATCAAATTTTGGTTAAAGTTAATCAGGGATAAACTTCAACCAAGATAATAAGGATTTCTCGAATATATTAGTTAAGATAATAGAATATTTTAGGAGTTTCAAGGGTGGTAAAGTATTTTATAATATATTATTTCTCATTTAGACATATTTATTGGAATTCTATTATAAGTGACATTAGTTATCATGATACCTTCATTTACAGTTAAGGGATATTATTTATTGATAATGAAATTTCTCTTGTATTTTTTATTACTATCTGCAACTTCTTTAGTTATTATGTAACACTAATTTTAAAATTTATTTCATTATAATAAATTGCTATTTTTTTTACAGAAAATTATGAAGAAGGTAGTTTAGTTGTCGTGGTTGTTGATCTGAATCCTTCACCTCAAATGATTAAAGATGGTGAAGTAAGAATCATTTAAATATTTTCTAATTTGTTTAGAAAATGTTATTGCTATTGCAGTTTAGATTATTTTAATTTTTTTAGTCTCTAAGATTGTTAGTTTTTTGGTTATTTCTGTTAGTACCTTTCTTAATACTTAATTTCTCATGTGTAAACACATGAAAAAAAGTTTAAATATTGAATAATTGAAAAAAATGAGGTCCTGTAGTGGGTTTTTATTATGAGATCAGTTTTTACAAATTAAAATTTTTATGATTAACTACAAATTTTGTAATAATTTCAAAGCAATTATTTAAGACAAGAAACAACATGGGGTAGAATCTCAAAATTCACTTTTACCACATGAAGAATGCTTAAATGTCTAATAAATCTTTTATTTTATTGAAAAACACATACATTTATTTATTATATGTAAATTTGTTAGGAAAATGTGTAACAGACAGCTTATAATTATATGATCAGAATGAAATAACACATTTAAAATTAAAATCTAATATTTTTTAAAAAAACTAAACATTATATCTTGGCTGTTAGTCTATACTCTAAGATTTATTTACTGCTCCTTAAAATATCTTCACGAACTTCTAAAAGTTGATTCATAGCGCTAATGTACATATTTGGATTTTCTTATAAATATTTTTTCTTATATGTTGATTTATTTAGTTACTATATGCGTAATGTAGCAATTAATTTATATCTTTTTGAATAAACATTTTGTTACACTTTAATGTCAGTAATCACAGAATTAGCTTACTATATCTGAATTTCTTGTTGAAATATCATTCTAAGCTTTTGCTATCCTATCAGCTAGATAGAAATTGATTTTAAATTAATGGAGGAATTCACTATAGAGTTGAGAATTTTTCTGCATCCTATTTATCATAATGAAATTTCAATTCACATGTAAATGTATGATAAATTAAAGTAGAAACTGATTTTTATTTTTTCTCTTTAGTGTATTATGCCTCGTTGTTTAGATGCTGTTATTACATTTTGTAATTCTCACCTCATGCTAAATCCTTTGAATAAACTTGCCATTATTGGATGTCATACAAGACAAAGGTAATTTTAAACTATAATTGTACCTAAATCAAAGTATATTTATGTTAAAAAAACTGATTATGTGGTATTTTCTAATGTTTTTTTTTATCTAGTTTTATTAGTTTGCAAAAATTTATAATAATATGTCTTTATCAATTAGTAAAATATTCTTTACCCTTTCATCTATAATTAAACTAAAAATGCTAAAAGAAAAGTATTGGTTTTTATTTAATTTTAAAAGATGTTATTTTTAATAACATCAAATGTAAGGTTAATTTTATAACATAAAGAGGATAAAAAGATTTAGGTTGTGGAAATTCTAATCCAAAAAACTAAACTCAGTGGCACAACAGCCCATGTGGGAGCCAAGGCCTACAATGCCCTTTTCTGTTTTCATGACCCAGAGCTGTAAGATGTGAAGCATGTGTCCTGGTCAGCCTAACACGAGATACCAGTGCATAATTTTTAAGCATGCTTGGCACTCACTTTTATTGACCCAATAAAAAGATTAAAGATTGATTCAGCTTTGCTCAGCCTGAGGTAATCCTTATATTTAAATAAAATAAAATTAAGTTATAAAGAAATAATATCACTATTGATTTTTTGTGTATTTGCTTTTTCCAAGTAATGATTTAGTTAAAGTAATGATGATGTTATTTTGAATGATATACAGCCAGCAGTTGAACTGACCTAAAAGATTTGTAAAGAGATTGCTGAGTTTTTAGCTAAAATTATTTTGTCTAATTACATCATAATACAACTTAAAAATGCACTGTTAAACTTATATGTACTTTTTAAATTTGATTAGGTGGAATTCAGTATTAATCAGTTCTTTTAAAATAACTTAATTGAAATATTTGTCAATTAAAAATATTTTAAGCTTTTTTATATTCAAGAAACAAAAAATAATTTGTTCTTTTTCAGTGCATTTCTGTATCCATCAACATCAACTCAACTTGAAGATACAAAACCAATTGATGGACAGTATGAATTATTTGCCAATGTAAAAAATGCTGTTAATATCAATGTAAAAAAACTTATACTTCAAAGTAAGTTACATTTTCTGTTATTTATTTTCAGAAATAATGTTAATTTTTAAGAGGATTTTTATATATTTTAAGTAATCCATTAAATACTTGTCAGTGTCATATGCTATTAAAATATTCTTTCAAACTTATTATACTATGACCTATTCAATCCTATTAATTTAAAAGGCATTGCAACCAAATCAAATTTTGTATTAGAAAATGAGCAGCAAATTTACATCATAGATTTTTTATGTGCATATTAATTTTTATTCGATGGCATGCAGCTATACAAACCTTGTAACCTTAAATATTACATAGTTTGTTATGTAACCTTAAATTTTACATAAAAATGTGAAATATTTGTTACTTAAATTATCCAATGACAGACAATCTTAATTTTAAAGAACTCTTTATAAAATAAATTAAGTTCTTTTGATTTTAATAGAATGCTTTTATTTTGTTTTAAACTCATAAATACCAACTTGAAAACAATTAATAAAAGTCTCAGAACAAAAATTAATTTCTTAACTTTTTTGATGAAAAATAAATTAATTTTGTTCCATTTAACACTATTTTTACCATTTGATAGTTATAATGTCTTACGAATGAAATATCTAGAATTCTCAATATTTAAAATTTTGAAAAACTACTCTTTTTTTTAAAATTTTTATTTTTTTTATAAGTGTCCATCTGGAATTAAATGACTCAGAAATTTTAAGATTGTGTACACCAGCTTCTTATTTAGTATATTTAATTTTATTTGAGTAATATAATTTGTTCAAAAGTGCATTTTGACTTGTGCTTAACATGAAAATCTTCATTTTAATTTGATACTTTAATGTTTTTTAATTTGTCATATTACTTACTGAAACACTGTTAAAAATTCTTCACAGAAAATTTTATTTTTGTTGGAATGTGTACATTTTTGTTTTTTTATAAAACAAAAATATACATAAAAATATTTCTCATAAACTTATAATATGCAGCCACCATTTAAATTTGTAAATTTCTGAAAAAACTTTTTAATAATAAATAATAGTTTATAACTCACTATTATTAATATTATGATTTGTACTTTTTAGAATATTTTTTATTATTTAATATCCTACGTAGATTGATACATTTTTATTTTAATAGATATAGGGAATGAAATTTACACAGAATCACTTATTGCGGGTGCTATGACTATGGCTTTATGCTGTATCCTTTTTTATTGCTAAATATAATTTCTGTTATGTTTGGAAAATTTTTTAATATATTAATAATTGTTTTCAAATGAAAGCAATTTAACTTAGTTTGTTATTTTTGTATGTTAATATATTTTATGCACTGTTTATATATATTTTAATAAAGATATTATTTTTCTATATTTTTATACTAGTTTAATATAATATTTAAGAATTAATTGAAAACTAAATTATTTGAAATGATTTAATTAATTAAATTAAATACTTCTAAATTAATAATGCTTTTAAATATTTTCATGGGCAATAATAATACTTAAAAATCAGTTGGGAATTATTGTTCTAAATTAAGTTTGGATAAAAATATTTCACAAATATTTATATAAATTTATGTAACAAATCATAATTGTAACTTTAAAACTGGTTTAAAAATTAGAAAAAAACCCAATTAATTTGATACTTTACTAGAAAAAGATTAAATAGTAGGTCAAACATAGGATTGAAAATATTTAAATTCAAAAGATTAGTCATTGGGGGTGGTGACATTCACTAATTAGTTTTGCTGCACCTTTCTAATTGCTTAGTTCAGTTTAAGCAATTAAGTTTCGAATATATTTTTCATTTAAATAATAAAAGTGTTCTTAAAAATATTTTGCATTCCTTTCTTAGTTATAGCATTTAAATAATTTTAATCTTCAACTGTTATTTTATCAATAATTACCTATATTCCATTTCATTAAAAGATAATTTGAAATTAGGGCAACTATTTAAAGCAATTTTTTTTTTGTATTTTACAACTAAAAAAAGGGATAATTTAAGTAAAATATATGACTTTTTAGTAGAAGATTAGATTTTTAAATGATTTTTTACAAAAATTTTTAACTTACTGATATTTCAAATATAACTTTAAAAAGTATCACTTTTTTAATCTATTATGTTTATTCATTTTTATGATTTAGTAGTATAGTATAGTTAATAATTCTCTTTATAATAAAATATCGATAGATAAAGAAATTATTTTTTAAAAAATGTTATTTTTCCTGTTTAGGAATGTATTTGCATTCATTTACTAAAAGAAATCTAAAAAATATCATACTAAATTGTAAAGAGTAACAATGGTGAATTATTGAATAAAATATATATTTTTAAAATTTGTCATTAAAAAATAAGTATAGTAAACTGCTCCTCATTTGAAGCCTTCTAAGTTTGATTCTTCACTATTAGAAAAGAAATATAATTAATATTTAATTTAAATCTGCCTGGTATATTTGTTTTCTTAGTGAATCTTTTTAACTAAAGATATACTTTCAGCAGTCTTTTAATATTGTTATTATCAATGGTATTTCCATCAATTTTATTACATTTTTTTACCCAGTTTGAAAATTACTGTTCATTTATGTTTTTTTTAAACTTTACATATAAATACTGCATAATTAAAAGTAATTAGTAAATATAACTAGTAACTATTAGCTTTTAAACTAGTAAAGTCACTGTATATCTTCTAGAAATTATGGTATTTTTTATAATATATAAATTATATCAATTTTAAATGTAAAGGAATAAAATTGTTTATAAGTGTATTGAGAAGATCCTTTAGAATGTGTATTTGTATTGGTTTTAATATGAATAAAATAATTTCTCTTTAAAAACTATGTGTAAAATCCATTTTTACACATTTTTTTGAAAAAAAAATTTAGTAAAATTTAAATATCAGTTAGAATTGATGACTTCCAGTGCTAATTATTCAGGGGAATTTTTACTGAAAACTTACAATGCTTCAAATATATTATATAATTTGAAAACTTGTCTAATTATAAGCTAAATAATGATTTAATGTGAATTTTATTGTATAAATATTTATTAATGAACACTTTCAAATGAAATAATAATACTTAACTGCAGCTATATGTACAATAATAGTTAAATAAAAAATTATGAATAACTTAATTTTTCTTATATACTTAAAGAAATGCAAAGTTTTTATTAAAAAAAATTGTTTTCCCAAATTCAAATATAGATATGATAAGTGAATTACAACCAAAACAAATAGTAAAATAATTATCTTAATGTTAAAAATTTTTAAGAAATGTTATATTTTTGTGATTTTAAAAATTATCACCTGTATTTTTCTCAGAGAGAATTTGTTAGTATTATTTCTGTCTTTTATTCCATCATTAATGCTTAAAAGAATGAAGGATATTAATTTTGTAAAAATTTAATATCTTTCATTCTTACTAGCATTTACATACATTGTGTTTGTTCTAAAAGTACTGTTTTAATTTCATCAAATTTTGAGAAATAGGACATAATTTGACCAGAAAAACTGCTAAAAAAATGGGGTTTTTTTTGAAAAATTTGCTGAGTAAAATTTTTATATTTTGGAAAAAAAAAAACCATAAATGTTTTTATTATAAATTAATAATCAATTTATATATTTAGATCATTTATAACTCTGAAATCATATCAAGCAAAATAAACAATTTAAAAAATATGTATTCAAATTTTGCTGTGATTTTCGGTTTACTGTCTTTATGCATCATTTTTAGTACTTTTAGCATAAATTTTATTGCATATTTGATATTAAGCTCTCAAGCAACAACTACAATACTGAACTTTTCTTCTTTTGCAAAGATTATAAAATTATTTAATATAAGTTTCTTTCATTATTAAAACTTACATCAAATATTTCATTAATTAGATGATTACATCTAGTTGATGAGTGGTAATTGTCATATATATCCAAATTAATATCTGTTTTGTAAAACTAAGCTGTGAACAACTAACTGTATTCAACAAAAATGTATAACAAAATATTGAGAATACTTTATGTGAACAAGAGAATTTCATTCGTAAAAATATTAAGGAAATTGTATTAAAAATTAAAACTATTTGAAATTTAAGAATTTATTGTATAGAATTAATTCAGTAATCATAGGAGTACTAAAAGAAAAGAAATAATTTATTCGAATTATTTTACTAACCGTAGCATTTTATCATTGAAAAACAATAAAAGACTAAAATATCTGCATTTAAAAATTTTCTATACAAAATAATTCCTTTTATTCAGAAAGATAAAAAATCGAAGTTAAAGAGTTATGATGTTTATTGAAAGCATTTTATCATATGTATTAAAGCTTATTTCACTTACACATCAGCAATTTAAGTATAGTTTTTATGAATGACCATTTTATTCATTATATTTACAAAATAAACTTTTTATATTATTTTATTTGCATGTTCAAGTTGATTTTCAAGTAAAACCAAGATAAATAGTGTACTTCATTAATAAACTGTGTGGATAATAATGTTAAGATTTAATTTGTTTTAAAATTAAAATTATAATGATGCAATATGCCTATCTTTTAGGACCATTCTTCTTATGGTTGTGACTTAAAACACATTCTCTTGAAAGAGTTAAGTTAGGAGAAATGTGTGGAAATTGTTATTTCTGCAGTAATTTTTTTAAAAAATTGCTTTTCTATTTCATATTACCACATAATTTAGTAAAAAAATTAAAATATTATCCCATATGTCAATATCATATTGTAATGTGAACATGCAAATTATTTTCATTGCATTGTCACATTTTCTGTTTGGAAATTAGAAAGTCATTTAAATTATCATTAATTCATTTATAGCTGAAAGTTTGATACATATGGATTAAGAGCAGTATTAAAGCTTTTTGTTAAGAAGTTGAATTATCTTTAAACTGAGCATTAATTCAACTTTGGTTTTAGAATTGTCATAATTTATTATTAAAATGACGATTTTGAAGCATTTATCTTGTTACCAAAAGACATTTATTATTTTGATAGGTGTGTTTTATCAAATGAAAGACCATTACTTACTATGTTAATGCAAATAATTTTTCTTTAAAGTTAATGATCACTGTTTTCTTTTTATACATCAAAAATCATTAACATAAATTTTTTTCATACTATTATTACTATATAATTCTGAAATTGATTATGTTTAATTAGTGATATTACCTTAATTATATTAAAGATATACATCGTTCAAGAAAGCAAGAAATTATTTCTAAGAAAATTCCTGCTAGAATTTTGGTAAATCAATTTTTTGTCTTGTTACAATGAAATAAACATTGGTTGCATTATGTAAATATCATTACACATCATATAAACCAAAAAAATTGCAATTTAAAGGAAGCACTTAAATATTTTTTAAATTTATAATACTTTATCATATGTAGATTAATATTTGTCTGATAAAAAAATCAAAGTGTTCAATATTTCTCAATGATTAATTATTTAAAAATTATTTAAAGAAGTTTTTAATTTTCATTAATAAATTATTACTACTAATAAATTTATATTCTTAAAAACATTCTTTAAAAGTACACATTACTATTCCTGTTATTCAAAGTAAAGTACAATTATTTCAATAAAATGAGATCAGTATACTCTATCAAATTGGTGTACTCTAAATTATATGCCAAGTGTATTTAAAATATTTAAATGTACACATAAATTGTTTAAACTGACATTCTAAAGATGGGACATTCAGATTCATGTATCTTTGAAATATGAGCAAACTCTGACCTTCAGGAACTCATATATAGAAACAAAATTCAGAAATGTGAACTCAGATACATCTGAGAAAATTATTTTAAAAGTCTGAAAAATAAATTAAAATTCATTTATTTCAAAAATGTCATATTGAAAATAAAAGTATTCATGCAATATTGCTCTGCAATGCTATTTCTCAAATTTATTGATTTTTTTTGTAATTATTATTTTTGAGTCATAAAAATATCTTTTTTTAGTGAATGTTTTAAATGATAACATTTGATTAAAAAATTGTCTTTTGATGAAGCATGAATAATGATGTTCCTAAAATACTGATAAATTTATTTAAAATTGAGTAATTCACATGAAATTTATTGGTCATGCTTATTATATTTTTAATTACCATATTTTGTGACATTATTATGAATAATACTAGTAAAATTTAATATTCCACGAATGAATTATATTTCTAAGAAATATTAGTTATATATTAGTATTTACTTAATTAGAATTAATAATATAGTCTTTACATGTATTATAAAATTAGCATATTCTAACATAGTTTTATGAAAATTATAGTGTTGCTTATTGGGAGATCTATGAATATCTGTTAAAATTTCTAAGTATTTGGCTGTCTATTTTCCTAAAAGCATTGAAACATGCTCAAAATTGTCTTGATTATCAAAACTTATATTAAATTACTATTTTGATAGAATAATATATTTTTACAAAATATTCATTTAATTCAAGATTTCATTTGTATCTCTACAAATTTGTACTAATAAATTTAGCTTCAATATTGATTTTAATAATAAAAAAATGATTTAATTTAAGTTTTAGTGTTTATAATACTATGCGATTTTCTTTTGTTAGTTAAAATTTATGTAGGATAACATATTGTTATAATAGTATTTTCTTGTTATTTTTATCTGAAAGAGTTGCATTCCCTAAACATTTAAATTTTGAAATAGTTATTAGTTTTATAATAATTGATTTGAAAAATTAATTTCGATATGGATTAATTGTTACTGATATAAATTTAATGAGATTTTTGTTAAAAGTTTATTTTCTGTTTTTAAATGTTTATATAAAGATGTGCTAGTTAAAATTATACTTGAATCCATGACTGTATTTCTTTACTTAAAAAATTGAAATTATTGAATTATTTGTCAGTCTTCTTTAAATTACTAATGTAACGAAATGAAATGCCTTACTTTTTTTCCTTTATGTTAAAGAATATATATGTATATAATTTTAAATGTATAGCATTTCCTTTATACATAATACTACCATATATATATATATATATATATATATATATATATATATATATATATATATATATATACATATATATATAGGAAATGCTATACATTTAAAATTTACATGATAGGTAAGATGATATAGTATTATGCAATTTTCTTTTCTATGCATTTAAGTAAATGTATGTGTTAGTAATAATTCCTTAAATAAATTTTGCAGCAAAAAATTCTCATGCACATATTTAATTTAATTTAGTTGCATAATGAATAGCTTGTTTACTGTCTTATATTAGAAGAAAAGATGTTTATCAGTAAGCTTCTAACTCTGATGAAGCTTAAATTGTAGCCTACAGTGACTGCAATATTACAATGCAGTATTATTGTTTGTATTGGTTGCAATCTCAGGTATGTGTGTAAAACATGGATTTAATTTGTTCAAGATCGTGCTGTTCTTTTCCGCCATATATTACTATAGAGAGAAGACTCACAATATTACTGCATCTTCTCAATGGTTCCTGCAGCCACTTCACAAACTTTAAGTCAAGAAATGAGGTTATTTTTAAGTAGAACATCTGTATGAATATTTTGAAAATGTTTGTAGGTGCATGGTCTGTCTGTTTATGGACCTTGGCTTCAATTATCTATATGCTATGTCTTAGACAGTATCTTCAGTAGTATAACCAATATTCAAACCTGATTCAGGAATGGTAGAACATTGTGCTTTAAGAGGAATTCTAGTTTTGTTTACTGTATCATGATGATCACACTTTTGTCTGGTGATATTATGGGCATTGTTTGCTTACATTTGACATCATATTGGCCCATCAGTTGATTTGATAGTATGTTATTCACTGCGCATGTTTTTACCACCTCTTGCTTTTGGTAATGGCTGTTTGAATAGTGACTATTTCATTTCTTTTGTATTAAGGCTTATACTTTTATCTTTTATTTGAGATTTGTGAAATGCTTATTTTCAATAAGTTAATAGATGATTTCTTGTTGATTATGTTGTGCTGATTTTTCTCCAGATTGAAATGTTCAGCTACTGTTGGTACGTTATGCAGATATCATAACAATAAAAACAAATTCAAGCCAATGGCTCATGAGCTCAGTACCATATGTCTATCATATGTATATATATGCACACATACACATATGCATTTATGAGAAGTATTTAATATATATTTTAATTTTATATCTGTGTTCCAGGTTGTATCTCCTTCTGGCAACAGTGCATCTCAGTATATGAATTTTATGAATGTATTTTTTACATCCCAAAAAGAGGTAATGTACTTTTTTCATGATGTGTATAATTTACTTTCACATCTAAACATATTCCAGATTTTAAATTTTGATTTTGAATTACATTTTTATTTTTAAATTCTTATGTTAATGATAAAAAAAATTCTGTTTTTAGAATGTTTATTTTATGCCACACTTTCAAATGTTGTCATTAGATAATGCAGTTTTTGAAATATCTCCTTCATCAGTAATTTCTACTATATGATAATATTTATTTGTTTAAAATCAAAACTGCTTTTTCAATACATTTTTTAAAAATAATTTCCTTTAATATTTACATGTGTGATTGATATTCAACTTGTGTATAGTGGATTTTTTTCATTGCAAGTAAGCCATCTTTCTACACACAGAAAATATGTATCATAATTTCCCGAAGAAATCCAATAGTGTTTGCTAGTTTAAAAGTTATTGCTAATTTAAGTTTTGCAGTACACTGTTAAAAAATTTCATTATTCTGAAGGTAATCAACAACTTCTCTTTGATTGATAATTTTCATTAGCAATATAGTTCCTTTTGATTTTTTCAGTCTAACTGATGGCCAACATTGTATATCTGTTGGAGACTAAAGCTAAATGCATATTTTTTTCAAATAAAGAGGAATTTTTTATTTTAGTTCTTATTGAATGAACTGTCAATAAAGAAATGTAGAGTTGGCAATAGACTGACATGTTACTTTAAATTATTTTAGTATCTGATATTGCATTCCCTAATTGATATCAACTTTAACTTTCAGCTACTCAAATCTTAATTGTTCTATATTTTAGCCAATTATTCTAATATCCAATATTCTTGGAGAATACAAAATTTTTAATAATTTAATGATAAATTATATTAAATTTGGTTATAGAGTGAACATGTTATCCTATCAAAGTATACATATCATTTTATCTTAACAAACTACTTTGCTGAGGTAGTCATTGAACACTTTTAGGTCTCACTTCTATTTTTGTCCCATTTGTCAACCTTGTCATTTGACCATGTTAGATATTTTGTGTTGTTGGCACTTTACTAATTAATCATTTGATATTATCTAGGATTCCACTGCAGACACTTTTTGCTTGTAGAAGTATAATTGTAAAAATTATTACTTTTGTAATTCATAACTTGAGACTGGAAAAACCTGACTGGTAGAGAAACTGATTTAATTTTATCAGAGATTATCATTCTAAGAGGTTTTATGCTCATTAATTATTCACAAGATTTGATGTATTTCTGCTATTGTGGTGTGGAAAATTTGCTGTCTATTTTGTTGTCAACAATTTGTATTTAACTATTATGTATAAAGTATTTAGAGTAGGACTCTAACTATTTGGTATAGTTCAGGTCTCCACTAAACTCACTTGTGAAAATATGCTCAAATCTGTAAAAAATATTTTTTGTAACAATTTTACTGCTGTAAATTTGTGTCATTCACATGAATTTTATGCTCACTTTTATATATTTTTTCCATGAAACTTGAAAATAGTTATTTGAGTAAATTTGTATAATTGAAAATATACATGAAAGTCAATTTTTACTGATGACATTTTTTAATTAAATGGAGTTTTTGAACATTTTAAGTTTTATTATATATTTTTTTATTTTAGGGTGTACCAATTGATGCCTGTGTTATTGAAAAAGATTGTGGCTTATTGCAACAGGTTCTGTACTTTAATTAAAATTTGTGTGTAATATGCAGTATTCTATGTTTTGTAATATTTAAAATATTTTTAATTACATAAAAGGTAGAGAAAAATATATTATTTACAAATATCCTAAGTATTTCCATTACTAATATCATTAATTTTAAAGTTCTCTTCCAATTTTGAAATCTGAAAATCATTGCACATGTAAAATTAAACTCACTGCCTTATTGGAGTAATCTACTAAAAATAGTTCACATTATATTTTAAGTCGATATCTCCATTCATTTATGAAATAACACTTATATTATAATTGCATATTACTTAGTTATTTTTAAATAAAAGAGCTAAAAGTAAAGCAATTTATGACTCTTATTAAATATTTACTGTTTATTATCTTTTGTATTTTAGTAACTGTATCTGGCTATATATACACTTTGTGAGCTAAAAAGACTCAAATAAAATTCAATAGGTTCAAATAAAATTTAATTGTTTTTAAAAATTGTTATAAATCTTGAAGATGGTGACTACATTTTAAGATAACTTACATTACTGTGTTTTGAAAAGTAACTCTTGCCGTATCTGGTGGAACTTTACAGGTATATTATATATCATCAAATTGCTAATTGCTACTAGAGGATTTGAATTAATTCCATTGTCAGATGTCCATAAATCAAGGCTTAGTGATCAGGTTTTCCAGAAAATGATAATCTTATAACTGAAAATTTAAAATGATATTCAAAGTATTTGCTGAATTAAAAGTTCAAATTCTTCTTATTGTTTTTTTCCTCCAATTTGCTGGGATTTTGAATAATCCTGCAGTTGTCTTTAAAATATTTTAAAACTTTTTTTTAAATTAGTTATTTCTTTTAGGAGATTTTCATGCCATACCATTCCTCTTAGTAAAAATTTCTGTTGCTTGTAAACAATTATGTTTGATATTATTTAATCTTTTTATGTGCACATCAAAATGGAAATTTTGATTACACTGTTTGATTTATTGTGCAATTTTGATTGAAATTGTTACAGTAAAAAAAAGACACAGTGCATTTGGGAAAGTTGAACTATAGAAAAATAATTCTTTGACATGCAAATGATTAGTTATCAACACATTTATTTAGAATAATCTGTGATAACAACTCATAAAATGTTATTAAATTAAAAAAACATCATATAACAGGTTTATCATGCACAAATTATGTGTGAACATTGCTATCTGAGGAAAAATTATTATGATGTTTCCTGTAGGAAAAAAAGTTTACCAACACATAAACTTTGATAAAAGTCAAATTTTATTTTATCAGAATTGCAGTTTATTGTATTACAATAATGCTACTCACATTGATCAACATCTTAAAATAAAGAACAATTGATAGCAAGAACATAGCTGACAGACAGACAGACATTTAGAGAACATTTTACGAAATGTAACAATGCAGATTAAAAAAGGTATCAAAGTTTTAGTCAAGCAAAAACCCTAAAATTTTACCTTAAGAATAAAGTACTGCCATCAGTAATTTAAGTGTTTTATATTGTAAATGTATTTTATATTTAAATTTTGTATTAATTGTCTTTAATTTTTCATTATTAAAAGAATTTTTTTATAAAATGTTTTAATTCAAAATTTAAATTTTTTTGAAACCAAAATATCTATATTTGAGACAAAATCTCTTCCCTTATAATCAATTGTAGTCTTGTTAAACAAAGCTCCCTTTTTATCAGCTGCTTCCTCTGCTTTTATGCTTCCTCTGCTTTACCTCTGCTTTTATCAGCATTTTGTACCATTAACTCCAAACCCAATGCTTCCTAGTTCCAGTTACTCGGGTTACCCACTTTATTAATAAAGTCCGATAACCCTTTAATGGAGTCTAGGTGTAACTCTCTAGTATGGATGATGCCTAAAGAATTTAATCTAGGGAGGGCAAGAGCCTCACATTCATAAATGATATGCTCTGCCGTTTCCTCTTGTGTATGACATTTCCTGCAGATAGGGTTTTGCTGAAACAGTCCCATCTGGTCAGAAAGTCAGTCATGCTTGGGATAGCTTCCTGACATTCACCAGAGGAAAATGGTTTGGAGGCCATTTCTACCTCAAGTGTAGGATTCATTGCTGCCCCTTTACAAGATTGCCTCTGAGTTCCCTTGTCTTTTTCAGCAAGGTCTACTTCAGAGGCTTCACCTGCAAATGCAGAAAGGTTTGTTAATTCTTGTGTCTTTTCAGCCACAAGATAACAATTAAAAAGCTCAGGTAATATAAGTCCACCCAGCATTGCCTGAGTTACTGGGCAAGGCAAATTACTCTAGAAGTTCGCCAAGCAACTAGAGGCTCCGTTAAGACACCAATACCGCGGTGCCAAATAGCCCTAGGCACGGATCGCATAACACCAGGGTTTACGGGAGCTGGTTCGCGGCCTCTGATTCTATATTCAAGGCTATCCTGTCATTCCTACAGGACATTTAGCGATCCACCACCTGCCGACGCGCCTGGTGGCTGCTCAAGCCTCAGGAAGGTACATGTACCCCCTGGTTCCAGGTAAAATAATAAACAAAGTAAATCAATGTGTGTTGTCTGCTTTTCAAAAAATTTAACATGATTCTGAACTACTGAAATCAATTTCTTGAGAATCTATTAATCTCATTGATGTCATTTTAAACAGTGGCAGCGCATTTATTTCTTGGGAAGGCCTTTGTTGTGTTTTGAAATCAAAAATATAATTATACTTAATGAAATACTTTCAAAATTCTTATTTATGGGTTTTGTACCTATTAGATGCTGGAACTATTTCGATACAATAATTAAAAGTATTTTCAAAAGCAGGATTCAATTAGGAAAAATCAAACAGTTCCAGATATAAACCCAAAAATATGACTTTTTGACAGCATTTTTACTCTTCTACTATGCTAAAAAAAAAAGAAAAAAAGATAACACTAAAGTAACAAACAGCTCTTTTTAGTAGCAAGGCACAGCGACTTTCACTTGCAAGCAATTGTACTCTTTATTTGTACTGTGTGAAATTCTATGCTTCAGCAGAGTAATGTACAAATGCATGTTGCTGTTATTGTATAGATTTTTGTTGATAAGGAAAACTTTGACTTCTATCTTATCCCAAAATGCCTTCTAATTTTCTTGTCAATTGAAACACTGGTATGTATGGGACCAGCTCATCATATATGCCAGTTACTATTGCTGATGAGTGTAACTTCATCAAATTTCATTGCATATGCCATCCAATCTTTTTTTTGACTTGATGCACAGTTATATAAGTGCTATTATTACAGTTATATAGTGCTAGTTAGGGTAAATCTGAGTGCTTATTTCTCAGGATCTATGCGTTTGTTATTTCTGACATAATATGTTTGCCCAATAAATAACTTTTTTATATTTACATTTCTACCTGGTGTAGAAATTTTATTGGCCTATACTGTATTAAGATTCTGATACTGCAAAATATAAAAACGATGTAATGTTTTTAGTTTTTTTCCAATATTACACATTTTTCAATACTTTTAGATTCCAAACTAGTTTAACTTTTTTGTGACTTTTCTAGTTGTACGCCATTTTTCATTATTAAACAACATTACACATGAAATTTCATTTATTTTATGTTATCTATTTAGTTAATTTTTCCATAATAAGTTGAATTATTTTTTCCCTTTAAAAAAGCATTTTAAATTATCTATTTCTTATATTATCTCAATGTTGAAGAAGGACACCAGTTGCTTTCCTTTTACAAAGTAATCTATCCTATATTTTTCTGTGATAATATTTTAGTTAGCATTTTATTTGCATAATTATCTATTATTTGCATATCAAGTGTGTAGTTCACAAGTAGGAATTATGTATGTATTTTGAATAGAATGAATTCTTTTAATGAATGATACTTTTTAAAATATTCTTATATATTTTAAATGCTTTCATTTTTAGGGATGTGACATAACTGGTGGAATGTATATAAAAATTCAAAATACTGCTGGTCTTCTACAATATTTATTGGTAGGAATTCAAATTGGTATTTATTTGTAATGACATTTATAAGATTATTTTCTAGAATTTTTCTTATTTTTGCAAATTAAAATAAAGTTTTCAGATTTAAAAGATCATTAATGTTTAGAATATTGTAAATGAATAAATTTTAAATTGTATTTCAAATTTAAAATGAGTAAACTTGCCAATTTTTAATCAAATATATAAGAAATAAGCTTGAGATTTTTCGAAATTTCATAGTTCATTATATATATATATATATATATATATATATATATATATATATATATATATATATATATATATATATATATATATATATATATATATATTTCTTTTTTGGGAATTGTAACATAATGTTGGCATAAAAATAATAGTTATTGAATCACATAACTGGTAAAGTTAAATACATTATATAGCTCAAATTCCTAAATTTCAATTGTATTGTTAAATGGATTAGAATATTTTTTCAATCAGAATAAAAATTGTATGATTATTCACTGCAGATCATCGCAATTAAATGGATATTTTTGTATCTGTTTGATATTATAATTTGTGTTATCTGATGAACATCAATTCTATTAATATTTTATGAATCATAATTTAACAATAAACTTTATTTTATACAATAGGATCTTTAATATAAATTCAAATATGTCAATCAAACTTATTGATGAAAATGCTATTAATAATCAGTTTTAAATATATTGTTAAAATTATGAATTTTTCAAAGATGCTTGATAATTTGTAATGTATTATATTGGAATCTACATGCAAATTCTTAAATGTTCCATTTATAATTTGTAATATTTTAAACAATTTAAGAGACAAGTTTGTATTTTAAAATTAATTAGTGTAATTGAAGATTTTTCCTAAAAATTTTAATTTTTCTAATTTACATTACTGGGGTAAGAAATCTGAATGCATGCTAACTTCAGAAATGTTAACTTTAAACTCTGTTCTCTAAAACTGATATGTTTTGTATAAACTATCTTAAAAAGCATTATTATTTTATTCTAAAATATGAACTTAATTTTCTTAATATCTGGAAAATGTATGATTTAAAACATTATTTTTATTCTTAAATATCTGTAAAAACATTAATTTTTTCAAATGGATTTCTTATTGCTGTTAATTGACCTATATATTATACTTTGTAAAGCTTATTTATATCACATAAGTTCATTTTTTTTAATTTATTATATTTTAACCCTGTTTAATTTTGTGATTTTTAATGTCAATTAAGGATGAGATTGTGTATTAAATTTAAACTAGGATTTCTGTTATTAAATTTTTAAAAAATTGATCTTTTTTAATCAAAATCAGTCAGTTGCTATGTGAAGTGATATTTTACAAATATGTAGTATCTATCCTGAAATGATGATTTCTTAATATTTATTTTTCTTTTTTTATAGTGGATTTTCCTGCCTGCATTAGAAACTCGAAAGAAAATGATTTTACCTACTAGAGTTCATGTGGATTATCGAGCAGCTTGTTTTTGTCATAGAAATTTAATTGAAATTGGTTATGTATGTTCAGTTTGTTTGTCCAGTGAGTATTAAAAATTTTTTTCATCACATAATATTTTGCTTAATTATCATTAAGGAAAATACTTTTGGTATTTTAGATTTTCAGTTGCATATGTGATTTGAAACTTTTCTTATTTATTAATGTTTGTGGCATTATTAGAAACTTCGCTGAGCTGTAGGTGATAAGATGCAATTAATTGCATTGCTCTTTGTCATTGAATATTTGTGTTTTCAACTCATTTTGATTATTGATTGATTTCTACATTTTTACCAAAATTTTTTGATTTATTTACTGCTATGACTTTTAAAACTTTTCATTTTATATAGATTTTTTAATAAAAAATTCTCTTATATTTATTTGTGAATTTCATTAATTTACTGTTAAATTTTATGTTAACAGAATGTAATATAGTAACCTTTAGAAAAATAATATATTAGCCAAATGTAAAGAAAAAATGGATATATTATTTAAAAATTTGGAATTATACTTAATTCAAATACAATATGCTTATTTATTACAAATGAATTAAAAGAATAAGTATACAATGCTTAAATAAATACAGTGCTGCTTTTTTATATTAAAATCAGAGGAATTTTATTACCTGAAAGAGAAAATTACTATAAATCCTAAAGAAAATTTTAGATCAAAGGAATTAAATGTGGCATGAAATGAATTTGATTATATTATTACATTGAAATGTTTCAAGATTCTTTAAATGTTCAGAAATATTTTTGGTAAATTTTTGAAGTGTGAGTAATCTGGAATATTCACATCACATTAATTTCTAGCCTATTGAATATAGTGAAAGAGCAAAGTATCAAATCAATCATTTGTTTTCAGAGAATTGATTTCAGATGAATCAGCAAACAAACTGTAAAATAGAATCAGTTTTAAGTATTTTACACTTTTGAAAATCAAATCATATATCTTAATTATTATATGTTATAATATATATTATTATTATACATTATGATCATTTTAAAAACTAGTCTAAATTTAACAAAACATTTTTGATTTTCTTTTGGACATTTTATATTAAGTCTGCAAAAATATGTGGATTGTGTTCTGTTAAAAAAAAGCAATATAAAATAGTCCACAAATGAAATTTTTTTTATTTTATAATAATTTATGCACAAGTCCTATGATTATTTAATAAAACGCTTGATTAAAATAAAATTATCAAATTAGTAATTTAACAAAATCTAATTTTGAGTTTGGTAAATATACCATATGATTTATCTAATAAGTTATTCATATTTTTCCTTCAAGATTTTTCCATTTCAAGATTTCACCTTCATTCGTATTTCTTTTCTATTTTATTAAAATCAGAGATATTTTTTCCTAGCGTTTGAAGAAGAGAAAAAATTCTTTATATCTAAAGTATTTTATCAGTCTAACATGTGAAGCATTTTCTAATTAATGCATATGATTAATATTCACACTTAATTATATACTAACTTTTTACTTCTCATTCTGTATCTAAACACATTTAGAAAGTCTTATTTAAAGTATTATAAAACTGAAAAAAAAATTGGGTTCTTTGTGAAATTTTTTAAAATTTTATAATTATGTTTTACTGTGTAGGAAATTGATAGATTGATTATGTATCTAATTGTGTAATAATTTTTAATTTTATTGTAATTTGTTTGAATTACAAGCTTTTAATGAAAACATTTTTTCATTTTTTGATTTTTAGGCTGTGATTAAAAATATTTATCTGCAATCTAGTTATAGTCTTTTATGGATATCAAATTAACTATTATAACAATTAAATTTGTTATCATGACAAATTAACAATATTAATTAATTTTATTTCAGTTTTCTGCACATTTAGTCCTATTTGTTCAACTTGTCAGTAAGTTAACTTTTTTTATTATATATAATAACTTTATATTACCATTTGAATATTTTATGTTATTTCTAAAAAAAATATATTTAATGGTTATGTTTGTTGTGGTTTGATTTTAGAATTATTTTGAAAAATTTTTATATTTCAATAAATTAATTTTGTTTACATAAATTTTAAAACATGTTATGAGGATTGTTTATTTTGCAATTGATTAGATTAACATTTTAATAAAAAGATTTTTTTCACTTTTAATCGATGAAATTCTATTCTCCTTTTTTATTAGATTATAAAATATTTTGGAAAGAAATTAATTTCAGTTTGTTTGATATTTTAAAGGATTTTCATATAACAGTTTCATTGTCTTGCTATTTTTTTACTTAGTTTCAGATTTATTTATTATAGTCCATAAGATTGTTGATTCCTTTTAAATTTTATCTGTTGTTAAGAATCTTTTGAGACATTCAAATTCATAAATCTTTAGCATTTTGAGAAGGATTAACAATTTGGAAGACAATTCAGTTCTTTATGTTTTTAAAAAAATGATTTATTAAAAAATCCTTCAGTGTTTCAACTCAAAAATGTGATGGAAATAATTTATTTTGGCATCAAACAAAGTTGTTTATTTAATTAAATTTATTTTCTTGATTTAATTTACACAAATCCTTGACTAGTTTTTTATTGTAATATAGTATTATCATTAAGGTAATGTTTTGAATGAAGCTGCTGAAACATGCTACTGATATTTGTGTTTTTCCAAAATTATCAAAGTTAACCCATCATTGTTTCACAGGGTTTGACATTAAAAATTAAAAAATTTGAATTATTGTTTTAAGTTTCTTTTTTTTAAATTTATTGTAAAGAAGTAGATAAAAGCCATTCTACATCTATCCTAATGTGAAGAGCTTGAAAAATATGAAAGGTTGTTGATTCTCTAATCTTTGTAAGATTTACACTGAATTTCTTAATTATTCATTTCAGTGATAAGTTTTTTAGTATGAAACTTCTGTAATTTGAAATAATATTTTAATAGATCAACTGTAATATCAAGTAAAAGCTGTATGATATATTGAAGCTACCTTAAAAAGAAAGTTTCAGTATATATCACTAATCAGTGCCTTTTATCATATTTACTGATAATTTTAGTTAAATATTTAAAATGAGCCTTCAATGTTTCTTAATCATCCCTAAGTATACATACATACATATGTGCATGCATGTCTTCTTAATCACATTATCTTTCTTATGCATGCATAAGAAAATTAACTATTCACCTTATTGTAATAGTTTAAGCATATAGAAGATGAAAATAATTTAAAATTAACAGAATATTTTATCAAATATTTTAACTTTTAATTAAATAATGTTATCCTGTTTACTTCAGCAAATACATATATTTTATGCATTTTATATATTTTGTATATTATCAATTTAAATCTCGGAAAATATATTCAAGTGTGCATAGGAAATAATAGAGAAAGATAGTTTGAAATTGTAAATGATATTCTAATAAGAATCAAAATTTGATATAAACTTGTTAGTACTATTTAATTAATGATAACTGCAAAAAATCAATTTTGCACCCAACTTTCTTAATCTAGAAAATTAACTTTGCTTCACTAGTTAGAAGTAATATATGAAAATAATAGCAGTAATGCTTTTTTCAGTAGTTATTTCTGTGAGATATTTATATTGTCTTTATTTTTTTATTTTCTGAGAGACACAAAATTTTTACTTGAATAAGAATGACATATTGTCATGAAAGTTTGAATGAATTAAAATGTCTGATTTTAATCTAATGGAATATATTCGTCCATTTAATTTTCTGTTTAATAAATGTTGATGAACAGAAATGTCAAATGAATCTCCAGTTCAATGAAACATTGTTGCCATTATTAAGAAAAGTTATTACTTACTGTGAAGTGTATGAGCAGTTTTGGGTTAATGTAAACTGTTACTGTTTCAGATATGCATATTATTGCTTTAAGTTTAGTTATTTTACTTTCTATGATTGAGCCCTCATCATTTATGTAGGCAAAATATTTCACCCAATATATTTTATAGTGTATGTCAACATTTGAATAAAAGACATTCAATATTCATACTATTATCGACAAAATTGCTCCAATAAAATACAAAGTATTTTTTAGAAATAAGAACACAGTTATTTTATATTCTGTTTTAATTTGCCATAATAAATAAAGAACTCCTAATGTTGTATAATGAATGAAGTTCATCATATCTTTTGACTGTGTTATGCTGTTAATATGAAAATTAATCAGTTGAATGTTTAATTTTTATCATAAAATATGTGTTCATTATACATGTTTATAAACTTCTAGGACTGCATTCAAATTGGGACCTTTGCCAACTATTGGGAAGAAGAAAAGGAGACAAATTCCACTGCGGCATTGATATTTAAAATATCTGAAAAATAATAAAATGTATTTATTTTCGATGTAAATAATAAAAATTATTATTTTTTTATCCCTGGACTTGTTTAGTTTCTTTTATGTTTAAAATTATTAAGATACATTTTTGATTAAAATTATTAAGACACATTTGTAGAACGATTTCGATTAAGAATTTTAAAAAAGTAAATATTTTTAAATAAAAATGTTTGGCAACAGCTATTATTTGAAATGAGAAATATCGTCTGCTACTTTTAAATTTATTCTTCTTTCAAAATGTCGCATATAAACAAGCTGTGAATTGAGGGATATGTTTTTGCACTTTCCGAAGAGAAATATTCTTATTCCAGGATTCAAAAACGCTGTGAAATGAATGGTATTAAAATTTCTAAGTGCAAAATAAGCAACATTATTAATCGGACAGGTAAAAACCGTCAATCATTATTTCTACATGAAAAGAAGACTCCAAACGAATATCCGAAAAAAAGTACGTACTGTTTCAAATGTTTCTAAAGTGAAATCCCTGGTAACAAGAGAAAATCCGCCAACACAGAAATCAATTGCAAAATCTTTAGATACATCTGTATCAACAATAAATAAAATAATAAATCAAGATTTACAACTTAAAAAAGCTAAAAAACATAATGTTCACTAGATTTTACCGAGACATGTGGCTCAACGCAAAACATTTTGTAGAATCCTGTATGAAAACCATTTAGCAGGAGATAAATAGAAATACATTGTGACCTTGATAAAGCATGGGCTTACCTAAATGACTGCAACAAAAAAAGTTCTATTTACTATAGGAAACGAGGAGAAAAAAATCTACAAACCTGGTTCTGTCAATGTAAAGAAAGTTTCAGTAAGGGGTTAATGATAATTGCAGGTTTCTCCTACAATAGGAAATTAAAAGTAAAAAGAGTAGAAAAAAATATTAAAATCAATTCATCATACTATCAGGAGAAGGTTTTACGTCCAATATTTACGGAAGAAATTCCACTTCTTTATCCCAAAGACTTGCAAAGAGTGAAACATCAACAAGACAAAGCTACAAGTCATACTTCGAAAACAACCACTGCGTTCCTAGAAAATATGAAGACTAATACAGGTATTGCATATATATGTTTTCAACATATTCCTGTGAAGTCCCCTGACATTTCACCTATGGACTTTTGTGCCTTTGGTCTGTTAAAAAGAGCTCTTTCTAAACGCAAACGCACCACGATGGATGGACTCTGGAAAATAGTGGAAGAGGAATGGAAAGCAATACCCCTGGAAACTTTACGAAAAGCTCTTATATCAAGGAAATCACGATGCAGACTTATAGTCCAGTAAAAAAGCTATCAGATCGAACGTTTAAAAAAATAGTCTTTACATTTTAAACATTAATTAAACAGCCCCAAAATCTCTAAAAATGTGTTAATACCCTCTGTACTTTGGACAAATGCAGTTCTTCACACTAAATTTTCATTTCCTATACCAAGGACTAATGTGTATTTATAAAAATGTTATCTATAGTCAAGAGATGATCGAATATGCTATATGTAACAATTTATCATGGAATTAATGGTGATCTTTTAAAATGTATCATGATGACAGAAGATTAACAGCGCATTCAATACTATTCTCAGTCCTTTTTCTTTAATGCCATCTCAACAGTCCTGGGAACTGTGCTCATCTCGGCTATTTTATTGCAGTTTATGGTTTTAAGTCACATGGAAGATATCAAATAATATCAGAGGATCCGAAAACTAAAACATGACTTTGGTACTTGCATGATTCTTCACTTTTGGGAATGTTGTTCTACCACACATTCCTTAGACCTTGTGGGTGAAAAGCTGCTCATTTTCATATATTACTGCCCAATGTGTTTGAAATTGCTTTTTATCTGTACAATTTCATTTGCAGTTGTATAGATAAAAAAAGTTTATGAAAACTTGAGTGATGCATTAGGAATAAAGGAGATTTTTTTCTATGCTTTAGGTCAAGAATTCATTGTGCTCTCTCTTTCTCTCTTTTTTTACTTGCTCTTTAGAAAACATATCTGATGTAATGTAATTTCATAGATTATTAAAGCAATTTGTGAGTGAAAGGTTATTGTGAACTCTCTGCTATTTTAAATATACATTAGTAGGTGTATTGAAAAAAAGAATAGCTTCAGAAGTCAATATTTTTCTGAGCAGCAGACAGTATTGCAATTTCATTGAAGTGATATAGGTAAGTATTTTTTTATTTATTAAAAATTATATGATTTAGAAATTTATTGTCCTTGTTTTTTTAATGGTTTTATTACTTTTCAATAATAATCTTATTTCATTTGCTATTTGAAAGAGTTATACAAGTATCTTTTCTATTTTTCAAAATTTCTTTTTAAACTAAATTAAAATATATCCATTTTGATTTATTATTAATAAAATTAATATTGGTATATTTTCTGAGAAGGTTGGTTGTTTATGTGATTTTATACTCCTGTGTATTCAGAGAATTCACAATAATGGAAATAACTAGAATACTAAAATTTATTAGTTAAGGAAAATAGCCATAAATGAATATAATTGATATTTATTCTAAAGTTGTTGTATTTTATATAAACAGCAATTTTACATTATCAAAATCTCTGAATTGAGCATACTAAATTTGGAAATCAATAAGGATCACCCTAGTTTGCACTTGTTTAATTTCCATTTTTTTAAAATAACAATTGTCTTTAAATTTTGTACAAGCGGTTAAACTTTGAAAAACAGCCTACCATTTTTCCGCTAAAGTGAAGAGATCCGTACAGAGGGTAAATTGCGCTAAGCAGGCGATAAAGTGGTGCTATAAGTTTGCCAAACAAGTTTAACGGTTCGGATTACGTATGTTTGACGTGCTTTTCGTTTATGAGGTAACGTGATCGCGTGACATGCGCGTTTTGCATGTAACCCTTGAAACTATTACAGAATAATCTTAACGCATTGAGTTTCGATATTCGATTTTTGGAGTTTGTGTGTTGCTTGCGAAAATTAATAATAATTGGTGAGGATATATTGATTTTACGTTTTCGCGGAGTACGTATGGAGAAAGAATAATCGCGGGAAAATATAATAGAAGATATTTTTAGATGCGATAAAAACGGTATATTCGCCGAAAAGTAACGATTCGGAGAGCGATGAAGATTATGTGAGATATTTTGTTTTTCATTACAATTTTATTCATATTTAGAAACTAAAGTTTTTATAAAAATGAATGTTTCCATAAGTAAATGAATGTTTACGTTGTGTGTATTGCATGTAAGTGTTAGAATGTGCCGCGTACTGAAATTTCCATAATGTGGGCGATATATTAAAATTCGAGTTTAAACAAAAAGTGAAATTTGGTCAAGTTAGAAATTTAGCTTATTGCCCGGTTGGCACTGTAGTAGGTAGCGCTACACTGATGTTTTTTTAAGGTGGGTGCCATTGCTCGGTATATTAAAAGTCGAATTTGAATAAAAAATGATATTTGTTAACGTCAGAAATTTAGATTTATTGCCCAGTTGCCACTGTAGTAGGTAGCGCTACACTGATGTTTTTTTAGGTGGGCGCCATTGCTTGGTACATTAAAAATCGAATTTAAATAAAAAAATGAAATTTGTTACGTTAGAAATTTAGCTTTATTGCCCGATTGGCACTGTAGTACGCAGCGGTACATTCTTTTTTTAGGTGAACGCAATTGCACGGTATATTAAAATTCGAGTTTTAAAATTTTCGTTTCTAGTAATTAGAATTTTAAAACTTCTGTAGTACTTAATTATAATGTAATATTCAAATTTTTAATATTTGGAATTCGGAAAAACGCGCCATTTCAAAGCTGAAGCTGGAACGCGATCGTTATTGGTTGATGGCTTTCGCGCGTAGTGACGTAATTTAGGTTGGCGACAAAACTGTAGAGCGCTTGGCGCGAAAATTTGAAGTCGCGCCAATCCCGTACGGATCTGGTAACTTTTACCAATTTTTCTTATTGTAATTTGTTTCCTTATTATTGCTAGGATTTTAATTTCTTGCTAGTACAATTACCCAGCGTAGCGTGTGAAAAATTACTATCATAATACTAAAACTATTTGTTTATAAGTTTAAATACATTATTTATTTTTGAGATTGAATTTTTTTATCATTCTGTTCACTTTTTCTGAATGTTGCATAAAAAAGTTTGATCAAAAGTGTTTAGATCATTTTATCAAAAACATATAAAAATGCTTTAAAAATTTCTTTGTCTAGTTTAAGAACTATGTATTTGTATAAGAAAGAAATATTCATATCATAAATGTTTAAATCATAAAAAAATATTCGTGCTTAGTAACATGAAGATTTTAAACAGACTCTCTACCTTTTAGAAAATTATGGAAATGGAGGGTGGAACATTGTATTCTAAATTAAATATGAATACATTTAAAAGTTCATAAAATAAATATATTTTTAAGAAATAATTTTATATATTATGATTTCTTAAACACACGTTACAACAAATTTCTTTTATACTGAAGAAATCAATACATTAATTATGTAGTGCGATTTATATAAAAAGAAATTTTTGATTATATTAATGAAGTTTTTGATTATATTGATGAAGTTCATGAAATGTTTGATTATATTAGTGAAAGTTTAGAAGTTTACTATCAATATTGTGAGCTTTAGTCCTGTTGCTCATACTATCTTGATAAATAATCGCTAGAAAATAAAATATTTTTTCAAGAAACTTTGTGTAAAAAAAAATGAGGTATTTTATGCAAATAGTTATGTATATACATAATGAAATTTTATATTCAATATGAAATTTATTTATTTAAAACAATGCATCTAATTGTTGTATATATATATATATATATATATATATATATATATATATATATAGTGAATTGAAGCTCTTTTACTTCTTTTTATGTCACTAACACTGCTTTTCTGATACAAAAAGGTGCTATATAATAATTTTTATTATACTGTGTTTATGAACCAAATTTTATTTCTTAGTTTAAATGAATGCATTCAAAACTCGTATGATAAATGCATAAATTTATTTGTAGTGGTTGTACATACATATTAAGCATATATAATTAATTTTGAAGCTTTTTGTCAGCCTTCATTCATTAGTTTCATATCTGGAAAGAAGATATGGAATGTTAGTGATGAAAATATATTCAGCTATACATTCATTGTGCAATAAAAATGCCAAATGCATAAATAAGTTTGCTTTATACAAAATCGTAAATTTTGAATTTTCTTCAAAAATGTAAAATTAATTTGATATTTTCATAAAGTACAGCTCTTCTTCCAAATTAAATAGGAAAAGTTACTGAAACTTCGACATGTCTTCAATTATTGTTAGAATATTTATTAGAATTTGAAAAATAATAATTAAGGATAGTTGTGTAAATTGAATTCGGTCAGCTGGAAAGTTAGCGCCAATTCAATAAAATTGACATCTAACCGTTTCGCGTTGTTCTCTAATGAATATTTCATAAAAATTAAAACAATTAAATTAAAAAATATTGAATTTTTTAGAATATAGGATAAAAAAATTGTGGTATAGTTTATTTGTAAAATAATTAAACACACATGACACTTCAAATTCGTTACTTTAACAACAAAAATAAATGATTTAAATGAAAATATTTTTTTAATTCATTTACAATTAGGCATGAAATCAGAAATAGCTCTTAAATCTGAACTCTCTGTAAAGAAACAAATATCTTATCAAAGCAACATCTATTTGGTACGTAGAGTTCTATTGACGTGAAATTGTGTTTGGTGCCATTTTTTTCTGATCCATGGACTTTTACATGCAAAGCCACAAGCCTAATTTTTAGATCAATTTATTGAATATTAATGTTTATCACAGGAATTTTATACCTTTGCTTAATCTTTTAAATAGTTGGAAATTCCCTTTTTTAAAGTAATTTTTTAAATTGAAACTTACTGTTTTGTTATCCATGTAATCCCTTTAATCCATGTAATCCCTGTAAAGTATTTTTCAGGGCATCTTTAACTAAAAGAAAAAAATCGTCAATTTTATATATATATGTATATAATTTCATTTAAAAGCTACAAATATAGAAGGAAGTAGAAGTACAGTGGAATTCTAAAAAATTAAATAACATCCTGCAGATTATTATCAAAATTTCTTCCATCAGATTTAAGCTGTCTTATGTAAATATACTTTTATGCTAGTTGAGAATATATTTTTTTGTAATTTAATAGAATTTTGTGATTGATAAATTAAAAAAAATGTTTCTTTTTTTACTATACTTGTTTCAACCATTTCAGTTAAGTTAATGTTAAATAATCACCATATTAATGTTTAGTTTGAATTGTCCAATCACAATCGTTAGTTTATTCTGAGATATGATTTTTACTTGTATACCATTTAGAATGTAACTTAACAATTGTTGCAATAAAAGAATGTTTTATTGTTATTGAAATATGTATAATGACTTAAAAATGAGTTATGTGCAATAATTATTAAAGAAACATTAATTAAATAATTTCTTTTCACATTTAAAACATAATATTTATCATTTATCTTATAATAATTATGAAAAAACGTTAATTAAAAAATAATTTATTTTTCATCTGTGGAACAGAATGTTATATCGTTTATAATGATTCAACTCTAAATTAAACTATCCCTTAAAGTAAGAAAATATTTGGAAATATTCGTATTTAATTATTTTAATTATGGATTCCTCACACTTGTCTGATCAATTTTTCATTGTGTCAACGAAATTAAAGTAGCAGTTTATTTTCAACGACACACAATGAATGTAATTTAGTGAAATGTTATATGAGTATACATCAGTGGTATCATATTATTTAGCACAGCTGCCGTATAATCTTGCGAATTTCTGAATTTGGTGGATATTTTTTGGTGAATATCGTTGATTTTCTGGCAACCTCGTGTTTTACTACGTCATAGAGATCGAGGAATAAAAAGAATCATGAAGAACAACGGTCGCCAAAGCGATGGTCCACAAAGAAATTACACTGGTCCCCAAAAAATTGTGGAGTATACTTATTCATCAACGTTAAGTTATATTTTAAGATGTATTGTGTATGAAACGTAATTCAATTCATAATAATGCGTGAAAAATTATAAAAACCTCTATTTCATAGAGTAACGCCACTAAATAAGTCGTAATGCTGTAGCTGTACTGTTTTAGCTATATGTTTTGTCTCTCCTCGTTTCACACTCTTCTAATGTTTCACTCTCCTGTATGCCGCATGTGTATATCAGTTCAATCATTTATAAAGGTGAGCTAACGGACGTATTGAGTATCAAATATATTAAATATATTAGTTGGGTTATTAAGAAAGTTTGGCACAAGTGCCGTATAATCCATGATTCCAAATTCTGAATTTTTTGGCGTTTAAGAAATGTTGCCAAGATGACGTATCATGACGTGATCGGTGGCTTAGATACTAGGGTTACCAAAATAGAATTTTCTGCATAATTTTTATAGTTTTCCATATGTTTGACGTAATAAAAACGAGGTTGCCAGATACATAAGAAAATCCCCCAAAATATCGCCATTCTCAGAATTTGGCATCATGGACTATACGGCACCTGTGCCGAAAGTTTTTGTAGTTCTTTATTTATTTATTATTATTTTTTTTTTTGTAAATTGGTGTTTTTTTTTAAAGATTGGTATTATCTTAAATCTCAACCATGTGGATATTTTCTTTTATTTGATATTTATTGAGATAATATTTAAAATTTTATTGGGATTTCCTGATATTTTTTGGGATCTTATTTCAAGTAAGCAGCATTATACATTCCTAGAGTACATCACACTAGGAATGTATAATGCAAAAAGCTTGATATATTTAAATCCCTTTTTAATTGTTTTGATTTTACAGTTTTTGTTCATTTTATTATAAAGCTTTCATAATTTGGTTACAATTAATAGTTTAATTTTGTTAACTGGATGCATTTTAATTATTCTTAGATCACAATTTCTTTTAATAAATGTATTTAACACATAAAAAATCCTATTAGTGGTCCGCAAGATTTAAGTTGTGAATTCACTGGTCCGTGTGTGTGCGGTCAAAAAGTTTGGCGACAGCTGCTTGTAGAAAATTCTATTTTGTGACACAATTCGTTTGCATTTTTTAACGTATTCTGCAGGATTTCTTGACCTTTAAAGATACTTAAAATCCAGGTTATATAGTTCTGTTTCAATATTTTAAATAATTCTTTTTTATATTAATTGTTTAAATTTGTAACGACATATCCTTTTATTATGTCTTAAATTTTTAGTATTTATATGATATTAAAATAAAAACATCGAATTTTTAAATTAATTATTAATTAATAGCGAATTTTTATAATTTATATTTACATTTGAAAAAATGCTTTTCTTATATTATCTTTTTCTAGAATTATGTGAAATTTAATTTTTATTTTATAATTTATCTATATTTTTTCCGAATGTTCCTATGTTTTCATAAGAATTTATGTATTTTTTCTTAGAATTGGTATTTACATTTTCGAAATTATCGTTCCTATATTTAACTTAGTTATATTTACATTTATGAAATTAATGTTCTTATGTTTTCTTTTTTTAAAATTTTTATAGTTCAAAAGTATATATTTATACTTTTTATTTATCAGGTTTATATATATATATATTTATAATTTAGATGCGTAAGCTTTTTTCAGGAAAGAATTTATTCCGTCACATTACGACATCTTGGCAACATTACTTTGTCACCCCCCCAAAAAAAAAAAAATTTAGAATTTTGTATAATGGATTATGCGGCAGATGTGCCTGTTTTAGTAAGAATGTCAGGAAAAAAAAACATTAAGACTAGATTTCTTTTCATTATTTATAAATAAGTGTTTTCTGAATATAATATACAATGAAGATTATATAAAAAGAAAAATTTTAAAGTTATTTATCTTTTCAGTGTCAAATTCTTACGAACTTATTATTGTTATTACTATTATTATTTTTATGTTATATTTTGATGTATTATTTAACAATAAAATTTATAAAAAATGAATTATGAATCATTTTTTTAAGAATTAAAATTTACTGAGATATCCTTAATAATGCAAACTCTGTTGGTAAAAATTTAAGGAAAATAAATTGCGTGCTATGAAGTAAAATATATTCATTTAAATTTCATAAAATGACAAATTTGTTTCATTAGTAAGAAATTCTAAAATCCTGGAACCAGGGGGTACGTGTACCTTCCTGGGGCTTGAGCAACCACCAGGCGCGTCGGCACGTGGTGGATAGCTGAATGTCCTGTAGGAATGACAGGATAGCCTTGAATATAGAATCAGAGGCCGCGAACCAGCTCCCGTAAGCCCTGGTGTTATGCGATCCGTGCCTAGGGCTAATTGGCACCGCGGTATTGGTGTCTTAACGGAGCCTCTAGTTGCTTGGCGAACTTCTAGAGTAATTTGCCTTGCTCAGTAACTCAGGCAATGCTGGGTGGACTTATATTACCTGAGCTTTTTAATTGTTATCTTGTGGCTGAAAAGACACAAGAAGTAACAAACCTTTCTGCATTTGCAGGTGATGCCTCTAAAGTAGACCTTGCTGAAAAAGACAAGGGAACTCAGAGGCAATCTTGTAAAGAGGCAGCAATGAATCCTTCACTTGAAGTAGAAATGACCTCCAAACCATCTTCTTCTGGTGAAAGTCAGGAAGCTATTCCTAGCATGACTGACTTTCTGACCAGATGGTCAGCAAGACCGTATCTGCTGGAAATGTCATATGCAAGAGGAAACGGCAGAGCATGTCATTTACGAATGTGAGGCTCTTGCCCTCCCTAGATTAACTTCTTTAGGCTTCATCCATACTAGAGAGTTACACCTAGACTCCATTAAAGGGTTATCGGACTTTATTAGTAAAGTGGGTGACCCGAGCAACTGGAACTAGGAAACATTGGGTTTGGAGTTAATGGTACAAAATGCTGATAAAAGCAGAGGTGCCCAATGACATACAAACCCAATTTTAAGAAGAAGAAGAATTCTAAAATGCTAATTTTAAATCAATTTTTTTAAAATTAATTTTTAAGAAAAAGATAAGAATATAATATACTTCTCCAGTATAATTAACTTTAGGAGGTTACTCTTTTTAAAGTATTTAAAACATAAATCGTAGTCGTTTTACAATGTATCTTTTATTTAGATGATAACACCTTATTTTTTACACTAAAAGTATGGAAATTTATTTAAATTGATTTAAAAATTGCGTTTTAATGATTATACTAATAATTTGTCTTCATTATCTTAGACAACTTACCGTCACTTGCTGTTCCTAGAAAGTTAAAGCAAAAGATACATATTAAATTCATAAAACTTATTGTAAGACATTATCAAGATAACTTTGAAATCAGTATGTTAATGAAGATTACATTACTGTTCGATAAATTACCAGTTGTTAAGCAAATTGTGTATCTTTTATCAGTCATTAATTAAACTACGTATAAATGAATTATTACTAATCCATTTTTAGTGGAATAGGAAATTAAGAAATAAAATCCAACCCATATCCATCGTGAAACTTGATATTTTAGCTTTAGGACTTAAAAAATATTTAAAAGATTATTTAAAATTATCCGTAAGCGAAATGAAATTGATTGTAAAAACAATTTATAACACACACAACACTACAAATGACAAAATCATTTAGAAGTAAAACTGTTAAATGCTTTTGTTATATGCTGTGTTGTGTGTAGAGAAAAATCGAAAAGGGGATCGATTTAGTTCACAAGTGCTAAGTGATAAGTTATCAAAAAGTGATAAGAAATATCGAAAAAGAATGAGATATATATGATTAATCCAAGAAAAACTTAGATTGATCATAAATATCTAACTTTTTCGGTTATTTTGACATGTCCATATTTCTACGCTTTTATATGAAAAGTAGTTTTCTTTAATCTTGAAACTTCTGCTTAAACATCAAAATGTCTTAACAAACAGAACAAGGTTGCCGGAAACTCAGACCACGATGGTACAAATTTCGGTTATTTCAGATATTTTATATTGCGTTAACACGTGTTGTTTTGACACCACGTAGTTGAACAGTGCAATAAACGAAGTTCATTGTAAGGCATTTTAATATTGGCAGTGTAAATTGCCTTTAGCAACACCTTTTCTTAGAGAGTTTACCGTATTCTCGAGTTGTAAGGTGGGAAACACGGAAAACTTCGAATCACCTATCTTTACAGACATGTATGAATGTACCATCCATCTCCCATTGCTCAACAGCGACTGGAATCTCAAGTTCCGAAGAGAGCTGTCCAACCACTTGGTAATGCTGATATTTCTACATAACAGAAGCGTAATCTCTAAGGTTCAAACCCAAATTTGCGAGTAAAATAAGAGATGACACTAAATTTTTTTCTAGCTTCTCTTAGGAACGCGCATTCTTTTCGACAAAGTATGCTCGATAATAAGGCATGCGAATCGGTGAAGATGTGGAAAACTATAAGGAAAAGCGATACCAAAATATTCATTCATATTCCAAGAGATAAAGAGAATATTTTGAAAATCTCTATATTACAGCCAGTCTATATTTATTCCCATTGCGACCAAAGACCCACCGAGTACAATCAATATACATGCTCGTAAAATCTGTGGAATCGAAAGTCCTGTGGTCGGTCGTTGAGCAGTAACCATGGGTGTAATGGTCTGGAGAAAATTTCCTTCCCTTCCAGATCAATGCCAAAACTGAGGGAGTGGATCCTCTGGTGGTGCCACACATCAGAGGAGGCAAAGTCGTACTTTCACCTTCGTGGTGCTACGGTTAAACAAAATACAAACCCTAATGATTTAAATTTGCATAGCCAACAGAATAGTGAGCTTGGCTTATCCAAGTGTCATAAGTAACAACAACAGCACCATCCATTCTTGCATACTCTACGAAAATTTGGGCAATGACAGAAAAAGTTAAAAATATCCTTTCTGTTTTTTGAAAGAAAAAATTTTGAGAAGTATTTTTTGCGGCATTAAAAGCAACAGCATCTGGAGGAGAACTAACTCTGAACTCTACGAATCTTTTAAAGAATTAGATATAGTAAAATATATAAAGATTCAGAGAATTTAAAGGGTCTGAACACCTGTGACACACACACATTGGATTCTGAGAAAGACAAGAACCTCTCCTGGGCTGTCTGGCCATTGATGAAAAAGGCTTGTTACAAAATAATTCTTGATTTAATCCCTGGTGTTCATAGAAGAGTTGTTGCATAAGAACAATACTCAAATGAAAGATCTAAACTCTACTTAATATGGCGTATTCCACTTATTGGTTCACATGAACATTCCCTAGCGCTGTGCTGGAAATCAGATGTGATTGTGGCTCCCAAATTGATCTCGCTAGGCTAACAAGTGGCCATCTTAAGTGTATTTCCTTTGACAGTGGCAGAAAAATCTATCCCATTTGCAAAAATGTTAAGGCTATCCTGCTTCACCGCATCATATTCTAGGCTGTGTCGGATTTTCACAGGGGGATTTAATATCCAATTTTATTACAGATTTTATAGCGGTCAATATCCTGGAATTGATCTAATATGTATCTGATCTTTCGATAATAATCAACACAACATTTATATTACTCACTAATGATTAAATACGCCCACGAAAAGTTGTTATTTTTAAAAACGAGAGCGAAAAAAAGCAGATATGCACTTCCGAAACTGAAAGACAAAATCGCAATAAGTTTTTAACAGTAATTACTTTTTTGATCCTGTTTAAAATCTCCAAAATTATCAAATTCTCAAGATTAACCAAGAAAGAAATGTTTCTTGATACTGATAGAAGACAGTCAAATGAGATTTAAAATGGCTACATGCAATGCAATTCGACACCTGTTGATAGATTCAAATTGGAATTAGTAGAATATATCCCCCATTGGCGACTTGTGTGACTTTTTTCTTCGCCAAGCAATTCTAACACTGTTGCCACTTAAAAAGAAACCTTATGTATGACCCAAAAATGACGTAATTTTTGGCATTAGGTAGCATTTCAATCGGCCACACGAGAGCCACAAAAAACATGCTCTTACTTGAATACCTTAATTTAGAGTATGCTTATATTATGTTGATGTAAAAACTTTCTTCCCAATAATTTATCATTTTTATTTTATTGAGAAAAATCTCTCCGTATTATTTTTGATAATAATTTATAGGAATTTTAATAAATATCAAATGGGTTGGTTATTGTGAAATATTTAAATGATTGCTTAAGAACTTTTAATTGTGTGTATTTCTACAACTCAAAATTTTCGCATTTTTTTAGTTAGTAGTAAAACTTACCTCGAATCCCTGTTCCAGCTAGTAAAAAAATTACATTTTATTAAATACATACTTTAAATTATTGATATTCATTTTATAAATGGAGATTATCCTATCGACTTTTTCTGCAAAATATATGTTGCCAAATATTGCGATTTAGTGCCAAATGTTGCACTTGGCAATCGAGGATTTAATGTAAGTTTATGTTTTATATAATTTTTTAGGGCATGAAGTTTTAAATTTATGCTTAATAATTGAAATATAAATTAAAAATCAAGTTCTTATCCATTATTTTCAACTATAAATTAACAGCTGTTTTTTCCTTAATATTTAGAAAAAAATTAATATTTGCAACATTTGGAGACATATTTTTTCGCGAAAATGGTCGAAGCGATAATATGCAAATACCGATAAATACATTTAGTTAAGTATTTTAATGCCTAAGATTTTTTTGCTGATAAACATGTTACACATAATTAATCGTTAATTTTGTAACTGTGTTTTATTGGTACAGTTGCCATATAATCCTTTCGGCGCATTTGTGAATTTGTAGTATTTTTTGGCATTTCATTGTTTTTTTGGTAACCTACGTCTCTTTTTCTTTTAGAAGGATAAAAAAATAGTAAGTTTAGTCAACAGTATTCTGTTTTGGTATCTCTAGATATATGTAATAATTTTATCAGCTTGGCGACATTTTTTTAATCATCAAAACATTTTAAAAAACACCAAAAGGATTATACAGCAGATATGCCATTTTACAGTTATGAAATTCATGACAATTAAACATGAAATGTTTAATTTCTTTTTAATATGTGAACTTTATCTTAGTTTCATCATTTCATTATAATTAATTTCAGTATGAATATGTAATTACTTGACTGATTTTGCCACATACACAAACTATTTTTCTATCCAGTGAACAAATAAATTCAGGTATTTTAATGATAATTAAGCATAATTTTCAGACCTCTCTTATAAATGGAACTTAATATGATTTTTTAATTCGGAATAATATTTATATGTTACGCTTTATTTTTAACACACAATTTTTTGAAGCACAATAAAAAAATTTCAACAGGTAATTTTTGATTCTCTGATTATTGAAATTTAAATTCAATCTCTTGAAAGCATCTTCCGTGAGATATTAATGATGTTTTGTTAAAACATACGTATTTTTTGCAAATATTGATAAAGTCATCGTTATTTGGTGCTGCAAGGTCAATTATAGAGAGGACACTTGTATGTATAATCATAAACTGATTCTTGCTAGTTTGCGAAAATGGAAATATACAAGTATATGTAAGAAACACCAAATCGAAATTTTCAAAATTTCTTTATAGTAACGAATTTAACGAAATTTTCAAGATTTCTTTATAGTTCACTATTATATATAGTGACCATTAACATGATTATATTGTTCGAATTAAATTGTCATAAATGCACAAGTCAGCTGAAATGTGATAGTTATTTTCACAATTACCAGTGGTATAAAAGTTATGTTGCATATTCATCTTCAAATACAATATAACGATTTTCTTTTCTTAGGTTTTAATTTAAAAATTCCTAAATGATGAGACACGGACTGAAGACTAGTGGATGTTTAATGAGGTTACAGTTGGGAACATATACGAATTTGCTAAATGGAACGCGTACAGCATGCCAAAATCCCTGCTTCAACTGAGCATGTAGTGAGTAAACAAGATTTGGAAATCTATGGATTTAGGATAGTTACTTTGAAAGTATTTCATTGCCCTTAAAACAATGGCCCAAAAAATATCTGAAGAAGTAAGAACATTTTTTATCCTACGCCCGACCTTGGCTTTTCAACCATCAGTCTCTGTCGGCCAGCCCAATACAATCTTGAAGGTGAATGAAAATTCATCTTCCGCAGAATTTCTAACTGCGACGTCCGAAAGTCCAGGGCAAGTGTGAAGATGGTCACCAGTCATGTCCTCCAGTCGACAAAAAGGGCAGATCGGAGAGTTCTTTCAAACACAAATGGTGAAAGTGTTGAAGAAAATGCAGACAATTTTTCGAGAAGAAAAAAAGTTCAACCAGTGGTATCCAAATGAGTGTTGAAATGGAAGATTTTCCTTTTGTATAATTCACAGACCATGGCTTTAGATATTATATTGCGCAGGTAGTTACTCGGAACTTTGGAATCATCATTTAATTTGTTGTTGTACCATCTTCAAGTCATGATAGTATTTTTTTCCGGTAAAACAAAACCCAGCAGAATATAGCATGTGCTATGCAGTGTATATCATGTGATTTCTAAGATTCATACCTGAGGATAGTTCACTTACATACACACACAGCGGTTGTTGTTGCACCAGCATGCTTCCCTGTTCCCTAGCTCTGAGCTGCATGCGAGTGCCGAACTATACCTGAAGGTTAACGGGTTTAGAAGGCTCGCCCATCATCAAAGTCACTTTGCCCCATGGTCAAGTGACGAGGTCATATCTGAGATGGTACTCTCTTCTTCCCCTATACATCACACCAGCAGGAGGCATTAAATACACAGATTAACGTCTCCAACCCAAGAAGGTCCAGCAACCTAGTGAGGTCGAATGTAGTCTACCTCCCAATCCCTTCCCGCAGCAAATGAGGCTTCTCTTTGCTGATCTCAACTGCGCGAAGTTACCAAGTCACAGGAGTTCGCATTCGCAAAACAGCAGGCCTATATGGCATCTCCCGTACCTATAAATATCTAAACAAAATTTATGAATAATGTTATTACTTAACTTTACACACTATATAGTGGAATTCAACATCTGTAAGATACTTAAGAAAAACACTTATAGCTATCAAAGTCACGGAATTAGGCTACAAGATTTTATCAGAAGCATGTTCCTTCTCGTGTGTTGGTTGTCTTAATATTATTTGCTGATTATTTAAAGATCGCACAATTTTCATCACTGTTATATGTTCCGTGTTCATGTTAGTTTTTTGTTCTTTCAATGAATATTATCCAAAGGAAAGTTTCGTTTCTGATGTCCAACGGCATTTTTGTGCCGAAATTAGAGAGTTTGTTTTTCGTACATTGTTCCAAAATTCCACATGATTATTTATTGAACTGACGAAGATAAATAAATGAAGTATTTTGTGATATTAGCAACAACAGCAACTCATGCAAATCACATGACTATGATATTAACTATATTATTTAATGGTGTTCTAACTTATATATATATGTGTGTGTGTGCTTGTCAATAATATTTTCAATACTCCCTGACAAAGCTGGCATGTTGGTGCTCCATTTCATTTGTTTTATTGTATTTTTTCCATTTTTCTTTTATTCTGTATGCCTATTTAAGTGATTCAAATTTTAAACTTTCATATTTAAAAATTTCTTTGGTTATATGTTCTATTCATTTACTACAGGTAAATAGTTTGGTCTTTTTGCTTTATTCTTCTTCTTTTAGCAATCATTCAAATTTTTTAAAAAAGATTTCGATTGTTCATATTTTGGTAATTTTATTTAAGCTGCTTTCGCACTGAATGTATTGCTAAAAATATAGTTTTTGTTTTTATATTTCTATTTATTTCAAATTATGAATTAGATATTTCTAATTGTGCTTTATATATATATATATATAATGATAAATAATAATTTTAAGAGACAAACAAATTATGCAATTAAAATGTTTACCTGCACCAACAAGATCTGAAAGTAAATAAATTATTTACATTTTAGGATTACACGTTATTTAATTTTTAGAAACTATAAGAGCTTGTTTTTAATGAAATTTAAAACAGATGTATACTGGCTGGTAAAATATAAATTAAATTCCAGCTTTGCAATCTCATTGAATATGTTTCTCAAATGATTATGGATAGTACTCATTCATCATTATTTTTAAAGTATGCTATGACACATTATTCTGTACAAAGTATATATTACTTTAAGTATGGATATTTATAAACGCATTAAGAATGAGTGTTCAAAAGTTAGAGAACACAAAGGAAGACAGATTCATTCAAAAAGTCATAAAGAAATTAAAACACACGCACTAATAATTTTGGAAGCCTAATGGGTGTAGTGTTAGCACTCAAAGCGCAGGTCAGAAATTCGATCCTGGGGTTGTGCAAGATCAACTCAGCCTTTCATCTCCTCAGCGGGTCGATAAACTTAAGTACCAAGCATGCTTGGAAACTAAACACTAAGGATTTCGCGTTAGGCTGACTACGTCACAGGGTTATATGCTTCTCACTCCTCATTTAAGAAAAAGTCATGGACACTTTTGCCTTCATATGTCGGGCCATTGAGTTTTTTGAATTATAAAAATTCTTCACTTTGTAAAAACTGAAAAATTTATACCAATATAATTCTTATTTATTATAAAAAATTTCAGGCATTAAAGTATAAAGTATTTAGATAATTATTAATATCAAGTGATTACTTTAGTAGAAAAAGTTAATAATTGTGTTTTAATGACATGGAATATTCACAAAAATAATTACTAAATAAAGTTTTAATTTTAATACTAATGTGCCACGAAGACATAAAGTCTGCGGGAAGCAATTCACAGAGAAACAAACACAACGTTTAAAGATTATTGTTTAGGTTATAAGAATTTACAAAAATATTTCAAATTCACAATTTTTAAATTTACCTGTTATGACAGATTTTGCTGAAAAAAACACAAAAAACAAAACATCAATTGCGTATAAAATATAACACTATTACAATACATAGAGTGTGTGTGTGTGTTTCATAAATAATAAATATAAATAATTAAAAACACTTAATTATAATAAGTATGTATATCTTAATAAATTTAAGCTGGATTTAATTGATAACGTTTATCCAAATGATGCAGCTTGGTTTCCAAGTAAAAAAAAAAAAATGATTAAAAAATAAAATTTACTGTAAATATTTCTAATTCTCTCTTAGTTTATATTAATTACATATGTTATTTATACACAAATAATGCTTTAACAGGTATCGTTAATCATTTAAAATTCTTTCTTTGGATTAAATATATTTTATAAAATTAAATAAAATAAATGAATTAAAAAAATAGAACTTACTTTCTTTCAAAATGGCTAAAATTTAAACGAAATACACAAGTTAGAAATTTTGTCTAATACATTCATTTTTTATTTTTTAAAAATATATTTATAAAAAAATTACATATTGAATGCAAATATTAAGTTTATTAATGTATAGATAAAATAACAATATAAGGATCTATTTAATTTCTGTTTCCTGAAGTAAGAACAAATTTAAAAACCTCTTAAAAATGTAAATATCATGAAACAGATAAGGGAAGATTTACTATCAGTTAAAATTGTTCGTACTCTATCATAAATGACATTGTAACTTCTCAGTGACTAAAATATTTCTTAAATTTGTTTATATATATCAGCACCTAGAAACGTTTCTGTAAGTGAAAGATTTCGTCCATTTTATTCTGCGAGCTGAGTAATTTACTAATTAAATCATAAAAATCAGAAAAAATATTAATAATTTGGTTTTCTATTATGTTTATTCATTACTACTCAGTTTTACACATTTATTATCATATAATAGAACTTTATAGTGTAGCTAGCTCACCAATCAGTGAAAAATTTTATTGTCTTAATACACTATTGGCCATTAAAATTGCTACACCAAGAAGGAAAGCAAATAACAAAACGATATTTATTGGACACATACATTATAGTGGAAAGAACAAGTAATTAGATTTACAGGAAATTAGGATGTATAGATCTTGAGAAATCAGTACCCAGAGCAGCCACCTCTGGCTGCAATAACAGCATTTATCCGCCTAGGTATGGTGTCAAACAGAGATTGTATGGCATGTACGGGGATCTCAGTCCATGCAGCTTCAACACTATGCCACAGTTCATCGACAGTAGTGGATGGTGAGTAATGACGTGCCAATCGCTCGGCAACCATTGACCACAGGTTCTCAATTGGTGACAGATCAGGAGAACGTGCTATCCAGGGTAACAGTCGAACCTGTTCTGAATCAAGGAAGTTCAGAAAATTACGGGCAGCATGCGGTCGTGCATTGTCCTGTTGAAACAAAGCATCAGGGTGGCCTCGAAGATAGGGCAGAGCCACGGGCCTTAACGCATCGGAAATGTAACGGTTGCTGTTCAAAGTGCCGGTAATGCGAACAAGAGGTGATCGAGACGTGTATCCAATGGCACCCCATACCACTCCAGCAGATGGGCCAGTATGGTGATGTCCAATGCAAGCTGGCAATGCGCGTTCTCCACGATGTCTCCAAACACGGATGCGGCCATTATGGTCCTGTATATAAAACCGAGATTCATCTGTAAAGATGACGTGATGCCATTCCCGCGTCCAGGTTCGTCGCTGATCACACCATTGAAGGTGCTCCTGTATGTGACGCAGCGTCAATGGTAGCCGAAGCCATGGTCGCCGTGCAGACAATCCATGCTGCTGCAAACGTCGTTGAACTGTTCGAGCAGAAACTTGTTGCCTTGCAAATGACTCCATTTCTCGACTCAGGGTTCGTGACGTGTCTGTACGATCCATTGTGACCATGCGGATAAGATGTTTGTCTTCTCTGCTGTTAGTGATAGGGGGTTGCTGAGATCCTGCATGAAGTTCCGTATGATTGTCCTGAACCCATCGATTCCATATTTTGCTAACAGTCATGGGGTCTCGACCGACGCGAGCAGCAATATTGCGGTATGATAAACCACAATCTCGGTTGGCTATAATCCTTCCTCTATCAAAGTCAGACACGTGCTGATAGGCATTTCTTCTTCTTACACGAGGCATTACAACTTTCTTTGCCGAAAACAACGTTGAAACGGAAATTGAGTATGAGAAAACTGCTGTCAAATCTCTGGTTTTATACACATTGTAGATGTCGCTACTGTCGCCTGCTTTGTATGAATGCGCTGAAAATCTAATCATTTGCATATCACAGCAAGTTCTACCAGTCATGCAAATTTCACGTGTATGGTGTCCCGCTTTCTTGGTGTAGCAATTTTAATGGCCAGTAGTGTATATTTGAAGATTTTGAATTAAAGTTGTTTATATCTTAGAAATTATATCAAAAGGTAGTTTACTTTAGATACCATACAGTTTCGATTCCGTTAGACTACATCCTAATTTTTTGATAACTTCTAAGCGTTGTTTTATATCCACTACAATATTTTCTTTCTATTATTATTTTTTATCCTTTTTAAAAATTCTATAGTCTTTAATTTCTACTTTTATTGCCAATTTTTGAAATTAAAAAAAATAACTATGAACATTATCGCTTAGTCAGGTAAATAAAATTCACTTACTTTTCCCAGCGTCAACCACTGCAAAAATAACGATAAATATTTATAGGTTAATATAAATTCAAAATGTTATTTGGTTTTCATTAAAACTTTTTTTCATTTTTTTCTTAATGAAAGATATATATATATATATATTCATTTGAAAATGTAATTATAAAAATTACTGAAACAGAATCAGAAACAAGCTGCTAATGAGCGCATTATTGCTACAGATTAAGTCAGAAATGTATTAAATTAAACAAGAAACTGAATGCTCTAATGAAAAAATTTCTCTTCTTTTTGTATACACTTGGCAGTTATCACTAAATGGTGATGACATCCCCATCTAGAAATTGAATAAAATTAATTTGGTCATATCTATGTGTTGTGGATAAGCATTTCGCCCGTTGTTATCAGAGCTTTCATCCATACGGACACATTTCAAGATGATTATAGATGGGAAATGTATTTGAGAATTGTATATAAGATGCCCAAAGTTAAAAATCCATTATATCTTGGAAAACCACAGAACATAAATGATTAAAACTTTGAGAATAAAGTATATTATCAATCAAGCTTGTTTTGTGTATGTTGTATATTTTTCTGTATTTGTACATTTTGTCAAAATATTAATACATATTATTCTTATGTATTGATATCTTGATATTTGATGCTGAAAACATTTTATTAAACTCGCAAAAGACTGTTACCAAAAGCATGTGCAAAAGTGCTTAAAGTGCACTTCGATCTTAAACTAAAAGCAGTTACATAATTATGAAACAATATGTACAATGAAAGTAATTATGAAACAATATTGATGGGAAAATTTTTTTCACATCCGAAAATATAGAGGAAAGACAAGTGCTAGCGTAAAAATTTCGCTGATATAGATAATATAAGCAGCTCAAAAGTCAACGTCCAACGAAAAAGTCATCGCCAACGAGTTGAAACTATTTCCGTATAAAGCCAAATGCACCAACCATTGGCGGCGATAGAACGGCGACTGAAATTCGCCAACGATGAAGTGGGTCGCACCGATAACATCACATTCGATCTGAAAAAAATTTATTTTGAATGATGAATTTCATTTTTGTTCTCGGTGGGTGTATCAGCAAACAAAATGGCAATTTGGGGACCAGGATACCCTCATTTTGAAATCGAGGATTTACCACATCCACTATGTTTACTGTCGGGTACAAAATGGCGACTCGAGTAATAGTCGGAGCTATTGTTACATGCTGGTTAATTGTTTCATCCTTGCTATTTAAACAGATCCTGAATTCAATTTGCTGTGATTCATGCAAGACGGCGCTAGGCCACATAGCACATCCAATGTGCTTACTCTGCAGACAGTTCTCTTTCAGAATCGTGTGTATGCTTGGTGTTATGGGGATCATAATTGAATGAGGATAAACTGGCCACCTTAATCTCCTGATCTCAAGCCGAATGAGTGAATTCGAATAGTTCCAAAACGGGTTTTGAGGTGAAATGTGGGATTCAAAACAAATGGAGACCATATTAGTAATCTAACATTACTAATATGTCTGTGGTACACAATGATAGGCATATCGAAAATGTGTTTTCCCAAATTTGGAAAAATAAACCTTTTTTTATGTGATGAGAATAAAACGTATTTATTCTCTTTTTTCGACATTTTATCTTAATTTTGGAACCCTTTCTTTCTGATCACCCTGCATACGATTACTTAAAGAAATATTATTTGAACGAATCAAAGAAAGTCATAATATCAAAATGTTAAACTTTTGCTAAAAACCATACATTTTTAAAATTGGAAAATATGAGATAACCTTAAATGGGAGAAAAAATATGATTCATTTACAAAATAATAATTTTAATATTTATATTTTATATAAGATTCTATGCATTCACGATTCTTTGCCACAGATTTTCTTTTTACTCAGTTGAATATAAGCTAAAAGTGGAATATATTTCATTAAATGCTTTTATAGAGTTTTATAACTATCATAAATCTTCATTGATGTTTTATTATATAATCATAGCTATATTTATGAATCGTCTTTTATTACAATCATACATCTTTAAATGAAGATTTTAAGGGAGTAATTTTTCATATTTCATTACTATCATAAATCTTTTGATTAAAAATCAGCAATTCTGAAACGAGTTGAGGAGAAAATAAATTTTAAAACATTTTAAGTGTTTCAAAATATCAGTATAAATTTTTGATAAATTTTTTTGAAGAACGGTTACATTTCATTTTCAGATAATTGTTGTTAAATAAATGCCATCGTTTTCTCATTACTGAAAATACATTATATTGAGAATAAAAATCAGATCACTTTTGTTAATTTACCTCCTTTTGGAACATCTGTAAAAAAAAGAAATATTTAAAACATATAGAATATACGAGTTACACAAATTTATTTCACTACAAAAATATGTTTCGATTTATTGCATCACTTTATTTCACATCACTAAATCATTTCAAAAGAGCAGTTATTGCAAAATATTCTGAGATAAGTTTAATATTTTAAACAATATATATAATCGATAGGTTTGAGAAATTCTATGATAATGAATATTAATACATATCTCAATAATTCAGAAATCATTAATGTTAAGATATGTTTAAAATATTACTAAAGTTTCTATTTAGTGGCTTATAGTTATTTTATTATTTAGACATGTTGACAAGATAAAATTTGTCAATATTTTACACTACAACTACTTATTCTCATGTCATTGGAGACAACGCTTAAAAATATTGTTTTCAAAAACTTACTTAACAGATACAGAAAACTTGTATGGTAACATATGCTTAAATTGTATTATTTATTTGTAATTGTAAATTAAAGAGTAGATTTCATAAACTATAGTTATGTTACAAAGATGTAAATATTTTTTTACAAACTTTGTAACGGTAGTATTTATGGTTTACTTGGCGAGATTCTTGGCGACCACTTGGCGAGATAATTGGTGACTTGGCAAGATAAGGCGGGAAATAGATTGTTTTAGAAACTTTCATCACCTAAGCTCTAGGGCCATTATTGAGCTAGATGGCCTGGAAGCTTCCAGAACCTTGGAGAAAGACTTGGACTTTCACGCCAAGTAAGCTATAAATACCACCGTTCCACGGACCGTGTCAGTTTCTGAGTTTTTCTAGCGGCAATGAGAAATTGGATAAGACGGTCAGTCTTGAATGCTAGTTTAGAGCGTAGAAGCTATTGTTTGTCTGAGATATTAGAGCTTTCTGTAATTGGAAGCTGTTTCCTGTGGTGTTAATTGTATAAGATCTGTGGAATTATAATTTCTACTGCTGGAATTTTCTGTATTTAGTCAATTCGCTACGAATAAAATTCTTGTGAATTTTAAAGTATTTCATCGACTCTCAATCAAAAAAAAAAAAAAAAAAACAAAACAAAAAAAAAAAAAAAAAAACCCGAAACATACAACTAATAATATGTATTTAAAATGATACAACTAATAATATATATTTAAAAAAATATTTTTTAGTATAATGCTTTAAAATTTTCAGTGTATAATATGTAATAAAATATCTTTTCTCAAAAAATATTATTTACAAGTATTCCTTTGTAAAGTCATGTTTTATTGAAAAATATAGCTTCATATTTGTTCACTAGTATCACTTGAGAAATAATTAAAAATGTACGAAACTTATTTACGTTAGTTTAAAAATATACTTACTCCCTGTAATATTTGAAAAAAATTGTAATTATTCATAAAAGTATACTAACAGAGAAACAAACATTTAAAAATGATAAACAAAACTAATATGAACTATAGTTAAAGTTAGTTTTTAACTTATAGTATATAAACGATAATTTGTTAAAAAGTTAATATTAATCAATCATCAAAATATTAATTTTGAAAATAATCAAAATCTTAGATTTTATTAATTTGATGAAATTTTATATTTATTAAAATATTTTCAACTGTCAATTAGCAAGAATTCAACTGTCAAATTTTCAGTAACTATAAACAAGATTTATAGAAAAGAGGAATATTATGCAAATAAATCATATAAATTAATTCGTATCTCAAGAAACAACATTAAAATAAAGTAAAGGCAAAACTTTATTATTTTTTTCATTTGCTTCTGAGTAACTAAGAAGTACAATAAGTAATCTATGAATCTATCGTAATGCAAAATTAATGTTAAATGCATGTAGACTTACAATTTTTAGTTTATTCAATAAATTTTATAAACTAAATTTTTCCATTATCTATCATTGAGAAAGGGAAATAGATCTTTTCACAACGAAATAGAGTTATAGAAGTTTACTGTAATTATATTTCTAGAAAATACTCATATAATAAGATGGTATACAAATTTCAACACTGTTAATTTCCTTGAAAGTTTTATCATGAATAATTAAAATTCGGAATTATTTGAATTTTCTTGGTAAACTCTCAGAGTTAGGACGGAAAAATTATAAGAGTTCATGAAGAGATGTTAATATCTTTGATAGATTGATCATGAATGAATAAAATTCAAATTATTAAAATTTATAATTTAAATTTTATTGGTAAACTGTCAGGATTAGGTAGGGGAAAATTATAGAAATTCATGAGTAAATGACTAAATTCATGCAACATAAGCAACTAATGTTTGGCAAGAAATACAGCAGGAAATATTCCGAATTTTGCAAAACCACATAAGAACTTGACATTTTTTTACAAGATTTAATACAGGAATAGTTTCCACGTGTTTCCATTAACTTATTTTGTTCGTTATTTGAAGAATTAGTGTCTGAGAGCAAAAATAAAATGCTACAGAATTTTATGTAATGCAACGCGAGTATAATAAAATGAATTCTTACCAGTGTCCACTGTAAATATAAAAACAAAATATAGTTTTATTGTTTTAAAGTGAGACTTAAACATAAAACATATGTATTCTTTTTTCGTTATTATTTTTACATATTTTGATCGTTATTTTTAAAAATATAATGTACATTTAATTTTTCGTCAAAAGAACAATTAATCATTAGCAATGACATCAGTGTTCAATATATCAGGAAATATAAAGGATATTGGATCGATCAAAAAGTAATTTTTTTATTAAATTATTATTATATAAATTTTCTTATTAAAAAGTAATATTTTTAATAAAAATTGATATTTTATTAATTTATTTTAATTGTATAACTATTAAGATTTAAAGCGGAATCCTTAGGAAATAATTATGTACATTATTTTGCAGATTGAAAAGTTCATATAAAAATTATAATATCATAAAATATAAAATGCAAAAAGACATTTAAACTTTTAAGTATAAACCTCTAAAAATATTGCAAAGTTATTAAATAAAATCAGATACTGTGATTAACTTGAAAATTATTTCATTGTTTTTCTTCTTTCATTTGCAAGCACATTTCAATGATATTTTGCTTTTAAAAAATTATTTCCTTATCGCAGAAAAAAAAAAAAAAAAAAAAAAAAAAAAAAAAAAAAACCAAATATGAACTGAACAGTACCCAAAATTAATTTTAAGGCATTGTTTATGATTTAAATACATTTTTTGAACAGTTTATAATATAACCATACAGTGGATGTTTAGTCTTGTCTTTTTAATTTTTCTTTTTCTGCTGTTCTATTGTCCATGAGTTAATGGTTTGAATCAATGGAAAACGGATCTTCAAACTGATGTTTTAGTCCTAATAAGAAACGATTTTATTAAAAAAAACTTCGATAATATTCTCAGATAATTCGGTGGTGAACTTCGCCTTGTTTGCTGCTGCTCGAAAAATGTGATTGGAAAGCAAAGCAACAAATTCGTCAAGAAGTTTGATTTACGACACCATCTCAATATGATGTGACCTAGATAAAATGTTTTTTGATGTCATTGATTGTTTTAAGCCAATGAGAATCATAATAAAGGGTCGTAATCAGGATATCAATGAAAGAAACAACTAATTTAAGATTAAAACTATCATAAAGATACTTACGAGTTTGTGCGGCAGCTATAAAATGTAAATTTATAACATATATTTATTTTTATATAAATTAAATATATTCATAACATTGATTTCCATAAATACTGATGAGCAATAAATATTTATCATAAACAATATGTTAAAAGCTGCAATTTTGTTTGTGATAGCGTTTCTTTTAAAAAATCTTTTGATATTAGCCTATAAATATTTAAACAATATTTTTTAATATTTGTTAATTTTTTATATTGTACTTTACATTGTTAGCAATTAGTTTTCAAATTGCTAGTTTCAAAGTATCTTTATCAACATTATAGAATTGTGAGAGAAAGAGGTATTTTAAAATATATATGATTTAAAATAGTCAATTTTTTGTTATACTTCAAAATAGATTATGAATACGGTAACACACATTCTATAGAGCAGTGTTTCTCAAACTTATTTCTTCTACCGCCCCCTTTGAAAATCAATTATTTTTCATCGCCCCCCCATTTTTTATACACTCCTAAAACTTAAAAACCACAATTTCATTACTTTAATTAATTTAGTTATAGTGTGCTATATTGGTCGGTTCTGGTGTTTAAACTTACATTCTAATTAGAAACTTTTACCAGTGAGAGCAATTAAAACGCAAACTTTATAATATTAATAATAGATTTTAATCAAATTAAAAGAAACAATATAGATAGGTAATCAATTTTAGTTTGTAAACTAATCTAATGGGATGGATGAATTTGATAATTTTTAACAAGTTTGTTGATATCAGGTGGGATTTTACTCAAAAACAGTAACTTGCAAATGATTTCTCTTTTTAGTAAGCAGCGTTGTCACAGTGCTAAATCCTCTTTCATGCAAATATGATGATGGGAATGATATCAAAAATTGTTGAACAATCAACCACAATCCAGGATACAACTGCGGAATTGACTTTTGTAGCCAAAATTGTTGGTAGCAATTTTTAAATTTGATTTTTATTTCCTCGTTCGTCGTCAGTTCTATAAGTTCTTCTTCCAGCTGGGGTGATATTGCTATATTGACATTTGAAAAGGGATCTAACACCCAGTCTGGTATTTCCAAGTTCAAAATGTCCTGGAATCTTTCAATGAAATCACTGTGAAAATTTTCCAAACGTTGATAGTAGACGAGCAAGTCGTCGTTGTTGCAGGATATTGATAAATTGGGAAAATTATGGAACTCATGTCTGCTGATATTCTTCTTGTGTAAGAGCAGCTTGGCTACGAAAGCAGCGACGATATTTTTTGTTTTTATTAAGTTCAAGTCATCGTCTTGAAGCTGGAAATTCATATCATTAAACAATGTATAAAGGTCTGTCAGGTATGCGATATCATTCTTTGATGTGATGAGGTTTTCACGCAATGCTGTGTCTTTGTTTTCCAAGAACTCTATGACAGAATCAAACAGATTGTAAAAATGAGTCAGACAATTTCCTTTTGATAGCCAACGCTTTTCCGTGTGACAGATCAATCTGTTGAAATCTTCATGATTAGCAACACAAAGCTGATTAAATAATCTGTCATTTAAAGAGTTGTTTTTGATTTTATTGACTACTCTGTTGACATGTTGCAATGTTTGAAACAGTCGTTCACTTAAATTTCTAGCAACTAAATGCTGTCGATGTATAACGGAATGTACAGCAATCACATCAGGAATTTTGTTTTTTAAGTACGACAAGAAGCCTTTTTGACACCCTGTCATAGCTGGAGCACCATCTGTAGCAGCTGATATAATATTCTTCAAGGGAATTCCTTTTTCATCGCAAAACTTTTTCAGTGTTTTAAATATGGTTTCTCCTTTTGAGTCTGTCTCTAAATTTCTAGCAAATAAAAGTTCTTGACTTATTTTTTCATTTTTAATGAACCTCACGTAAGACAACAACAATGCTTCATTAGTTGGTAAAGTGGACTCATCCAACTGAATTGAAAATTGACTAGTCTTCAGATGATTGCACAATGACTCTTCAATGTTTTTAGCTATTTCATCAATTCGTCTTTGCACAGAATTATTGCTCAAAGGAGTATTTCGAATTATATCTGCCGCCGGCTTATGGAGCACAGTAGTTATAACTTCTTTTATCGCCGGCAAAATTAACGTTTCTCCGATGGTGTGTAGTTTACCGGTTTGAGCAATTAACAGAAAGATATTGTATGAAGCTCGAAGTCCGTCATCATCTTGCTTAGCAGCCATCGAAAAAAGTTCCGATACACTTGGCTGAGCATTATGCTTCTTTTCCAGATCTTGAAAATTGGCTACATTTTTGTCCTTCTTATCTGGATGCATTTTATTTAAATGATCTTGAAGTCTTGAAGGCTTCATCACTTCGTTTGAAAATGTTTTTGAAAAGGAAGGTACAAAGGCAAAGATGAGTTTGTCGAATTTTCTATGAATCCATATTTAATATATTCTGCACTGCATTGCCGTTTCTTCTTTTTTGCTTGCGACATGGCTTTTTTTAAAAAAAATGTGAATAAAGTGTTGAACTTAAATACTCGTTTAAAGATAGCGAACGAAACCAATAATGAAAATATAAGAAAAATTGCGAGCTTTTATATAGGATTTAAATACAGCAAGCACCGACAGGAATAAGGCAAACACACACAAACTCGTTTATCTCTTTCGACGCTCAATCGTACTGAGCAAGTTAGGACAAGTATCGATGAACCAGCCCATTGCTACCACGTACAGTTCGTTTTCGTATTGCAAAACCGCCACCTGTCGACCATTCTATTCTGAAAAAGGGGGATACGCTGAGATGGACTTTTTCCTCAGACCGGTTTTTCAGAAGCACGGATGTTAAGTAAACATTTCTCTTTTGTCTCAACCCTATTTTGATGAACTCGAAGCAGACCTGACGCATGCGTAAAAGCGCTGAAGGTTCCTGCAAACGAAAACGGACATTACGTCTACGGAGCACATCATAAGTGCACCGACTCCCGCCCTGAATGTTTGTCACATTCCCCGGAATGTTTGCCACATTTAGCAATTCATGCATTTACACAGCTGTATGCTTTTCGTCATTTTACAACGTACGTGCATACGGCGTGCGGTCTATTTACGAAATCTATGTTAAGTATTTTTAAGTTTTTATACTATCATACAGGGTAGAAATATAAACTAAGTATTCGTTATTGTGTAGTAAGTAGGTTTTAATTCTAGTGAAATTTAAAATATAAAGTAAACCAAATTACAAATCTACCATCGCCCCCTAACCCACGTCAACGCCCTCCATTTTTTCTGGGCCCCTTAACGCCCCCTTCTAGGTCTCAAACGCCCACAAAGGGGCGTTATCGCCCACTTTGGGAAAGACTGCTGTAGAGGGTTGATAAATAAGTATACATATATGTTTCATGTTACCAATTTGCATATCCATTCACAATTGCGTGAAAAAAAGTTTGTCATCAAATATTGCAATTTGTCGCCAACTATTGCAGTTAAGTGATTTCACTCACTAGCTGAGATACTTCATGAGTTCACACTTTTTACATATTTAATTCTCAGCGTATGCAAGTTTTAAATTTATAAACACATTTTCCGAAATCATGCCGATGTAAAAATTAGAATAAATAAAAACAAAAGTTTTTATCTATTTTATTTCAATGAACACATAAGTTTTTTCCCTGAAATCTTGAAAAAATTTGCAACAGTTGGCGACATGTTTTTTTTTTAGGCGAAAATCATTGACGAGATATTACGTAAGAACCCACCATTATTTATTGAAGCCTTATTTGCCGATATTCTTTGGCATATTTTATTATTATTAAAACTGAATCTTTTTAATGACGATTTAAAAATGCATAAAGTAATTGGGCGCTACAAATTAAGCCAATATTTGTACCTTTATTACTTTGTATACTTAAACTTAACTTTTATCTTAGGATATTAAAATTACATTTTTAAATCAAAAATTGAAATATCATATAGTTATTTTATTAAGAATATTATTTTAAAATTATTAATACATCCTGATTTATTAGACAGATTAAGTAGGTTGAATCAATGAAACGCGACATACGAAATTAATTGCCAAATATTGTATGCTTATGCATAAAAAATTTCGCAATTCATTTTTTGATTAAAAAATTATTTTTTAGAAAATAATAATTGAATATTTTAAAATATTACCTATTCCAATGCCTTCAACTGCAAAGAAAAGAAAATCTCATGTAGCATATACGTTGTGTTAACAAACAAACTCTTTATGAGAAAATTTTGAGATAATACTTAATAGTAAAACATAAAAAGGAATAACAAACTAACTCTAAATAATAATTCTTGATTAAAACCTAGACCATTTGATGCGGTTTTCATAAATGTCGCCAACGGTGAGATTCATCTGATTCATAGCCATCACTATACGCAAGAGTTTCGTAATTAAAAAATTGTGAATCGCAAAATGGTAATACATAAATATGCAACTCAAATCTTAATATCGCCAAATCCATTGCATTAAGGATACTAGGATTAAGCTATATTTTTTATAATACTACGCAAGTATACGTATTAATTCAGTGATTTAAGAAAAACGGATTTCTTAAACATGTTAACAAATCATTGCTTATAGTTTAGTTCACTTGATTAAAAATGTTAGATAGTACTTTAAGCCACAGATGCCTTACTTTAGAATCATTTTTGAATTTGCCACTTTTTGAATTTAATATTATTTTTTTAAGGCAACCAAAATCTTTTATTGCGACATTAAAATCAAGAATGCTGATATTCAGCATTCTTTATTGGCAACGCTAGTTTATATGTGTAGTTACCTAGGGATGGGGCTTTGTTACTTTTCTTGTACTTGGTACGTACTGAGTACAGTTACTTTAAAAGTAACAAGTATTTTACCGATTACTTTCTGTACTTGTTACAATTTTTGTGCTGCCATCTATCGGATTAAAATGTAATGACAATTTTTCCAAGTTTTATGAATAGATAAAAACTAAATTAGTAATAAATAAATTAATAATTAATTAAAAATTAATTAAATATATAACATTTTGTATAGTTCCATAAAATTAATTAATATAATTAATGTTAATTTAAATCATTATCATTTATAAATAAGCATCCAGTTAAGGTTAAAATAAGAGCTGATGTAATAATCTATAAAAATATTTCTTTTAATAAATGCAACATTTCAATAATAGCAATTTTTGTTTTTCTTAAAAACTTTAATTTTTATTATGAAGCAATTAAATATAAGTTATTCCCTCAACAAACAGTTTTTCTGTGAAAAATTTTGAACTTATATATTTTAATAAATATATTTCTTTCAGTATAAAAAATCCTAATCTTTTGTTATTTACATTTGTTTTTAGAATTTTCATCTGTTCTAAGTAAATCTTCAAATTATTCGATTGTAATTTTCAAAGTTTTCCAATGTTAATTAAAATATTAAATTAGACGTGATAATATAATTTCTATTTTTCAACCAAATCATCATCTTAATTTTTTGTTTTAATTTAGTAAGATTTTCCAATTATATAAATAAATTTTTATAATTAACTAGCAAATAATTTGTAAAGAATCGTAAAGTGGGAGGATTAATCAATTACAAAGAGATTTTTTTTTAATTTACTTAGAAATATACAATTAGTTTAACAAAAATCAAATTAAATTTCTTATATTTTTCTATTATTAAACATTAATGAAACAATTATAGCAAAATTTTTGATACCTAATAGATAGTTATTTATTTTATAAATGGCGTTTATTTGTTTATATTTTTATGAAATAGATAAACTAGATTTTCTAAAATAAAAATTGCATTAACTCACATATCTTGCTTCAGTTTCCTGAATCTTAATTTATGGATAAATAAAGTAGCTTTGCAATTAAAACTGTAATAATACTTTTTAAGTGAATATGATCATCTTTCATAAAGTAACTTTTATAGTAACACAAAAATTCATTAAATTACAAAAACTGCAAAACTGTTTCACCAATTATCTATAAATTTTATGTTGTTTTAATGTAAAATATTAAATAATGTAATGTTTAATACAAAATACAGGAACTAAAATACATATATTTTATTTACATCAAACTGTAATTTAAAAAATACACATGATGGTATAAATAAAGATAAAAAGTAAAAGTTGACTTATATAAAAAAATTTTTTTTCATTTTGAAGTTCAAAATTAGAATGAATAAACTACCTTTATTATGTTTCAACCAACATTATCACTATACGAATAAAATTAACTGTATAGTAAAAAAATATAAAACAAATTTTTCCCAAATTTTAAATTCTATATATTTATATTCTACATATTCATAGTAAAATATAGTGAAATTAAAACATGGTACAATAAAAAGTACATATATTTATATGGAATCATAATCAAAAATGCACATAATAATAAAAAAACAATGAAAGTATATTAATAGTTTTAATTTATATATTTTGTTTAAAAATTTGGAAACCAAAATAAAATACATTTGTATTTAATGAGGTTCAAATAAATATGTTCATTCTATATCAAAATATTTTTTCAGTTAAAAAAAATTCATTTTATACAATTTTATATCTGGAAATTGATTCTGGTACCAGAAAGTATATCTGGAAATTGATTTATCATAAATTCATTCAAATATCTCGTAATTTTTTTTTCAAATCTTTAAATTATATTACATTACATACATATTCAAATGTTTGCTTTATGTCATCTAAATGGGTGCAGAGTTTACGTTACGTAGTTTCAATATATATACATATATATATATATATATTACTGGCACATTTTCAAGAAAAATTGTAGCATATTAGGCAATATTCTCATTCTTATGATTTTTTAAATTATGTTGTGATAAATTTCGGTTCATTTATTTAAATAGAATTATATTATATTTTGTGCAGAAATTTATGCAAAAAGTAATTTTTTTTTATGATTTAAACTGAATTTACCGACATAAATCTGAACTGAAAACTTGGTTTTATAAAAATAAAGGTAATTTTTCTAAATCTAATGTGCTGGCGTACATTTTAATTTAGATACTTGATTCCCAGTTATATTATTTTGAGATAAGCTAGAAATACGTATTTTCTGATTAAAACTCTAAACGAAATTTAAGTTTTCTATAAAACTACTTAATATAACACATCTTAATTAATTTGCTTAAATGCAGCTCATTATGAATAATGAGCGAATGTTTTTTTATTTTTTAACAGGTACTTACATTAAAGAGTAAAATTCAATATTTGAAATACAAAAAGTTCTAGAAAATTCTCAGAATTCAGTGTTATTAATTATTTTCATATTTCTTTTCTTGTTTCCGAAAATCATCCCCCAATTATACCATTTTAAATTTTAAATACGAATTGAAAATATGCATTTTTATTTACGTGAACAATTTCCCCCAATTTTATTTTCTCATTTTCAGAACAGCAATTTTTTTGATTATATAACTACCTAATTTTTAATGGTAAAAATATTTTTGAAGAGAAAAAATTGTTAAAGTAAAAAATATTTAATTACTTTTAGAAATATTTTTTTAAAAATTATCTTTAAAACAAAAATATAGTAAAAAAAATTCCATTCACTTTTTGTTCAAGCCAATAGAGTAATTTTGGAAACAATGATCAGATTTAAAAAATTTAATTAAAATTAATTAAAAGTTAAAAAATAATGAGAAAAATAAGTCAATAAATATGGAATAATATATAACAAGAATATCAGGCTTTTTTCTTATATTAAAAAGTGACATATTTAAAACAGAAGTATAACCATTAAATAAATGTGCTACAATTATTGATTTTCCCAACTCATTTATTTTATTAACAAACACGAAACAAATGAACTTGCTTTTTTTCTTCATTTTCGCAATAGAAATTCATTATGTACCCTCTCCAGCCAACACCCTCTCCTAAAATACATGCATCTCTAGGGGGTGTTGCTTCAGCCCAAAGAGATTTTCTAATTCCCAAGAATCAATCTTCTATTTTCCAGTTAAACCAGCATCTCATTTCTCTTCTCCTACCCACCCAGCCACCCTTCCTATCATGGGAAGAGATTTCCCAAATCCTGACACAATCTCCTAATTCGTCCGTGTGTATCGATATATCGATGACATTGTTACTTGTACTCGCTCTTTCATTGGCTCTTCTGTACTTGTTACATTCAATTAAGTACACTTATTACTTTGTAACAACCACGTACTCACGTACTTGCTTATTACTTTGTAACAACCACGTACACACGTACTTGCTTGTTACTTTGTAACAACCACGTACACACGTACTTGCTTGTTACTTTGTAACAACCACGTACACACGTACTTGCTTGTTACTTTGTAACAAGCACGTACTCACGTACTTGCTTGTTACTTTGTAACAACCACGTACACACGTACTTGCTTGTTACTTTGTAACAAGCACGTACTCACGTACTTGCTTGTTACTTTGTAACAAGTACGTACTCGCTCATTACTTTGTAACAGCCACGTACTGGTCAAGTACATTGTACCTGCAACTGTCTGAGAATACTCGAACTCGCGCTGACTTTGTTACTGGAAGTACTGAGTATTTGGAAGAAAATGTACTGATTACAGGTTGTTACATTCAAATACTGATTACAAAATACTTGTTACAGGTATTTCTTCCCATCCCTATAGTTACCGAATATTAGAATTAATTTAAACAGTTACTATATACTTAGATCATTTACTAACTAGGCAAACATAAGTTTAACAACTATTTAATTAACAACCGATAATAATACATATAAAGATAAAATTAGCAAGATTAGATTGAATAAGTGCTGTCATCTGTGGGAAGAAATGGGAGTTCCCAACATATGTAACCCAGTAGCTATTTAGAACATTTTGATTTAACTCGTATTCGATTAGAATTGTTGTGAGAATAATTCAAGTGAAATTTCTTTTAAATTAAAAATCTCCTAATGTTTCACAGTCTTATTTAAGATTTTCATTGATCGGTTTTAATTTATTTGTCTGGAAAGAAACAATGACATAACAATTACGTCAGCTTGGCTATATCTTCAATCACCAAAATATTCAAAAATGCGTTAGAAACAGTATACAGCATTTGTACTTATTTTATAACCAATATTTCTCATTGGTTAAACTAAAAAAAGTATTTCTATAATTAATTGTATGGCAAAATATATAATTTTTTGTAAAATTTATAGAAATAAAATATTTAATGTTGAATGAAACGTTTTTTTTAAAAATTAATCAGACTTTGATATTTTACACGACCGTATAGTTTTTAAATTTACATAACATCTGTATTAAAATCTTTCAAGTATATATAAGTTGCAAACAGATTTCGTAAAATTTATTAAATTATCTTGATATTATCAGTTTAAGTAGAATTAATCAATGATTTTATAAATAGAATATTCTTAGATATACTTTTATTAGATTACTAAAGAATCACTTACGTCCACAAATGATATCTGAAAAAGAAGAAAAAATGGTCTAAATTAAACTAAGATTTAAAATTATCAAGAAATATAAAACTATTTACCAATAAAAATAATAAATGACTTTAAATAATACTTAGAATTTGATTAGAATAATTTATGATATACAAGTTATTAAACATTTAACCTGTTTACCTTATTGTAATAAAAAAAGAATTCTAGGTTAATTGTACCTAATTGATTTCAACAAATAATATTCTTATGATAATCATGTTAATAATAAAATTCCATAGAATTATATATATAGAATGATAACAATAATTAATAAGCAAATGAAAAGGTTAAGTCTTTATTATTTTAATATTTAATAAATTTGTGAAAAATATATTTACCATGGATTCCATAATTGACTGAAAATTAAAAAGAAGAGATATTACACAAATATAATAAATGAGATTCACTTATGAATTGCAACCACACTCGTAATACAGAAAACTAAAATAGTTTCTGTATTATGTATTATAATATATAATATATTATTTAAAATTTATTGAGAGAGATGCATTTTATAAATAAAAAAATTAAATAGTGCTAATATACTTGTTTTATTTATAGGAACTCAAATATATTTACATATTTTTGAAAGAAAATTTTAAAATATTATTTTGTTTAATCAATCGAATATACATATATACTTACTCTGACACTCGGAGAGGAATCATTACACACAGAGGACAGTGTGACCACGTCCTATTTAATCACTTGCTAAACTATTAATCCCACTCTCAGTGAGTGAACATGGCGGATCTTTGGTTAAGTCGAGATCCAAACTCATTATTTTCTTATAACAAGGAAAACGACTCGGTATAAGTATGATATATCCCCCCAAAAGATTTCTCACCAAATCTAGTATCCTTTAATTTGATTATATTGCTGTCGATTTGAGCTTTTGTTGCTTTTCAGATTTGTTTTTTTTGTTATTGCTATGTTTGGTTTTTCTCGTGTTTTACGTCACACTTTGGCGTCATACATATGATTTTTTATAAGTAGCAATAGAGCATGAATTTTTTATTCAGCGTTTCCATTCGGCTAACTTTGGGAAATTTCCTGTTCCAAAAACATGTGTTCAGCTTGGTGATGAATAAAGTCGCAAAGATCACAAATTGGGAGGATATATCTTACTACTTCCAACGACTCCATAGCTAATAAGGCACAGTGGCCAATATCATACTAATGCAATGAACTTATGGATAATATTTTTACATGATCTGCAATTTGCAGGACAAAGGGATTTACTTGGCCAAATCTTCTCTTTCACTTCCAAATAAACTCAATACCAGCTTACCCAAGTCTTTTTTCAAAACTACTACCAAAAAGATTATCACAGAATGGAACTCAGGATTCATTTCCTCTCCTAATTGTAAGTGGACCAAATATTTTTTCCCTTCAGTTCAATGCAGAATTAAGAACTACTGGTTTTACACTGACTTTAAAATTACGCAATTCCTCACTGGACATGGGAAATTCAATAGTTACCTTCACCGTTTCCACATTAAAAACAGTGAAGTGTGCAAGTGCAACTCTGGGAGTGACAACCCTTCTCACATTCTTCTTGAATGCCCATCTGTTTCAGAAGTAAGGAATGAGCTTTGTAAAGACTTAAATAACAGGTGGCCCCCAATTATGGTAGACCTAGTTAAGAAAGAGAATTTTGAATTTTTTGTAAAATTTATCCATGCTGTTATCTAATTCATTTTTCATTTTTATATCTCTTTTTTTCTCTCTGCCTACTTTTATTATTATTTTTTTCATCTCATGATTTATTTGGATTTGTTATGTAGTACATTTATTGTACCTTCGGGCCCTGTGTGGTATTCCTTGGTGCACAGGGAGATATTTTTGTTTTCCCAAATAAAAAAAAAAAGGGATTTACTGTAAATAAGTTAATTTTATGTATTGCCAATTGCCGATATTTTTATTTCTTTTATCTCTCTAAAATATGTATTGTGAAACGGTTTTAGAATTCGTGTTTTTCTGTATGCTTTTGCACGTTATTAGATGAAGTAAGCTTACTGAAACTTCTATGCACCTCAGCATGTGATTACTCGAACGTGATATTGTTTATTCCAGACCTTCGATATAACTGTATGCCTTCTTTGCTATGAAAGAATTTTAATACTAGATTTATAGGACTTGTCATTTTGACGCATTTTAAATATTTTTTAGGAAAATCACAAAAACTGATTGCATTTGTGTATTATGCTTTGTATTTGCTTTTATGCGTTGAGCTTTATATTGAAGTTTATTTTCTTTAAAAGCTTTGAAGTATTGAAATTTCCTGTCCTATATACCTTTCTTTACTAATACGCGTCCATTAGACGCGTTCATTATTAAATGTTAAATCAATTATAATTTTCCTACCTATCTTTCTTCCTAAGTTGAACCATAACCCTTCTCAAAAATTTTCTACTTATTTTCTTTAGTTTTGGCCATGGTCTTCAAATTGATCACTTTTAAAATGGCAAGATCCCTAACTAATCAGTCAGCCCATCCCTAGCTCTAGCTTTTGTTCCAGAGAGCCTGGCCAAGAATATTTTCCGCATTGAACGTTCTTTGCTCATTCTAATACCATGACCAGCCCATTTAATTCTCTGATTTTTATGCATTTGATGATATGAGGTTCTTTGAAGGCACGACAAAGTTCTGAAAAAGAATTAATTTTACCCCATCAAAAGTGACAACAATAATCAAATGTTAATATGAACTGGTATCCGCCGTTATCTCCAATGAAATCAGTCTCATCAGTGACAGTAGAAAGAATGGAACGGAGCATGTAAATTGCAGCCATAATGAGAATGAACTTTGAAAAGTGAACCATGCACTAAAATAGTATTGAATGTTAGAAACTTTCTAACACTGCATAATTCGTATTTCGACTTGTGTTGTATGATGCCATTGGTTCCCAAGTGGTTATTGCTGCTTTAAAGAGGTATATAACGGTGAGATAGGTATATAAAAATGCTAGTGTTAAAGAATAATGTTAACCAGAAGATTTATCTTGGAATAAATAAAAACCTGTACAACTTTTGTGTGACTGAACTGAATGGAGTTTGGAATAAGGGCTTTTGATTTGGATATTTTTCAAGCAATGGAAGCAAGCTATAATTTTACAACTAATTTCATTTTATTGTATTAACATTTAAAGGAACATTATTGTATTGAGGTAATTATTAATGCACCAAAAATAATAGCTATGTACATTTTAATTCTGGTGTAAAGTTTTGTTGTTGTTGTTTCTAATCTCCCATATACTTTGACGGAGTCAGATCAGATCTTGTCCACTTCTTGTATCAGACTTCTTTAATGTGGCATTAAAGAAATCTGATATAAGAAGTGGACAATTGTGAATATCCTCCCAATCCAGACCGAGATTTGCTGAAATGATGCCTGTTTCTGTTGTTACCCCAAGAATATGTGAGACTTTTCAAATGTCCAGTGGTTAGTCGGAACAGACATGGGTTGGTCAGACTGCCTCAAGGGAGATATAGGGATAATCCTGGTTTTTGCTTTTATACCAATTGTGAAGCGAAGGTATTAACCATTTTTCTTCGTTTTGGACCTTTTACCTTGAGATTAACTCGAAATAAGTTAGTTCTGAGGAGAAAGGGACAGGATGAGGTGCAAAGTTTAAACTGTATAAGCATTGGATTCCAATTAGATTTGATTTATTGTAATAACGTTCTTTTAATAATTAATAGCAAAATATTAAAACAGCTTCATTTTCAGGTAGCAAAATATTGGAAACTCATTCCATTTGATTGGAATTTCTCTCGACATTTTTAAGATTGCAACATACATTTTCCATTAGTACATTGATAAATTTGTATCTAACATTTGTATCAAATTTTTAATCAATTATAAGGATTAAATAAAGGGATAAAAAAGATTAATTTCTGTAACAGATTTAAAATAACTTACTGCCACTGATTCCATCTATAAAAAATAAATAATTTTTAATATATTTGTTTTAATGGTACACAAAATAAATATTTAGTTTAAAAACTTTATGTGAGTTTTAATGATAAAATAAGTTTTATTTAGTTTTTTAAGTTCAGGGATCTTTTTTATTTATATAAATCTTCTATAAATAACTGTGGAGAATGTTTGCATTTTCTCATAAATTAAAATTAATTACTCTTCATCTTTTACACATGTTTTTTTTTTTTTATTTTTATTTTTTTTTTTATAGCTATCATACTTTTGAGGATTTTTATGCAATTTCCAGCTCTGCTTCATACATTTACATTCATCGCAAAGAATTCATTCATTCGGAGAATATTTTATAAGTGAGTCTCAATTATCTATATCGTATTTGACACTTTTATAAATTTTATACTTGAGAATTAGGAAAAAGAAGCAAAAACATAATAAATCCTTGAAAATATTCTAACTTCATAGTTAAAAAGATAATTGATTGTTAAAAAAGTGAAATTATTGCTTGCTGTATATTTTGTTTGATGTTATTGTTTATTTAATAAAAATTTTTAAAAACAAAAATTACATTAACCAGCATTAAATAAATGAAATGTATTTAAAGAGCTCTTTGTAAATCTAATTATGATACGTAATTCAGAAACGTTGCAAATATATAACTTGAAATATAGCTTAGAAAAATTTCCTATACTTTAAATAATTGAATCTTTGCCTTTTACATTCAGATTTTGATCTGTACTATTATTCAACGACTTTCATGGTATGAACCATCAATGCATTTTATTCGCTTTTAATATTTCGAATTATTTTTTTCAGAGTCATAATTTTTTTCCACAATTTATGATACAGAATACATTTAGACCTCATTTAGCATTAAATATCTTTCGAAATGGGTCGAATTTCACATTATATTTGAGTGGCACAATCATTTATTAGAATGAGTAATAATCGGAACAATAAAACATTTTTAATTAGACCTATAATTCGACGAAACATTTGAAATCCTCATAATCCAAATATTTGATCACACAAAATCTTCAATATTTGAAGTCACTTAAATTATTTTTAAGTCAATTTCCTCCACTTTTTAAAAATCATTTTTTTCTTTTAGGTATCAATATTTTAAACTATAGTGATCATCCATTATTTTACAAATCATACCAGAATAATATATTATTTGTTAATTATTTTAAACCCTTATATACATATACATATTATATATATATATATATATATATACATATATATTTCTGTTTATGTTACTCTTTGTAAAATAGTCTCATCATAATAAATTTATAATGTGATTGTTAAATTAATTTTAGGTTCATGATTTTGAAAGATTGAATTACAAGTTTTAAGTACGATTAAGAATTTTTAAACTATATTGATAATAATTTTGAAAAATAATAAATTTTTTTAAAATTAAATCAAAAATTCAATTCAAAGCATTATTTTGAAGATTAAATTCAAAATTTATTGCTGTGTAATATATTTAACGTTTACTTATAGAATGTGTGTTAATATAGAAATAATTAGTTCAAAGTGTAAATCAATTATATATGTATTAAATTTTTTTTATAAAAGAAAAATTGCTGAGGAGAAAACCTAATTATTGAAGTTAACTTAATATTTGCTATGAGAGTTTACAAATAGAAATTAAATTAATAGATTTACAAGAAATACTTACTTTCGAATAAGTCATCCACTAAAAATATACGTTATTGTAATTATCATCAGTTATTATTGGCATGAAAAGTAATTAAATTATTTTAACATTTATGCAAATTAAAAATTTTTCATAAAATAATTTATTTTACGTAGATATTTTCTATAATTGAATAAATTAAGTATAGCCATGGATTTTAAAGTGATTAATTAGTTGTTGTTGTTATTAATCCCTCATGAGATTTAGCATGATCCTTTATGAACAGTTAGATCTGGACCATGAGTACGTGTATTGCAGAAAAGCCAATCATTAAAAGTGAAGATGATATTAGGTCATCTAAATTTAGACCCAGGCCGTCTAGGGCATACTCCGGTGAGTCAGGTTTTAGATGACACTTGTTGCAGGTTGGAGAAACTTTCCATCCGTAGGATATTTTTATGGAAAATATGCATAAAAGGTTCAAAGAATTATGTTACTAAAAATTGTATTTCAGTCATTATTTTATATAAAAAAAGTTAATTTAAAAAAGTTTTTAAAACTATGATGAGGGACATGAAAGGGAAATTGCATAAAAATGTGCATGAAAAGTGGATTAAGAGTATAGCAATACTTATAAATGAGGTATTCAAATGATTAGAATTTTTGTTTCATTATCAAGGCATAAAGATAGCATTATCGTTGACTACAATCATCATGCAAAAATAAAATGAAAAATAGTGTTAAGTATTAAAATTATAATAATATTAGTTCACAAAGCACAGCAAGAAAGAAATAAAGGTGTCAAATAAGCACATTTCTAAGCTTAAAGTGAGAGAAACAGAGAGAGGGATTCGATGATATTTTGAAAAATCGTTGTTCTTATTGGTTGTAATATATCTTTTCTGGTCCAATCAATGGATTTAAAATGGAAAGATGCTGTCTGGTGCGTTTATCTCGTCTCTTACAGTTGAAAATAAATTTACGTCAAGCGCAACTCTGTTACCTCCCAATAGACCAAAATGCATTTAACAGGTCAGGTATTTGATATTTCGTGTCTTTATGAGTAATTAATGTCATCTGAAGTAGAGAAGAGTTGTGACAAGGGGGACGTGAATAGGAAAATATACATATAAGAAGTCTTTTCAAAATATTCGTTCTGGTGCAATGTCTGTTACAAGATACTACAATAAATCTGGTTAGACGTATACCCTTACATTTCATTATCATTATAGTTTGAAATCAATTCGATCAAAATATTTTGCTATTTACAATGTCCTTTAGATAATAAGACTTACCAACATATCTGGTTTGATGTGTGTACTCATACACTTAATTATCATTACGGTTGTAAGTCAACTCAATCAAAAGATTTCATCACTTCTAAAGTCTCTAATTAGATATTGAAACAAGTCTCGTTTGATATATCTCCATAAGCTCCGTTATCAGTATGGTTTGAAGTCAAGTAAGTCGTGTCAACTTATAATATCTCTAACAAGATATTGCAACATATATTGATGAATGTGTACCAATACACTTCGTTACGGTTTGAAACCAAATCTTTCAATTCTACTTAATGTAAAGCATTGCAACAAACCTTGCTTGATGTGCTTCCATGTACTTTGTGATCATTATGGTTTTAAGACAAATCTTTCAAAAGATTCTGACATTTGTGATCTACCTTAAAAGACATTGCAACATACCTTGTTTGGTGTGTGTGCTCAAACACATCGTTATCAATATAATTTGAAATGAATTTTTTCTAAAGATTTTGTGAGTTACAGAGCAAGATATTCTGCTTGAAGTATATCCAAACACTTCGTTAACGATATTAATTGAGCTTAGTTCGGTCAAAATATTCTGTCAGTTCCAATGCACCATTCAAGGCATTGCAACATGTTTTGCTTGATATATTTTCATACATTTCCTTATATTTATCATTCGAAGTCGACACAAACACTGTTGAAATGTTTCATTATGCCCTAAGCACGTGATCTGATCTAACAATCAAAATTTGACAACAGCCTTTTTGGAACAAGAAGGTTTGAGACAGCTTATTTAATGAATTATTTTTCCTGAAAAAATGTTACATAGTTTCTCCAGAATCATGTTCTGCAACTTAATCTCATGGAACTAGCACAAGTATCTCCAAGTATTTGAGCAGCTTTTTTTTTTTAATAAAGAGATCAATTTTAGAGTTATAAGTTAACAAAAATCAATAATTCTTCAAAGATGTGGAATGAAGCTTTGAGCCACGTAGTAAATATATTGTCATCTCAAATCAAAGACATGTATTTTCAGTCGTGACAATTTTGTGTTATATCTAGATTAGGTTTAAAGTTTGGAGGTATCTTTAGATTCAGATTCTCAGATACTAATGTCATGAAAACCATACCAATTCACATCAAAATGAGTTTTAAAGCAAATTTTCAAAAGCATTTGCCTACTTAATTTGATAAAAATGTTATTCTTTAATATCTCTACGAATCTACATTTGTTCACAATATGCGCAAAAACTGGCTTATATTAATATTGGAAAATTAAGGAAAAAATCTGTTCAAAGTAAGAATTGTGATAAAATTTAGTTATTTTTTTATAAATAAAAAATTCAATTCCAAGATTTGATTCCGATGTTAAAATTATTTCAAATTCTTCCCAAATTAAAATTCCTTCAAAAAACACTGTTTAATGGGTTTTAATGTTATAGGAAAGTGCTTTAATATTTATGGATCACAAGTTTATTAATTTTTAGTGTAACATAATCAAAGCCATCTTACCGCCTTGTCCAACAGCTATAAAAATGAATAAAAAAGATCTTTATTAGTAGAATTATTAAAAAAAGAATCTTAACTATATATTATGACCTATATCCAAATATTTTACAGATTACAAATAATTTACATTTGTAAAATAATGCAATTAAATAGATTCAGAAGAGTTAGAAAAATATTTATAGAAATTTTTATATGATGGAAATGATATGGGGAACTTAATATATAAATATGTATTAGGAAATAAAATTAGGAAAAAAAAACACTAATAGGACTTGTGTTTACTTTCCTTTTGAAAAATTTAAATTTAATTAATTTTCATTACAAATTATTTTATTCCCATGACTTACGATAATTCCCATAGAAAAGAAAATTATCAAATGGCTTTTATTGTTATCAAAACGAACTACTGTCAAAATTATTTCTAACTATAATAATTTTAATAAACTAATTATTTAATTCATGGATAAATTAAGAATATGCTTATTTACAATTCATATTTGCGACATTAAAAGTTATTATTACATTTTACTTTGAAATTTTAGTTTATTTGGAAACATTTAATCTTATAAGCTACTTCTTTATTAAGGAATTTAGTAATTAACGAACTTAATTTGATTAATAAATATATCAAAAGATGTAAATATAAAAAAATTATAAAATATTTAATGTGCTAATAAAATATCAGAATATGGGCGATTAAAGTTTAAATACAAAATAATCTTCTGAAATTATATTTTCAAAATTGGCATTTAAATGGATCATTTTTATGACGTTTCAATGAGGAAAATAGCGTGATTATTTGATTACAATTATTTCTAAGCGATTAAATGCTCCAGAAAAAAATATTAATGTGTACATCAGCAATTTTGCTGTACATATTTCGATATAAAATGTATTTTTGACGTTATTCCAGAAAACATGTATTGCAGTGAAAGTAACCATTTAAATTAAGGACAGAACTTGATTAAGAGCAGTGATTCGTTAAAAATAGACATGATTATGATACAAAAGATGGCAATGGCAGTTCTTTTCCAAAATTTAAATGCCTTTGTTACGACAAGTTATACTAACAAAGTTTTACTTTAATGTGTATTTGTCAAAAAAAAGTTACAAATGATAAATAAAAAAATATACTCACCATTAACAATTCCACCTATGAAATACATTATTTTATAAAATTCCTTTTCCATTACTTTAATCATATATTATTTTAAAGTTTTATAATAAATTACTTAAATATATACCATAGGTGAATGAATTATATGAATTTAAGGAAAGTTGAAAATATAAACGAAATATATATGCATATATTATTTTTATTTAATAAAAAGACAGATTTAGAAAAACCCCTAATTTCCTACTCGGGCATATTTGAAAAAAGAAATATTATGTTGCTTATTTTTACAGATTATGTTAACCGAGAAACGAAACCATGAAGTACACACAGAATTAATATTCATTAATAATATTCAGAATTAATATTAATGTAAAAATATAATTAAATAAAGTTTACATTGAAACACTTAATTATAATCTTTGATTGAAGCTTGAGAATTGCGTTGAAATGGTTTGAAAAAACGCTTACATTATAAGAAATGTAATTCGTCTAAATGTTTCCCAACTATCCATTTCTTTTTATAATTCTTTAGAAAGATACACCAAAAAAATCACAAAAAATCAAAGTGTAATTTAAAAATCTGAAATCTCCATTCAAGCAATAGTTAATTCCAAGATATATACGTAATGATATTATACTTTTCAATGCATAGTTAGATAAAAAATAAGTTCACGAATAATTACCTGTAAAACTAATAACGTATTTTTAAAATTTATTATCGCAATATAAAGACTACTATAATTTTCTAGAGTATTTCATATATTTAGTCTAAATTGTAGTTTAAATTTTACTTAGTATTAATCGTATTTTTGTAACATTAATAAAAATAAAATTTACTATATATCAAAAAAGTTTTTTTTATATTAGTTAAGATATTTTCAGTTACTTATATCACGAAAATTTAAGTATATGTTTGACATTTCAATTTATTCTCTTTAAATTAAGTCAACCTCCTAATTTTATTTTCATCTCACAATCATTCATAAAATTTGTAAAAATTTAAGTGCAAATACAACATTGTTGCATATATTTGCACACATGTATAACAATGCACATTAGGCCTACTGAAATTGAAACGCATAACAGATACTTTCAAAGACTTGTCTTGAAATTATGCATGATAAATACAAGTATGAGTTAATTTAAATTTATTTTCAAAATCTAAACACAGAGAGAATATTATTATATTTTTGTCATTATTTGAAAAAGAGATGCAGTTATCAGAATTAATTTTGTTAATGAAAACTAACAAAATAAAGTGAAAATATTTACCGACTGGTCCAAGTAGTTCTGTAAATAAAAAGTATACCTATATATATGCGGAAATTACTTCTATCCACTTATATTTTAATGAACATTTGATTAAATAATTTAAAATTAAAAGTCAATACTTTCAAATATTGCCATTCAATTATATAAAATGTGAAAAAATATAAAAGTGTATTTAAAAGTAAAACACACACATTTAAACTTTAAAAACTGAAGTAACTTGTTAAGTGAAATTCACTTAAAATTTCACTGGTTTTCTGAGATCCTAAATTTGTTTGAGTATATTATAAACTATTGCTAATTTAAACATAATTATCAAAGTACAGTTATAATTTCAGTGATCCACTATTTTCTATATTAATTTTTACATTATTTCAAGTTTTTTAAGCAAAAATTTTAATAATGACACTGAATCAACATTAAAAATATAAATAAAAATTAATATACTTTTATCAAGTCATATGAAATTTAATAGTTCAAGTCTGCTATTGTACGAAACTACAGAAAGAAAAATTATGAATTTAGTCCTATGAAAATTTATGTTCCAAAATGTGGGTTTAATTTACAAACATCAAATGTAATAGAAATTTACTTTTGCAAAAAATAACATCAATGACCATAAATGGTATATTTGTGTGATATGAAACAATACCACTGAAGTTGTTTCCTATTACAAATGAATATTATACTTTGATCCTACCAGTTTTTGTAAATTTAATTATAATTTTTATGAATGCGATGTGCCTTTTATTATTTAAGAATGAGATTGAATATTCCATATTTATGAATCATTTAACTTTATTATTTATAAAATAAATTTATTTTTACTTACTTCCATTTTTTGTGAGACCTAAAATAAAGTGATAAATTATTAATTAATTATAAAATTAATTTTAACATATTTAAGTTTCATTTCCTTCAAAGATATATTGGCTTGAAATTTTAATCTCTGCTTCAAAAAATAAAACACTTTATGATTCAAAAGATTTTATAGCATACATTAAAAATTTAAATAATTAAAGTCAAAAGGGAATCATTTTAATACATGCAGAAATGAGATCAAAGAATTTATTTTAAAAGAGAAAAATGAAATAGCTAGAAATAAAATACTAGTTTAAAATATTAAAAAGCTTTTAAATAATTATCGTGTCTTTATTAAGCTAGTTTTATGAGACTAAATTAATACTATCAATACTGCAGAGACAAAATAAAGTCAAAGATTTCTACTTACGATTGATTAGATTTCCAACTACAAAAGTGAAAAAAAAATAAACATTAAATTTCTAAGGAATTATTGGCATCAATTTCTCAACAAATAAAAATAAGAATTATAAAATATTTATAGATTCTAAATAAAAAAATAGCATTTATTTATTTAGCAGAAACAATATTTTAATTACAAGTTATACATACATACATATATATATATAATTTTTGTAAATATTATTTTAACTACAAATTAAAATTTTAAAATACTATAAAAAAAACGAGAAAAGGAATACTTTATTATCAAATATTAAACTTGGTTATTTATAAAAAATGTAGAAATTATACTTTGTAAATATTTATGCTCTATAAATCATTATAAAATAAATAATAGTTAAATTAGAACAAAAAGATTTTATTTATAATTGAGATTACAACAAACGCTGAATGTAAATAAGTCTGCGCAAAGCAGCTATGAAACTTACGCTGACTGGCGCCTCCTGGAATGATGAAAATATCGATTAATTAATCAGAATAGACGTTATCAATTTAATATCAATAATTTCATATGACAACATATATTTGATCGTTTGTGTACTATGAATTTTCCTGCATTCCAATATGTATGAAATAAATATCGCTTGACACAAAACTTTAAGTTTTATTAATTGAGATAAACTTTTAAATAAAAAAATATGCTTAAATATATCCTTTAAGCTTATAAAAATATTTTTCTTGATATTAAATTCTTATTCTTATGTAATCCAGTTACATTAATGTGATCACCAAGTATTTTCGACGTCGGCGGTATATAACCAATCACAGAAGACAGGTGGCAGCACAGTGCATGTGCGTGCGGGTATCACAGTGCGGGCTATCACTTGAATCATCGCTGGTTGTTGCAGAAACGGCGACAGCGGACTGACGGGCTGTTGAGACGTGTTCAAGTGAATAGACGTGCTATCGTTGAGCAAGTGACTTTCCAGACAAAAGAGTGGTCTCCCAGATTACTGTTCAGCAAATTTTGCTGCATCTGAGCCTCCGAAGAAGACATCTGGCTCAAGCAGCTATGCTGACTGCTGTTCATCGGCGTCGAAGGCTGGAATTTACACGGGTGTACTGTAACTGGATGTTCACTGAATGGCGACAGACAGCGTTTTCCGATGAATCATGTTTTATTCTCCATCGGACAGATGGACGTTGGCGTATATGACGTGAAATCTCTGAAAGCAAACTCCCAGCAATCATTTTTGGAACGGTTTAGGCTGGAGGTGGGAGTATTATGATCTGAGGAAAGTTATTGACATTCTCTCGGTTCGCTCATCATTGTGGAAGGAACAATGTATCAATATAAGTACCTATTTGTCGTTGAAGACTATGTCGACCCCTATATGCGCATTGTTTTTCTTCAGGATGATGGCAACTACCAGCAGGACATTGAAAGTTGTCGTTCAGCTGGCAGTGCGTAGTTCTAAGGTGCCACCAGGAGGAGTTAACCATTCTCTTATGCCAGCGAACTCGCCTGACTTAAACCCGATCGAATATCTGTGGTACCGGGTTGTTCGCGGCTTGGATCCTCACCCGCATAATTCTTGGCACTGGAGTGGGCATGTCTCAGCATCGCAGTGACCACCTTCAGGAACCTAAATGACTCAATTCCTGTACGTCTTGCAGCAGCTACCTTTTGTATCTCCTCTTCAAAAGGTGGTTAGTTTTATTTTTGACAATTAGTCATATTAATATGACTGGATTGTATATTTTTAGCTAGAATTCTTATTTCTTATTTTTTATTTTTATTAAGAACTTCTCCATGCTGGAAAATTAACTAACAAATAAAAGAAATCTCTTGAAAATAGTTTCAACTTCTTACTCTCTTAGAATTCCTGTACATTATTATGGCATTGCTGTTATATTATTTATGGACGTATAAAAAGAAAAATGTACAAGGAAATAATTGCCATACTCTGAAAGAAATAATTCATAAAGAACATCCCATGAGGGATAAATTTTTCATTTCTTATGGTTATATTATATTATTTAAATAATTGTTTTCTCATAATTATAAACAGTTTCAAAAAACCAATAATTAAAAAACGTAAAAAAATAGGGAAAAACAATATGAATCGTAGAAACATTTATCAAAAATTATTTTAATAATTTCCTTTATTTGCCTGTCTTTTTATATTTCCCGTTTTTCAAAACTTATTTACAACAACATAAAGATTCAAATTAATTTTTTTGCAAGCTGAAAGCAAGTTTTTATTATTCCTTTTGAATATACATTGGCTCATAAAAGTGCTTTTAACATAAAAAGTGGAGCTCTCGTATTGCGCATTAAAACTAAGTGTATATAATTACAATCATATTTATTAAATAACTTAATTAACAAAATTAATAATTAATTTAAATTATCTATCTTATATTATGTGAATTAGTATGAAATATGTAAAATTATTAATATTCATATACATTTGTCTCTAATTTAATTTATAAACTTATTGGAAATTAAATTCTTAAAAAGAAACTGAATAATGTCCAATTTTAAACGAGAGAAATTAAATTTTAATGTTTATAATAAAAATTGTTTGTCTTACGTGACAAGCCTCAATATGATGCTACTAAAATAATGCATTTCATGGAAGGAATCAAATTAGAGCAGCTTACCATTTATTATATCTTTTGCTGAAATATCAAATAAAGCAATATGAGAGTGAAATTTCAATTAAGTTATTCAAATATTTGATTTACTTAATTAAATGTTTTCAACAACATGAAAGTAAAAGATTTTGTTTTGATATTAATATAAAAAAAGTTTACACATATTTTTCCTTAAACAGAAATAAACTAATCTACAATAGTCCAAAATGAAGTATGCATTTTACTCAGTGTCAGATTTATAAAAAAATATTTACTTAATTGATGAGGAAATTATTCAATTACACACGCATTCTTTTAGTTTTTTTGCTAACATAACAAATAAAGAGAGAAAAACTACTTTATAATCATAACGGTTCAGAGAATTTTATATTTTGATGATTGCTTTCCTTATTATGTAATTCAATAAAGAGTATACATTCAATTAATTACATTCAAGTCTTAAAAGTTAAAAGTTAATTATTTAAGGTAAATGTTTTAAATATTTAAGTATTTTTGAAGCATTTCATAATTTTTAAATCAAAGGTAAAATATTTCGTCAAAGAAAAAGAAATGTTAAGTATAAGAGCTGATTAAAACTATATTGAGGTCACATTTATTGATAATTAATTGTATACAAAGATAAATGAAATTTTTGAAAAATATCTCGGTTTATAAAGGTTTTATGAATTTTAGAGGGGTGTTCATAGAATAGTTTTTTTTTTCAGTATTAATTCACTTCTGTCTTTCACATTAGTGAATTTTTCAGTTTAAATGCTTCTGGGCACTTATTTCTGAAATCGGCTTAAAAAAAAGGAGTGGATCCTTTGGTGGCACCATCTATCGGAGAAGTTTTAGAGTAAAGACATATTTTCACTTATGTGGTAATCTGGTTACACGAAAACCGCACCCTTCTGACTTAATTTCGCATAGCCGTCGGATAGCGAGCTTGGCTTGCCCAATAGAATAAATTATTTTTTTCTTATGCCGCGTTACCTTTTCAAGTTTGGAAGAGTGGGATCGTCTTCGAAGACTCTCATACTTTACATTTTCCGGTTAGGTAGAAACAGCTTAGTGGGAGCGAAGTCATTTAGAAGCATTCCACTACTTGACCTGCTCCCTCCCCAGAAATATCACTTCACTGGGAGAACATTGTGACCATGACCTACTTAACGTGTTTTAGCCGCCTTTAATGTACACGACAGATCTTTGGTTAATCCGAGATTCGAACTCAATACCTTCTGATAATGAAAACGACGCCCTAACCAAACAGGCCGCATCAGCGCTGTCATGATGACACGTTAAAAGAGTAAATACGTTTCACAATCATATACAATTTTAGAGATCATCAGATAGCCATCATCTTAAAGGATGGTTTTTGTACTAATCCTGATATTCTATTTTCGATACTCGATTAAACTATGGAGAACCCAACAGAAACAATTTTGCGTACGCAATTTATAATGAATAATTTCAAATATAACATCAGATTTATTGTTAAGTTCTTCCTTTGTCATTTGGTAGATATAGTGGTATTTATAGATTAACATCCTTTTTTTTTAATTAGTTAGCTTATCCTTAATAGCTGCTGATAAAAGCCAACTTTTGCGTTTTTCATTCCAAAAAAGAATTAAGGGTGCTATTCTATATCGCCCGAACATATCTTATCGTATTGACATTTTTTTTAAAAAAAGTTGGGAACCAGATAAAGAAATAACTTTTAGTTGAAAAAAATTATTTTGCAGCCATAAAATTTTTTTCATTATAATGATAATAAAAGCAACAATTTTTTTGATATTTTGTTTCACGTTGTAATACCATTTGGCGACATGACCACCTGTAGCGGTGAAATACATAATATGGATATTTTATTTCTGAATGCTAATTGAAAACATTAGAAACATTCTTCTTAATTTACGTCTATTTAAATCACAGAAAATCATCTAGCACTCTAATAATTTCACATCAATTCCATTTTTCATTCTGCTTAAAGTGTTTGGCACTAAACATTTTGCAATTTGCCAGAAATTTCTCTACTTGCTAAGACAAAATAATTCTTATTTGCAATGTAAATCTTTAAAGTTTTTCTGCCATTTTAGGCTTGCCCATATCTCAAAATTTTGTAAATGAATCCCTTATAGTCTTTCAATCATGTTTTTGATCTATAAATCATATTACGACTTATATTTCATTAAATATAAATTCATTCAAAAATTTTAAATGTGAAATTCGTAACTAATAGTTTTGAGTGTTCGCAATTATTAATTTTTATTTCTGCAATTTTAACTCGAAATAAATTGAGAAATATTTTTTTTAATATAAAATATCCCTTTCGAATGCAGATTATTTTGCGCTTTTAAAGATAAGTATTATTTAGAATAAAAATATGTTTTTTGAGTTATAAATTCAAAAAACATCTCAATTTAAACTGTTTGATGAATTTTTGAATAATTAAGTATCATTATCATAAGATAATTTTTAATAATATGCAAATTTTTAACAATAGTTGGAAGTATAAATTAGCGCTGGGGAAATTTAAGACTATTATTTGCGTCAGAAAAAATATTTCATAGTGTTAAATTTTAAAATTAAATTATCAACTTAAATATTTTAAGGACTTTTCTTAGTATTTATAATATTATTGTTTTCAATTTTTGAATGTTCTAAGTTGGAATTGTTGATAAAGATATGAAATATTGAATTTTACAGACTTATGAATGTTATTGGAAATACGTTCACTTTGATTTTATCTTGCAACAAGTTAAAACAGTACATAAGAAAATAATGTCATAAGCAATTATCTCATTATTAGTCTATCAAAAATGAAAATAATTATTATATTATTTGTTTTGCTCTTGAATATTAAAAAATTATTTGCTCTTGAATATAAAAAATAATTATTTAATTATTTTTTTTATATTCAAGACCAAATAATTTTATTTATTTTATAATTTAAATCAATAATATTATTTTTTTAAAAATAATTTCACGTTCTAATTGATAAACAAATAGTTATACATACCTTTAGATGCAACACCTGAAAAATGTTTATAAATATATCACACACACAGTCAGTATTTTTATAATTCAGAATTATTTAAATTTTTCCTGGGAAATAAGATATTAAAAAAATAGGTACTAAGATACAATGTAGAATTTTTTTGGCAATTATTTAGTAAATTTATGAAAGCTGCAAAACTTTTTGCATTTATTTAAAGTGTATTAAATGTTTGTCAAAAATAATTATTTTTACAATTTATTAAATTATATTAGAATGGTTTAATGAAAACAAACACTTTAAGGCTGCTTAGTGGATATCATGTTACGCATTGCCTTCTTGGGGTTTTGATTTGAGGGCTATTTTCTCACACGAGGGCTAATTACACCAAGACTTACAGTTTGAAGTAGACATCGAACCTTTCCAAGCATCCTACCCATAACCAAGTGGTTGAACAGTGCTCTTCGGAGCATAAAGTATCGGATTCGATACCGGTCACAGATCGATGAATATTGCATTTCTGCTTTTGCAGGCACGTCTGCTACAGCGGATGCTTGTAAATTTTCAGGGTTTCCTCCTTTGCGATACATGAATATAGGCTACTATCTATGAAAAATTCTCTCGAAAACAAGTTACATGATGGACGTTAAAATGCCTTACAGTCCACATTAAATATCCATTTTCAAGCTCACCATGGCTTTTTAAATTATCCCTTTTATAGAATTTACATGTTTGAATTAGTACGCGAGAAAATATAATTACATACAGTAAATATTCCACGTTTTGACAAAACTTTTTGAAATAAACTTAGAAATCATATCTCCACGTAATATTTTTTATGTTAAGAAGATTTGGGGTAAAATATTTCGGTAAACTGTAAACTGCATTTTGATAAGAAAGAACTTAAATTTTAATTTTTATTAAACTATAATTTAAAAAGGTTTTTTTGTGGAACAATGTACTTGGACAAATTTTCTTAATTGAAGAGGAATGAAACTTGTCGGCAAAACTTAATTTAAGAGTGAATGTACAGTTTATTTTATATAAATGAATTAGAAATAATAATCATAAATATACACATTATCTAAACAAACTTTGGTAGCAGATTGAACAATAAGTACATTCTAAACATTAATTTTTGCCAATTGTATGCATTTTTAGATATAAAAAAATAAATGATATTACCGTTTATAAGGCCCTCTGCATAAAAAAGACATACATAAATAATTCAGTTTAAATCTAGAATTAAGAACAAAATAGAATTTTGAAAATTTTCTATGTAACAAAATGTGTAACATTTTTACTCACTTTGGCACTGTTGCACTGTAAAAAAAAATTTTAATATAAAAATTAATTGTGATACATATATATGTATTTAATGCAATGTAATTTTTAAAAATTGTAGAAGCAAATAACAGATATATTTATTTTCATTACTAGGGTTTAAATTTCATTAATTTTAAAATTTATATAGGTGAAAATTAAGTACCTAAGTATTATGTCGTCGACCATAGGAAAGTCACAAAAAAATATCGCACATTTTAATCCTTTTTTTCAAATTGTGAGGAAACACCCAAGTACATCAGTTAACTTATATTTCTATGGACATGTGTGTGTGAGTACAATATCCTTAATTTATGAACATGAGTATATATATATATATATATATATATATATATATATATATATATATGAATTATACTTAATTTATGGACATGAGTATATATATATATATATATATATATATATATATATATATATATATATATATATATATATATATATATATATATATATATATATATATATACTCATGTCCATAAATTAAGGATAATTCAGAAACACACAGAAATGGAACTCTAAAATAAAAGTTTCACATGTAGAATTATCACACACATCTTGAAGAATAATATACAAATTACAAGAAACCACCAGATGGCGCCGATAGTACGTCACAATGAGGAGTGTGTAAGAGAGGCGTATATAAGGAATGGTTTCAAAGAAGTAAAATTGTTCACAAGCACTTTAAAAGCCTTTCAGTGCAATAACCGCATAGTTATGGCACAAAGGAAGTATATGGATGATATTTTATTTGGTAGAATTATCAGCCGTCTGGAATGTGGATGTACCCAGTTGGAAGTATCCAGAACTTGAAATCGCCTAAAGTTTCATCTCCAGGCCTTGGCAACGGTTCAAAGATGATGGTGATGTGAATAGACGTTACAGCACTGGTCGCCTCCGAGTGACGACGCCGAATGAGGACAGGTATTTGGCAGTTACTGCCAAAAGAAACAGACGAAGCACAGCATCAGACCTATCTCGTCAGGTCTCTTCAGCTACCGGTACCAAAGTTTCAAGGCAGACCATGTACAGACGCTTAGGACACTTTGGTCTATATACTCAGTAGGTCTGTCAGATGTGTTTCACTTACCACAACTCACTGTCACCTGCGGTCAGCCTGGAGTAGAGAGCATGCATAGTAAGCACCGCAACAGTGGTCTTGTGTGATGTTTTACGACGAGTCCAGGTTTAGCTTTCAGTCTGTTTCTAGCCGGACTTTCATATGGAGAGGGCCAGGTACCTGTTAGTACCAAGAGAGCACCATTGAATGACACCGTTACGATGGTGCAGGATTGCTCGTTTGGGAAGGAATTATTCTGGATTCCAGAACTATAACCTGCATGTTCAGAATGTAACCTTGACAGGCCACATATATCGAGATATTATTCTGGAACAATATGTACGTTTGTTTCGGAGTGTCATGGGAGCAGAATTTCTGCTTATGGATGACAACGCCCGTCCTCACCTCAAACATTGTAGACGAATGCCTTCAATCTGTGGATATCACCCGTATGGACTGGCCAGCCTACTCACCGGACTTAAATCCAACAGAGCATGTGTGGGACATGCTTGGCTTATGAATTGCAGTCCTTCAACCCCCTCCCAAATGTCTACCGGAACTTCGGAGAGCATTGGTTGATGAATGGTGTAATATTCCCCAAGATCAGATCGATAACTTGATACTCAGTCATGCCTAGGCGTAGTATGGCCTGTATTGCACCATCTGGGGGCATACTATGTGTTAACCATCATACCAATTTTTTATTAATGTTGTCAGACCTTTAGCATCATTTTTTGCTCTTTACCTTTTGTTTAATAAATAGACTTTACAAATAAGTCACATTTGTTTTGTTTCTGTCTCTTTGCCTGAACTTGCATTATCTTAAATTTATGGACACGAGTGTATATTATTTTTTTATAGGTAAAAGCTAACTAAATACATGTTATGTATGGACTTAAAGCTTCTTGGGGCACATATTAATATGTTGTTGGTCTTCCTTTTGCACTCACTGACAGGCTGCATACATCTGGTAAGGCTTTCCACGAGTTTTCGATGGTGGGCATAGGAATTCATTTACAGGTGTCTATCAGAGTTGAAGTGAGTGCTTATAGTGAGGATGGTAGATTTGGCTGGCTACGCAATCTGTGCTGTAATTAGTCTGTTTTCAGACTTTTACTTTTGTATTCTGTGGGATTTAGACAAGTACTCTGATAAAGTCCAGTCCAGTTTTTGAATGACCATTTTATCAATCCGAGTCTGTGCAAGCCTCGATAAGTGAATGAAGAAGCTATCCTGATGGAAGAGAAATGGGCTTTTCCCGAAATATTGCCATAGAGTTGGGAGTGCAGCATTGCCCAGAATCTCCACATACATCTCAAAGTTCATGCTTCCATCCGCGGAAACTAACGGACTTGATCAAAACACGAAAAATATCCCCACATATTTATAGTTAACACCAAATTGAACAGTCGGCAAAATGCAATCACTAAAGAAACGTTCGCCGGGCATCCATCAAACCCAGACACGCCCAAGTGACAGCCAAACTAAAGCAAGATTCATCACTCCTAAGAACAATTTCCACATAATCCAATGACGGTGAGCTTTGCGCAATTCCAATCGATGTTTTTCAATCCGTGGAGTGATGTTCATCATGAGAGCGCGGTCATGGGACCCCAAGTGGGCTTAGCTCTCGATCAACAGTCCTGCTGCTAACACCCACGCCAGAAGAACTTTGCAACTCTTGAGAAATATCTACCAAATAGGACTCCCAGTTTTCTTTCACTATACTTTTCATTGTTCTGTACCTGCATTCACTAAGTTTTTTCGATCTACCATTTCGTTTTTCTGCAATTTAACTACATCGACATTACCACTTCCCAGTTAGATCACTCACAAAGGATTTTGGCGTCCGTAGAATGTTCGCAATCTCACTAGCAGACTTTCCACAAAGGTGGCATCCCACTATAATGCCACGTTGAAACTCACTTAGATGTTTCGAATAACTCATTTCTTCACAAAGGCATAAATACAATCTGACAAACACCACCAGTATTTTTATAGCTTATGCATTTCATTGCGCTCCCACCAGAACCATTTTTCAGGAAGTGTCTGAATAACTTCAGCCAGAGAGTGTGTGTGTTTGGGAATCACTGCTTAATCCTTGAACGATGCTTTACTTCATACTTGCTTATTATTTTCGAGAACAATTGATTGGCATAAAAAATTAATTGCGTTACAATATAGAAGTTTCTAAATGAATATTTGAAGGATGCTATTGATTTAAGAAAATATTTACCTTATACTAGAGATAAGTAAATATTGGCATTTTTGAAATATTTTTAGTATAGATCTAAAATTAAAGCAATTATGGATGTGGTTTATCTTCATTATTTTATCCGTGCAACCAAGTTAATATAAAGGGCTAGCTTAACTATAATATTAATTGACGGATCAAGTTTTAATTGAAAATATAGTGATGCTTAGCACAAACATATACATATAATTGATAAGAATTAAACTTTTCGTTAAATATGATAAAATACAAAGCTCAAATATTCAAAATGCATAGAGAATTTACTTACCTTTAACGTTAGATGGCGACTTGTTTCCTGCACGAAAGAAAATAGAAAAATATGTTCCATGATGCTATATATATATATATATATATATATATATATATATATATATATATATATATATATATATATATATATATATATATATATATATATATATATATATGTAAGCATTATGTGAAAAGCAAAAACACACACACAAGCACATACATTTTAGATAAAAATTACTTAACAATTACGTTAGAAAATTTTGTCTTAAATTAACACGGTGCAATAAAATTTAATAAAAATCTTCAGTGGAACAATTCAATGGAACAATCTTCAGTGGAACATTCAAAAAAGCATTTTTTGTGAGAAAAAGTTTCATAATTTGATTTTATTCTCTTTCTTGATTAATTTCTATGATAAAATAATAAAAATAAAAAATTCAATAACTAACTGATATTTTTACAAAAGAATATGCCATGCATTTCCTTTAGTTATTTAATTTAAAATATGCTATTAATATTTAACACAAAATTTTAAAATGAAGAGATAGGTAGACCTAAGTTTATATTTGCATGAAATAGCATTTTCAGTAAAATGTCTTTCTCGTCAAGTTACGTGTTTTCGTCTTCCAGTTAACAATGCTATATTTTCCTTAACAGTTATAAAATTAAGTAGATATGATGTATTCAAACACAAGAGATTACTTTGACGAAATTATTCATTAAATTAAACAAACAGGAAAAATAAGGCCTCGTGTAATAAACCATAAAATGTAATTTATATTTCTTGTGGGTGGTTAAAGTATTCATATTTAATGCCTCTTAAAAACTAAAAAACTAATGTTGAGTGTATGTTTTTTTACCAACCTGAATTAACCGATCACCACTCACTTCTAAAGAACGCAAGTTGTAAAAATTTAGTTTTAGCTCTCCTTTTTCACTGTGTAGAGAAGTAAACTAAACTGCTTCTTGCAGTTTGATCTTTGCAACTAATCTCAATCTTATTGTTCCAGATATTGAAACATAACTTTTGAAATTATCAAAATTTCTGTTTTATTTAGCATTATATATCTTTCGGATTAAAAAAAAACTATAAGTAGAGGTCACTTTTATGTTGGAATTTATAAGTTTACATATTTTTATTTCTATTCTATTTTATTCTACCCTGTATAATGATTTGATTAAAAGTAAAATTTTCGTCAGCTCTTCTTACCTGTCGTATCCACAACAGGAATTGGAAGTTGTGATAAAGATATGGTACGAACTGAAATTTAAAATATATCATATAAGGACATTTTTATCTAAATATATAAGAAATTTATTTAAAAATATGTTAAAGAAAATTTTATACTAAAATATAAAAATAGAAACTCATACAATGGCATATTTATCTAAGTATATAAAAAGAAATATACATAGAAATATATTAATTTGTAAATTTTATACTAGAATTTTAAACAGAAACTCATACAATGACAAGTTTATCTAAGCGTACAAATAAGAAATATATGTGTAGAATTATATTGAATTGTGTAAATTTTATGCTAGAATATAGAAGTAGAAACTCATACAGGGACCCATTTCTAAGTTTATAAAAAATAAATATTCTTGGAAATATATTAAATTGTAAATTTTATACTAGAATTTTAAAACAAAAACTCATACAATGACAAGTTTATCTAAGTGTATAAATAGGAAATATATGTGTAGAAATATATTGAATTGTGTAAATTTTATACTAGAATATAGAAGTAGAAACTCATACAGGGACATATTTATCCAAGTATATTAATTAATAATATGTAAAAATATATATAAAAATTTTTTAATAATAAAAACGACAAATTTAAGAAAAATATTTAAATTTATAATTTTTAAAGCTTTATTCTTTTTGTATAGTACAAAGAAAGCATTTAATTAAATTATAAACCTGTTATTATTGTTACCAACCTGTATTCTGCTGTTGATCACTGGGGCCTCCTGTCATCGTTACTGAATTTACTAAAGGCAAGAAAAAAATCAAGAATAATGAAGGAATAAACGAAGATTTCGCAGTTTTTATTGACAATTTATGCACTCATTTGAGGCCAAAAAATCTAACTTAAATAATTTATATACTTCAAAATTTATAATTTAATTATTATTAATATATAAGTGGTTTTCAAAATAAAGAAAAATAATTATAAATAAAAATAGAGCTTATACAAATGCAATTCGTAATCGTTATAATATAATTGTACCTATCACAATTTTTTAAAAATTATAAATCATAAAAACACGAGTAAAGTATATGTAACTCAACTAATTTTATGATTTAAATAAATTTTAATGGATTAAAATAAGACTATATATATAAAAAAATACTTAATATAAATGAGCACGTTTACCGTTATTAGCGCCATCTGTTGTGACTGTGTGAACTGAAAAATTAAAAAAAGTTTTCAATGAAATTTATGTGAAGTTCAAAATAATCAATTATCTATCTAACCTAGAATGACTTTGTTTTTATACTATGAACCATATAGCACATTTTTTTTTATTTCCCTTTTCAATAATATATTAAACATTATTTGTGGTAATCATTCAAATTGACCCAAACTTTTTTTATTATTATGGCATATTTTCTATTTTTCTCCTGATAAAAAATTCTGATAATAGAGAATTCACAAAGTTTTGCAACTAAAATAGGAGTCTATAAAGTAGTACTAAATCATCATTGGATATAGGACATTTCAAAAAAATGTTTTTATAAAATATATTTACAGAAAGCAATTAATTTCCCGTACTGGGGTCACCAAACTTCATTATTAATAAATAGTATTCCATAAAAATTAGAAATATATATACATAAGTATTTCATTCGGGATTTTCATTTTTTTAAGAAGTGATTCTATTTATTTATAAATTATAGGGAAACTATTTTCCTTATCAGAAAATGATGATGGTATTTTGCAAAATGTGTTTCTCATAAATTCAACCAATGTCCAAATATTTATTCCGTTTTTTAAAAAATCTATGAAATTTAACCATAAATTTTAATTCTAAAATGTTCAATTATTCATAATGAAAGCTCTGCTGCATTAAGCACAGTGCGTTAGCAGATTTGCAGTAGAGTACAAACGTTTCACCATTCGATTGAAAAATAAGGTGATTTTAAATTTTGGGCTTATATTACTAAGTTATATAAAGTATTTTACATTATAGCATTTATATTGTTTGCAGATATTATATCGAAATGTCAGAAATTAATTTCATACTGAAGCATAGAAATTCTTTTAAAAATTTATTTTACTTAAATATATTTCAGAAGTTTATACAACTTGTGTTTTGAATAAAAAATATCCCTAATATCATTAAAATATGCATTTTATGTAGAAAAAACTTTTTTACAAGAGAAGTTTTATTTCAAAACGGTTTTTTTTTTTTTGCATATTTAAATTTTTCATTACATGTTTTTAATTTACATTAAATTCATCAAGATTCTTCATAAAAATAATGGGAATACATAAATTTCTAAAAATACTGCCTCTCAATTCTTACAATAATTTCTTTTTATTGAAGTGAAATTTTTTCGAGATAATTTGTTTCAGGTTTAGCGGATTTTCAAGGTACATTTTAGTCTGATATCAGTTACTGTCTTACAAATTAAATACATTACTATATTTTACAAATTATTCAAATAAATTACTATCAACGGATAATTTTTCCGTAAGTTTAATTATTATCTCAGTATTGGATTAAATATAAATTGATCATAATTATGTGCATCTAAAAATCAGAAATCATTCCATAAAAGTGAAAAATGAATACATTTCAGCATATAAATAACATGCGCTTACTGCAATTGTATGTTACTAAATATAACTCAACTGATTTTTTGATTTAAATAAATTATAATGGATGAAAATAACTATCTAAATACTTAATATAAATGAGGACATTTACCGTTATCAGCGCCATCTGTTCTAAATGTGTGAACTAAAAAAATTGAAAAAGAAATTTAATATTATTTTTATGAAATCCAGAAGAATCAAACAAAGGGTAATTATCTAGATTAAATACAAAGGAAAAAACTGCATTTTTGGATTTATATGAACAAAAATATACATTTTAATTAGCAATATACACTTTCAAAATTGTTTATTTTATAAAAAGTTTATTTTATAATAAGTTTATTTTATAAAAATATTAATAAGTTATTGTTTCAAAATTCTATAAACTATGCAACAATGCTAAAATTTTAGAAAATTTCTAAAATATTTAAAATATTAAAAGTTATATTTTTTCGAAAAATATTATTGCTAACTAAGAAAATATCGCTTAGATCTGTGATGGCGAACCTATGACCCATGGGTTAGACACTGACCTAAGATTGCTAGGCAACCATTAGTTTGTTTACACGGGTTTATGGAGATATTCTTTTATTTAAAAGGGATTAGATTTGGGTTTATTCAGATTTTTGTGTGGATATTCTATATGCATTTTTTCAAGCACTTGCATTGAAACAGATGCAATTTAAATGCTGTTTATAACCTTCATTTTGATCATTACAGTTATAAAATTACTCAAATGACAACAATTCTGAGAGGAAATTAAATGCAAATATTCAGGGATTTTAACATGCAACAACATGTAATGGCTATTTTAGGTCAAGTATTTAATCGCCTTGTAACGCTAATAGAATAAATTAAGCTCTTTTTAATTGAAAAAGACAATCGTTTCGATGAATCATCTAATTTACAATAGTTAAATAACTTATTGTTTTTAAGTGACATCATTCAGCATTTTAATAAATTGAATAAAAAACTTCAAGGGCATGGGATAATTGTTTTAAGGAAAATAATTATTTATGACAAAACTTGACATCTTTACTAAGGATACTGAGAGGAAAATCTTGAAATGTTTTCCTCAATTACAAACACATTATGAAAACACAGGAATTTTTACAAAGTCAGTTGACATTCAAGGAAAGGCAATTTAAATATATTTAATCATTATGCAGGAAATAAAACAAACTTCTGAAGATAGATTCAATCAATTTAAAATTTGGAAAATACATTTCACTTTATTTTATATCCATACAAAACAGGATTTGAAACAATGCAGTTAACCGAATTTATTTGGCTAGGTATTAGCTAGAATTTGAAGCAGGGTAATGTATAAAGAAAAATTTAAAGACTTAGTAGAAGGAAAACTGTCTGAAAATAGTGCGCAGATAATATCGATCCCATAGTAAAAATTGATAATATTATCTTAAACGTATGAGATTCTTTACCAAATAACTCTATATTAAAGAAAAAACTACAATAGTGTGCAAAAATTAAGAACGAAACGGTTTTTCTAGTGTAGCGTCGCTCAGTAGTGTTCCAAATCGATAAAATTCGTACTAGAACATACTCCAGATGTAAGAATATGGAAAAAGTTTTAAAAAAATGGTTAAAAAGGGATTTTATTGAAAAATGAGCATGGAGCAGAATGACAGAGACGGCCGAAACATCCATGTGACAGCTCTCTAGCAAGAAACACCCAGCTTTTAGTAGGCGATATGATCTCCCCTGACTGCTGTGCAGGATTGACATCGTTTGTCCATACTGAAAATGAGGTTGTCAATAAGTTGTTGAAGTACTTCTGCCTATTCTTCGTGTAGCGCCAATCGCAGCTCCGGAATCATTACTGGCGGTTGGTGACGTGCCGCCAAGTGTCTCTCTAGATAGTCCCACACGTGTTCGATTGGATTTAGACCCGGGGACTATGCCGGCCAATCCATGCGTTCAATATCCTCTCTTTCCAACAACTCAGCCTCTGTATGATGAGGTGGAGCATTGTCGTCCATGAAGAGGAACTGGAGACCCATAGCACCTCTAAAAACGCTCATAAGGAAGGAGAATATCATTACAATAACGGGACCCGGTGACTGAACCTCCTTGGATGACATGAAGGTCAGTACGGGTACCAAGCATGATGCCTCCCCAAACGAGAACACCGTGACCTCGAAACCGGTCCCTTTCGACGATGTTGGAGAGGTTATTGCGTGTTCCCCGCTCTCTCCTGATGTGTATGCGTCCAGAATCGGTAGTCAGGCTAAATCTGCTCTCGTCCGTAAAGAGTATTGTTGATTCGTCCAGTTCTGGTGTTCCCGGCACCACACAAAGCGCCTTCTCCGGTGGGCAGACATTAATTACACAGCGTACAGGTCGTCGTGGGAATAGGCCCCCATTGTGCAGCCTCTTGGCGACTGTAAGCCATGATATCGGTCGTCCAATCGTCTGTTAAAGGTGTCTCGCAATTTCACCAGTCGTCTGCCGCCTGTTCCGCTTTGCCTGTAAGACCATATACCGGTCGTCGACTGCCATGGTTGCTCGTGGACGACCACTGCTGAACCTTCGGAAAGCTGTTCCTGTCGTTCAGAACGCTGTCCAGATTCGTGAAACGATGCTGTGAGCGATTCCAAACTCCGCAGCCACACTTGTCACACCTCGACCTTCCTCAATCTTCCCAATGATTTGACCTCGCGTAAGGTCATCTAGATGTCGTCTACGAGGTTGCCTGTTCATTATTTTACACTGATTAAGCAGCTCTACGTCGTTTAAACTGATATACGCTGTGCAATAGATTTCACAGAAATGCTGAGCGTACACCGCAAGCCTGCTTTATACCCCTCCGACATTCTCCCTTTACGTCATTTTGCGTAATTTGAGGAAGTCCTCGCGCACCTGACCGTAGTCGATCTTCTGATTGGTCTTTCGGTCCGATCTACCTGTTTGTTTCGCTGTTATACTAATTTTTACATTTCGTCCTTAATTTTTGCACACCAGTGTAGTTAATGCTCTTTTAACGATGTTTAGCCCCCAGTATTGAAGTGAAAAATTGTTTTCTTCAATGAATTTTGTAAAATCTTCGAACAGAAAATATAGACTTGACAGTGGATTAACTGCGAATACATTAAACTAATGAATACGAATTGATAACCTTATATTAACAAAACTATCTGAAAATAAACGGCAAAAGACTCTCAATAAATAATTTATAACTAACTAAGTAACTCACGAACTAGTATTAAAAAATTTGAACAAAATTTGACCCACAAATCAAAAAAGTTTGCCATTTTTGTTTTAGATGAATATATTCAAATGAAAAGATTAACAGGTCAGAGAGAGAAATCATAATATTATATTAATTTGATATTTCAGATTTTATGAATAACGGATTTAAATTTATCGTTAAAGCATACACGCATTTAGTTAAATGATATGTTTATAATTTATACTTATATAAATGTATCATACTTTTATATAAATTTCAGATATATTTAAAACTTTATTTTTATAGAAAATTATGATTTTTTTAACAAAATAAAGTTAACATTTTAATAAAAAGTTATACTTTTAATTAAAATTATAATTAATAAATTTTATTATCTTAAATTAGTTATCTTAATTTTAAAATATTATAAACTCAAAAAAATTAAGTGATAGTTTATAACTTGCAAGCTATTTGATATAAAATAGGTAAAATCACTTTTGATTTTACCTGATTTATTTACTGTAAATTGATTGTGAAATATTATCTGTAAATCCATAGTAATCTAACGCGTCGATAATTTGAATGAATTCAAATTTATTTACTCACCATGAGTTACTGCTCCTCCATCTAAAAAATAAACAATTTCGAGTATTTTATTAACTAGTAAATCATCAAATGCAAACAATATTAACTTACATTAAATAAAATATTTGATTATTAGTTTCTTTTTATAGTTAATTAAGTCTACAAATTGGAAATAAATGTCACAAATTCCAAAAAAATCTATGGTAAAACTTATTAACATTCCTACTGTGCTCCTCCGATATTACAGTCATTTGAACTCCGAACAGGAACTACTTCAGATGAAAGAGTAAAGGCCTGCCACGCTGGCCAACACTCTGTAATTAATCCAGATCCAAGCTACCGGTAGTCTTCGTATGGTGGCCATGCATTCCGTTCGTGATTAATGCGACATTTACTTGATGTACGGCCGATGTAACGGAAATGCCTTACAAACTGCTAGGGATTATGCCCGTCGATATATCCGCTGCATATACTGCTGTTGATACGTTCAATAAAGTGTTTTTTCTTGCACCACAGCAGTGACATTATACATTGTTTTTCGCATTTTTGTCGTAAACTATGGATCGTACAGGCACGCTTCTTTGGGCAATTTTTATGTACTTCCAACGAGGAATCTAGCTGTGCAGTGCTTATGCGATCGTTTTGGGACACCCTGTAGATTGACATGCTCTGCATTGTTCCTTCTACACATTTTTAGACGATTTTGATAAAGCACAGAAGGATTACATTTTGTATTTTAAATGCTCAATTTCATAGCAGCCCTTATTCTTAACTATTATTTTGCATCTTAAATTCCTTGTTAATATTTTTTTGTAATATAGGAAAATGTATCTCCTCTTCACATTCTCTCCAAAGTCAACAAAGGGTTGAAGTCTAGAGTTTGGATAATGCAGATTTTTAAGAGTCCAAAAGCACAAAAACCCTTCGCTGATACATTAGGAGATTTTGCAGGAATGTCAGTGAAGAGTATGTTTTTAATTTCCGTTTCTAGTTCCATTCTTTTCTTGTAAAACAAGTGTGGATTGAATTTTGGGTAAGGCTCTGGAATTTCACATTTATAAATTGTCGTTTAAAATATGTTTTCGATTGTATTTAGAGTTGGTTTTGACATTTTTGTCAACTTTTATTTTTATCAGGCCTCAATAGGAAAAACTATCTGCATTCATAAATCTCTTAGAAAAATTTTCTTTTAATTTTCTGAACCATATATAGCACATTTTTTCTCCTCTTTAAGGATAAAAAAATTTATAACTTTTTTGTTGTAAGCACTAAAATAGACCCAAGTTTCATCCAGTGTTTTGAAATATCTCAATTTTTTTCTTGATAAATGAGTTTCATAAGGAATACTCCAACGTCTTCTACATTTATAGATATGATTCGAGAAAGTAGATGATTATATTTTTAGCTTTTTCAAAATTCAAATTTAGGTTAGCCATTTTATTTTCAGTTGAAGCTGAGTATTTTAAAGCATTTGCAACACACCTGTTGGTAGGAGTTTTCTTTTAGGACACTTTTGCAAATATTAGAAAACCAGCGTTTTGTTTTTTGGATAGGAATTTGGAATAATTTTCTTTTACAGTGCCATACTATGATGAAGCTTTTACAGTTCAGATGGGATATATAGCCTTACCTACCATACTCTCCAGATTTAGCAATTTTCGATCATCGTTTGTTCAGGTTTCTACAAAACATTTTATATGTTAAAACCTTTCTTTCAAATGGGAAGGTCAAAAATCACCCGCAACTGTTATTTTATTAAACAAAAGCACAGTTCTTGTATCTGCCAAATTAACACGCCATGCACACTCCAATGGATCCCTGCCCATGTTGGTAATGGAGGGAATGAGTGTGCTGCTGACATCCTTGCAAAGGAAGCTCGTGCTTTGGACCAGCCCAGCACAGTGACTTTCGTTGATGCAAACGCAGCCCCGACGTAGAATTTCCAACCAACAACTCAGTAAGCCATCCATCCCAGACCTTAATTGCCCCAGAAATCTATCTTCAATAACAGCCAGACTTTGAACAGGCCATTTCAAAGGCATGAAAATAGCACCTGATAACACTAGATCCTATGCATCCTGCAGAAACTGTCCAGACTCTGAACTTTCACCAGACCCTATTTTTGACTGCCCAGCAATCATTAGATCCCTGTTTCAACTTGGCGGACCCCCTGAAGAGATTCTCTGCAGCCTCTAGGCCCCAGAAACTGGCACCCCTCTTACAGAAAACTTTCGGCTCTATCTAGGACACGACAACAACAACAACAGATCTTGTAAGCATGGAATCATGTTATTGCTAAAAAGATGGCTATATATATTGGAGCAGAATGGACACAATATAATTAAGTTATGTAAAAATAGCTTGATAACCTTAAAAATATAGGAATTGTTTTGCTTATGTAATCTTCAATAATTTAATGACAGTCTTATTACGATATCTTGGTTGCGGAAAAATAAAATGGTAATAACTGAACTGATGTAAAAATCGGAATAATTTTTGACAGTAAAATACAGGGAATGTCTATTGTATTTGTGATGTAGATTGAAGAATTTGAATTAAGGAACAAAAAGAACTGTTCGCAAGAGACAAAAAGAATCGGAATAAACTGAACAATTCATAAGAAACAGCAATTGGAACAACAAGAATTGTTCAAAAAAAGTAAGAATTGGAATAAGAACAACAAGAATTGTTCACTCACTTTGATTAGCACCTCCTTCTCCCCCAGCTACCACTCTGTGAGCTAAGAAATAAGGAAAAAATGGACATAAATTTATGAATTTCGAGATACTAATAAATTATTTAGAATTTATGTACACCTTAATATTCCCAATACACTATTATTTTTCTATCCATTATATTAAAATTTATTCCCAATGAACTATTTTTATTGAATGGTTTTAGTCTTAAATATGTTCATTTTTTTCCAATTAGACGTAAAAAATTGGCGATACCTTTAATAATTACATAATCTATTCAATTGGTTATTAAATATTAGTTAATATTTTAAGCTTAAGGAGTATTTGCAAAAGCAAATATTTAATCTTAATTTTGAAATTAATTAATGAATTTTATGAACATAAATTATTACATATAATATTAATTATATACAGTAATATCTTGTGAAGATAATAATTAGTAGATAGCATGGCCTGCGTTCCTTTATAATCCCTTACATTATTGTTAAAAATACAAAATTTTAAATAATTCATTTTATAAAATCACGAAGTTTCCAAATTACCTGCCAAAACTATTAAGTTAACTTTACTAAATGTATTATAAAGCACTTTAATTAATAAAAATACTAACATGTGCAAATCTTTCTTATTTATGGAATGTATACAATGTTTTCATTAATTTGCAATCTTATATTTCATAGGCCTCGCATGAAAAAATTAAAACGTAGTTACAAATGTTTCATCTTTTAAAAATGTTATTTCTATTCCCAATAATAATAAAATTGTAGCGTTTAATAATTCTTTGCTGGGAAAAGATATAAAAATTTCGAAACACAATACTTAGAGTCTAAACATTCTGCTGGAATATCTTATTAAATTAGCATCCACAAATTCTGTGTGTCAAATTAAGTTACTAGGCTAATTTTAGAGAGTTTAATCAAATTTGTAAAATTTGAGATTAATTAGTTTGTAATTATGTACATGTACAAATTTGCTTATGTAAATATTACTTTAATTATTCTACCTCACGCATAGTGAACTGAATCTTTATATAAATAAACAATAAGATGGTTTCTTGAGTAAATGTAAATTAATTTTCAAATTGATAATTTGAGAACATCAAAAAAGCTTAAAACTGAGTATAATAAATAATTCTTTACTATTTATTCTGTACTGTTTTTTGTTAACAATTTGAAAAAAAAAAACTTCTTTACATTCACGAAGAAAAACTAAATGAAAATGTAAAAATAAATAAATTTTTTTTACTCACTATGAGTATGAGCTGGTCCTTCTAAAATAAGAAAAGACAATTCATTTTAAAATCGGAGCAATTTACATGTAGGCTGAACATTTAAAATTAATTTTCATTTCTTATCAAGTATTAAAAATAATTTCTGCATTCCTAAAATGCACATTCTTTTGGTGAATGCTTGGATTTCACCATTATTCTGTCAAAATCTAGTTAATGAAAGGCTTAAACTTTTTCCACCAAATTTGTTCTTCATTAGTATAATACATTACATCAATTTTTCCTACGTTATTATATAAAGACAAGGAAATCTTCAGGAAAGATAATGGTTACTTCGGTCAAAAGTTTGATTTCTAAGCACTTTTCGCTAAGTGAATCCAGAAAAACATCTAGATTACCTTATAGAAAATTGCTTGGATGGCAAACTTCTGAATAAGATAGTAACTTTCTAAGTCGATCGCTGCGCCGTCTGACGATCAACATGGAAGCTTCAAACGACTATCGCATCGACAGAGCGGAATACACATCCACGTTTGTTTCGTTATAACTCATCATTGCCTTGCATTTTCTTGATTGAAATTAGGGTTTGTGCAGCAGTAGATAGTGAAAAGTTCAGAACATCTTAAGGAAGTGTCATGGATCTTGTTATTTTAAAAAATGTCTATTTGAGAAACAATCATAATTTGTGCAGGACCAAAATTTCATATTAATATAGGAAATAGTTCGCAAAAAATAACATAATAATGGTTTCAAAAATCAAAACTATAATAAATGTACTTATATAATATAGTTAGTATTTTGAAATTGTTATTAAATAATTATTAGTATTTTGACATATTCATTTCTAAAATTATCTTTAAAGAATTCTCGAATGAAAACATACAATGACACTTGCTTTTGGTCTTTGTGAAGGCAACACAAAGTTGTATATTAATAGAAAAACTTTAACAATTATTAATAAAAACAGAAATTTCAGTAGGAAATTATTGTGCAACAACAATTTAAAATTTAAGAAATGTCGATTCTTTGTTCAATCATAGGAAAAGATAATTGTAATTAGCTAATAAAATTATTTTCCGGAACTAATCAGAAACATAATTTTAAAAGCGAACATGGATTGACTAAAATTAATTAATGCTAAAATTTTCTTCTATGTTAAATATATTTCAACAAGGATGTGATGTATTTCCCAATTTAGAATTTTATATATTCTCTGTTATTGCATTTGTATGTTTATTTGAAATTTACTTTAGTATAGAACTCTTTGATAATTTAATGAACTTAACTGTGTAATATATTTTTAAGTTCACTGAATTATATGAGTTCTATACTGAAGTAAAATATAATTTAAGTATGCAAAATTATATTTGTTTTTGAATCAAAATGCTGAATTAATGAAAATACTTTAAAAGACTGGAGTATAATGGTTACAGTAACTATAGTTAAAATATTTATAGGTTTAAACTTACGTGTATGGTGAACTGAAATACAAAATAGTGTTAATGTAGAATGCATTGGAAGTAAATAATAATAAATTATTGTATGCGTGTCAAGAAAACAAACATATGGTAATATATTATCAATTTACATAAAAGAATCAAAATGATGTATAAATAATTTTTTATTACACTAGTCATAAAAATATTTCAATAACAATAACTTAATAACAGTTACAATTACAAAACTGTCAATATTTCAATATATTCGAATTAATGTGTTTTTAACAGTCACATTTGAATTAAGGGAGAAAAGCACTGCTGAAATCTAATTAATGGACACAATGAACAACGAATATTTTTATAAGTGATAGTAAAAATCATTTAAAAATATAAACCTACAATAAAGATTTTTTAATATCATTCATATTTAAAAAGTGTCAAAATATTTTTAAATGTAAACTATTTCTTACTTAAATGGAAGATTATCAGCACAAACTAAAAGTCTCTAAATATTTCATTTTTAATTTATCCGAATTAAATTTCAGCAAAAAATATACTATAAATTGATGTAATAAAATATTATATTTTATGTTAATAAAATATTGTAAAATGAAATGATAAAATCGTAGGAAACGTAACATGTTTGGCACGTTTTCAAAAATGCCTCCAAGGGATAAATAAGGTTTGATGCAAGTCACCCAACTGTTGCCAATGACGAAATGCCATTTTTTTATTATCGCCAAGAAGTGACACAAGACAAAAATGAAGAAAATATGGATCTCAAAATGGTAAATGTATAAGAAACACCATGAATAAAGCATATAAATCATAAATGAAGAATGCTAAAAATCAATTTGGTAAATTCAAAACCGCTGAATAACAACCGAATCTTCCCAAATCAACTGCTATAGATTGCAAACTTTACCGCCTTCCCAAATATCGCCAAATCCATTGCGTTACGTATATTAGAAATTACCCAATGAAATAAATTCTCTAAAAAGTTATATATTTCATAGATAAGAAACTCACATTTGATGCTAAGTTTCAATTTAAGAAATGTTTTCGATTTAGAACTCAATAGTTCGAATTAATTTTGATTATACAAGTTTATTTCAGTGTTTCGCCGAATTGAAAAATTGTTCGTCTGGCGATAAAGTGCGCCAATTATGACAACCTTCTACGCTCTTGTTTCTCGCTGAAAAATTTTGATGCAGAATTGTAATTGTAGCTGTATAGTCCGTTCAGCGTCGAGCAATGGAGCTCAAATAGATATTTACTATTGTTTTCGACGGATATTTATTTAAATCCTACCACAGTGTAATCAATCATATTATTTATGTTTATCTTACTGTCGCTTTGATCTCATCCAAATTAAATTATGTTGGATAATAATCCATTATCTTTGAATATTATGATACTTGAAGTTATTTTCATGATTATGGTATTAAAAATGAAATCAGCTTTATAATTTTTCTTCAAAATATATATTTTTAAAATCAAAGATTTCAGAAACTGGAAAATATCCCAAATTTTTCCAAAAACATTTCTGATGAAAACTAAAATTATTGTTCCTGAAGCAATCATTATTTAATGAATGTTAGTAATTTGATTGTTCCAGGACATTTTTTAAGTACCTTAAAATCTTTTTTATGAATAAATACAGTAAGTGAAATACAATTTGTCATTTTTATACTACAGTAACAGAATTACCAACTTTACCAGAAAATATCATTTATTGTTACTAGCATACAAAATAATTTTTAATCGTTTTAACCATAATTGTAGTAAAGAAACCAGTCCATATTAAAATGGAAACTTTCATATCTTTTGTCAAAATAAAGGTTAGTAGCATAAATTACCTTATGAAAACTTAACATAATTAAAATATTGAATAATTTTGCAATCACTCGAAAAAGCGTATCGTTTATTTTATATTATGAAAAAAACTAGTGCGAATAGATAACAAAAAAAGTTTCTGTGATGCAGAAATTGATTTCAAATGATTAAGATAAAAACAATGGATATGAAATAACAAGCATCGCATTTTTTATATAATTTTGTGTACATGTGCACTTTTATTGCGTCCTTTTGATGTTGGCTCATAATACTTTATATAATCTTCTTTATAACCCATTTCTTGTATAGTTTACTGCATAGAGACAAAAAATTATATTCTCTTAAATTTCCTTTGCATAGACATAATTAAAGTTTAAAAACTATTCAAGTCCATTAAATTCACTTAAAATATAAATTTAATTGAAAGTAACAATAACTTTTATTAAAAGTGCTTCGGAACATCTTTACTTTTCTGCAATTCAAAAAACTAATATTCACTGTTAAATTATTTTTTAGGTTACCATTTGGTGGCAACAGAAAACTAAACTCAAAATATGAATAAGGTGAAAGAAAAAATTTATTCAATGTGTCATTCGAAATTAATTCATTCTTTCATTTAAATATTAATGCAAGACGTGTATTTTATTTCTAAAATGTATATAAAAACGATTTAAAACTTATTTGATTAAAAGTGCTTTGGAACACCTTTATTTTTCTGCAATTCAAAAAACTGAAATTTTTAATTTCATATTAAGCTAATTTTGGAATTAAATAAATTCAAAAATTAACTTTTATTGTTAAGATTTTAGCAGATAATTTAAAAATTTAAATTATGTGTTTTAAAAGCGAATACTAATCATTTAAATCTTATCGCAAATGCTTGAATACAATAATAACATATTGTCTACATTATTATTTATTTTTACATACTTGATTACTTTCTTATTATATATCTTCATAAAAGTAAAATAGTATTTATATATTTTAGCATTTAAGGAAAAATGTATAAACATTTCCTTAGGTAAATTTTTATTAAATTATTGAATAATAGTTTTGGTAAATCATAATATTTAATTATAAATAAAATAGAAATATTCTCACCATGTATATTTCTACCTGAAATTTGTTCACGAAAAGAAATTTTCATTATTTTTGTTATGTAGTAAGAGAGCACATAATTTAAATAATGTTTTAAGTGTTTACCTTTTCCTAAAAAATAATAACAAATAAGGTCAAACATATTAACACTTTTGCAATGAGTAAAATTTCTATTCTTGTTTACACAACGATTCTTTTATCTGATTTAATATTTTGAGCTTAAGTAAGTTCTCGTGAACTACTATGAAGTTATGAAGAGAGGTATATGACTGTTATTTTCAGTATTTCACAAAATTAATGATAAGAATACGAGATTTATTACAGCAAAAATAATCAAAAGCGTTTCAATGGTCAAATAAGAATTTCCCTCATTTAAAAAAACAACAAAATAAATAGCAGAAATCTTTTATTAAATTCATAAAGGACTTGTTTGGTGTTGCTAAGATCTGACGTAGGAAAAACATAGAATAAAGAATTCCTTAGATATCTTCGCAGACAAAAAAATTTTTAGAAAAAAGTTATAATTTATGAGAGATAACTTCTATTTATTTCATTTTGAATATTGCCTGAAATTTAATAGCGTTTGTAAAATTCTTCAATAACATTCAGCTGAATTGGATAATACTCGAAAGTTAAGATTACCGACAATTATCCATGCCTTATCTTCAATAATTGCAAACCCCTTAAATAATTATATTAGTAATTGCATCGCAACTAATTAGAATAATAAGAATCGCAATTTGTTATTTTATTATTTTTAAAGTATAATTTAATAAAAATTGTACTTTAAATAATAATAATAAATATATAGATATTTATGTATATATATATATATATATATATATATATATATATATATATATATATATATATATATATATATATATATATATATATATATATATATATATAAATAGAGAGAGGGATAAACACAAATTTATAAATTTATGATAACTATTATATATTATAAAATAAACTTTAAATTTTCGTGATTTTTTAAGCATTTTTTAAAATTAGTTTTTGAGCCTAACCTTAATTGAATAATTATGCACACCAAAAAATTATTTTTCGAATAATTTAAGTTGGAAATCATACAATCTTATTAACAAAGAAAAAGAATTCGATCTATTTGTAAGGTGAGTTGAAAATAGCAACTTTTTCAGGGAAATATCGAAAATAAGTGTTATATACAATTAGAGAGAAATCTTATAATTATATACATCTAACTATATAGCACACATTTAGACTTTTATAACTATATATAATTGCTTAATATTGGCGTAGAAATTGTATTGATTCTTTTATTGAATAAAATATATATTTTTGTATAATACATTTATAAGAACTTAATGCTTAAGCTAATTTCAGTTATATTTTATTTCTAAGATACAGTTTGTTAAAATTTTGCCTCAAAGATAAAAAAAATATTATTATAAATTAGTTTAAAAGATTTTTTTGAAAGTGTATGAACAAAATATTTTTATGATGCGGTAACAGTGTGGTATTCTCCAACGATTTTTGAAATGATATGATTACAACTTTTGAAAAGAAGTATTTGTGATTTGGAAGATACAGTGTAGAAATTATATACTGAGAATTCAATAACACTGGCATATTGACAAGTTATTTCCATAAGATTCTGATTCCTTAAATATAAAAAGTATGTTAAATAAAATAGTGCTTAATATTTTATTTAAGATATCTTTTAATTAATTAAATAATTATCTTAAATAAATAATCACATAAGATTCTGCCTCTCTAAATCTAAAAAATATCTTAAATAAAATAGTAAACGCTATTAATATTTAAGATATTTTTGAATTAATTAAATAAAAATCTTAAGTAAAATAGTGTTTAATATTTTAGTTAAGATATTTTTGAATTAATTAAATAAATAGTCATAAGATTCGGATTCTTTAAATCTAGAAAATATCTTAAGTAAAATAGAGTTTGATTGTTATAAACACAAGCAGAATAGGAATAATTTCATATTGAAAATCTAAAAACCAGAATTTTTAAAAATATATTATAGAAAAAATTAAATTATTGTTATACTTTTCAATTTGAAAGTTAAGTTACATTTGAGTTGATTTTTAAGAAATTTAAGCTCAATTGAAAATAAAAAAACAATATCAACAAATGTTGAGAATAATGAATTCCATTTTCATGTCTATAACTAAGATTCTTTATAGGTCATAACATGGTATCTTAGCAGAACTATTTTTATCACCTTTAGTAAATAAATTTAAGAAATAAAATCAAAATTGATCAAATTTTATGGTTTAATTTAATGTTTATTACAGCTTACGAGAAAATAGATATAAAATGAATAAAGTGAAAATTACCTGGATTACCACCAGCTACAAAAAGTAATTTCTTACAAAAAGAACTTGTTTGAAACGTAAATTATAATTTTTTAAAAATAATTTTAATTCAAAGATTTTCTAAAACAAAAATTTAAAGATTTAATTTATTACATACCTTCAATTACTTTAGCTAGGAAATATAAAATTAATTTAATTATAAAAAGCAGTCTTGTTTACTAATTCACATAATTTTTGCAATTATTTTTTACACAAAACTAATAAACTTATAAATTGAACTATATTAGCTATTAAATGTATCAATTTGTTCAAAAACTATATAAAGAAATCATCGAACAATTTTAAATGTAGGCATTTCTGTAAACTTTAATAAATAAATTACTGGATTTTCTGTATAAATATAAGATATTTTATTTTCAAAAATTATTATATTCGATTTCACGAAATAATCCTTTCCTTCACAAAAGCTTACTTTTTACAGGTGAAATTTGTTTATATGTGGGAGTTTGCATTTTTGTATTTTTCGCTGTTATAATCTGACTGATAAATATGTACAAGCTTACGTATGTATTTCTGTATTATATTTTCAATTTTTAAAGTATGTACATTTTCAAAATAATACCTTGCAATAAATAGAAAGAAAATAAGGGTTTTTTAGATTATTTTTAAAGTAAATTTGTGTTTTATCGCTATGGAAATGACCACGCTGTTTAGCAAATCGTTAAAATAATTTCTTTGCGATTGGTTAAAACATTTTTGTATGAAAGACCAAAGAAAAATTTTTGTATTTTTTAACAATTTGAATAGATAGGAAAAAATATTTATGTTCTTTGTTTAAATATCAAAACAACTTTCTGAAAAAAAATTCATTATTTGTTTTAAATTGTAATTTGTTTTGAATCACAAATTGAATCTACATAACATATACTTTCTGGGTAAAAACTACGCGCATTCATTTTTGGATATAACGATCAAAGCATCTTAAATTGCAAAAGTTAAGAAGTATATACATTAAATTTCAGTTTAGAAAAGCAACAATAAATATTTAATTATAAAATTCAAATTACATTACGATTAAAGTAATATTTATTGTAATCTTTGATGAATTACTGAGTAGTGAAGTTTCTTAATTTTCTGAACAGATCAGAAACTCTTAGCATAAACATTTCCCTGCAACAAGCATTTTTAAACATTTTGCATCCAAGCAGATTTCAAAATTTCATCCCGTTTAATTAAAAAAAAATGTTTTCTAATCTTTTAATAGGAAGCGTTTAAAGTATTTTAGGTAATAGATTTTGAGGGATAGATGTCTGTACTTTTGAGACTTGCAATGGAGTTAGGCAAAGAAAATACACTTGTAATCCTCATTTTTAATTTTGCATTAGAAAAAGTTATAAGAAATGCTGGTATTAGTAAAAGAGATACTATATTTTATAAACCAATGTATATTTTTCTGTATGCTCTCATGATGAAGATACAATATCAAGATCTGCGAATGAGCTAGGAGAGATTTTTGGTTTGGTTTGTTTGTCGGTCAAAGATTCAATTTTTGTACACAAAAACTAATTAAACAGGGACCTACGGTTTAAAGTGAATTTCAAGGCAATAGAAACACTGAATTCCGTGGAAGGATTCAAACCCACAACTGTTGTACCAAAGTCAAGAATAATAAATGTTCGGTTATCCGCTAAACACAGATGAATTAGGAGGAGGCTTTATAGCTTTGAAGAAGGCAATGAATATGGGGAAAAAGAAAATTCATCTAATTTTTTGAAGATTGACTCTTTTACAGTTGTATCCCTGAAAAATCTCGCTTCAGTTCTGATATGAACAGCCAAAATATATTAATCCTAAAATTGGAGAAATGATTCTTGCTGCAAATCGCTATGTTTGGTTTTGAGCCTCTCTTGAAAATCTCATCTGATAAAAAAAACAAATTAAAATTCTGTTGCACATGTTGTTGACAAGATCAGTTTTAACCAATGCCTCAGAGACATTTGAACGGCGGTGGAGGAAAATGCACGGGCAATCTTCAATGAAAGATTCTAATAACTATTTTTGGTGTTGTTTTTCAAAAACGTGCAGGATGAAAGTATACAACTATGAAATCTATAAAATATATTAGGATGAGGACATTATTAAATTCTTAAAACTACATGGGAGCAAATTTACCTTCTGAGAACGAATGAAAAAATAACAGCTCTTAAGGTCTTTAATGCAACTCCTTTCTGTTATTGCACCTGTGTGCTTCCCTGTATCTAGCCTGAGTTGGACTCTACCAATTAGAAATAAGCAGACAGGTGGGAATCTTCGTAATTTAATAGCTGCGGTCAAGCAGAGGATCCCCAGTACTTGACTTGCCACTCCCAGAGGTATCATTTCACTTGGAGGGCATTGCAACCAAGACATATTTAACGTTGAAATTGAACGTGCCCCAGCCATCTTTGGTAAACATGACGTATCTTTTCGGTTAGGCCGGGATTCAAAATCACTACCTTCCGATGATGAGAACGACGTGCCAACCAACCTGCCCTTCGCAGCCAACTCCTTCCTGTGGAAGATCTGAAGCATAGGTTCCAAAAGTGGTCCAGGTGGACCCCCAGGGGTCCATAGGAGACCACACAGGGGTCCACAAAGATGTGAAAGAAAACAGGGGTTCACAAGTTGTAAGTGAGGGTCCACGAAAAATTTTCTGGTTTTCATAAGAAAGAACAAACATTTTGGCCTATCAATGTAGGCAGGTAGCATCATTCACTAGGTAGGTACTCAAAAATATTCGAGACTCAGTTCAAACACAGAACTGAATAGAACAATAGATAATAGTACAAGTGTACACCACATGTCGAGGCTTGCAAAGTGCCATTCGTGTGCCATCTCATTAAAAGTATGACTATTTTTCATTGTAGATTTACATTTCAGATTTCATTGTTGATTGTTTGCAATAATAAATGCTTATAATTTTTTATAACCACAAGTATTACTTTAAAAAATAGGACACAAGGAAATGTGCTACTTTCTTTTTCCTTCTTAACACCTCCAATTTAGGGTGATATTTTTTAGGAGTTTTGGGAATACAGTAGAAATGCAGCAGCAGGAGGTCTACCGAAAATAGTAAAACTTTGTAAGTAGTCCATGAAAAAAAAGAGTTAGGGAACCCACATGATCTAAATTAACATTTAAAGATGGGGGACAGCCTGGAGGAGAAATTTGATAAAAAAAAATTAGAAACTGGAAGACATTAATGGGTAGAATGGGAGAGACTTCTGAAGAAGTTTCACATCGGCTGTCATGTCAATATTGATGATAAGTAAATTTTAAATTTAATTGCAGTTATAAATTAACCACTTTATATTACTGTCAATAAATGCCTTTTGTACTAAGTTTAACTATTAAAAATATGATTTTATCAATTCATTTTATCGTTGATCATGATCGTTATCAATTATTTTTTAATCATTGGTTCAATCATAGTACCAGCTGATTCTAGAAACAGCTTGTGGAAACAATTGCAGTTAATTTTGAGATAGAATGCATTGATAAAACAATGAATTAAAATCTGTAAGTACTTACTCTGCAAAGGATCAACTGAAAAAAGGAGTAGGAAATGTAAGAAATACACTTGAAATCATACATGTGAATATAGGAAATTTAAAGTGCACTTTATTATTTCATCTGCTTAAAATAAAAAATACAAATTATCAATAATCTAAGATTGTTTATTTTCATGCATATATTGATTGTTTATATCTGCAGGAATGATTATAAAAAATAATGTATGATTTTTCATGCATATATTGATAATTAGCAAAACTTAATAAAATCAACCAATTATTCAACTGAGAATTAAATTGTATTTATTAAGTAATTTAAAAAAATGACTAACAAAATTTATTTCTACTCTAATATTAAGGGATGTAAAGTTCTCATAAAATACATTTGATCAATGTGTCTGATAAAGTTTCTCTAAGAAAAGTTAATAGAATATCTATTAAGTACTGGTTATTTAAAGTTACTTTTAGCTGTTTCTTATTGTCACATAAATTAATTTTAACATAAAAAGAAAATAGTAAAAATTATGTTGCCTGAAAGTAAATGTATATTAGATTTTAGAAAATGGATTACACTTTTTTATAATTCTTATTATGTTCTTTTTATGATGCTAACCTATAACCTGAAATGACGTGTCAATAAAATTGGCTCTGAAAAGAACTTGAGATGTATTCTCTGTCACAGCAAAAGCATTCACTTTTTCTCAGCAAAAGCACACACAGCAAAAGCACTCGTAGATTTATGTACATATTGTTGTGCTTAAAAAAAATGTAAATAAATTTGATATTTAAGAATGTATTTGTTTACTTACGCGATGGACGAGCTTCACCTATAATAAATAATGTCTGCCATTAATAACAATAAAGGAATTCATCTGTATTCAATAATAAAATGATTAATAAAAGAATTCATTTGCATTCAATAATAAAATAAATTTGGTAGAAAAATGAACACACAAAATTGGAAATCATATATTAATAATATAATGCACGCTATTAAAAATCCTATAATTAAACTATAATCATCATTGTTATAAAATGATTTTATCAATTTACTTAAAATTATTTTATGTTTTACGAAAAGCCTTGTGCTGATATAATTAATATATAACATCGTAACATTTTCTAAAAAATTAATTTTTTGCTTATAAATTTAGCTTATTGTTATATATGTTTGTTTATTTATTAGTTTCAGTTTATTTCAGTTTTCAGTATAGTATTATTAAGTGTACATTACGTTTTAAATTTTAGACTTAAAACAAATTAATATTTATCAATTTTAAATGATATTGCAATTTTATATTTAGATTTTGGCTTACGATTTCAATTTAGTTTAAATGCTTTGATCTGGAGGGGGAGGAAATTTTTTCCAGACCATTGCACCCATGGTAACAGCTCAACGACAGACCACAGGACTTTCGATTCCACAGATTTAACGAGCCCGTATATCACATGTACTCTAGTGGGTCTTTGGCGGCATTGGGAATCAAAACCTGCCTGACGGAAGGCGGTTGCTCTTACCACTAGGCCAATCACGGCCCAATTTTACAGTGTAATTATTATTATTAATATAATTCGTATTAATGTAGCATAAATTAATTAGGAAAGTAAGCAATCTGTGATATTAAGAAAAGAGAAAGCATTGTAATATTCCTAAATAATACTTCACAAAAACATTTCTACTCTAGTTATCGCTTAAGGTGACTCATCACTAGCTTTCAAAACACTACTGTATAATAATTTTTTGTTATTAATATTTCTTTAAAAATTTTAGCTTTTTTTAAGTAATTGATCAATAATTCATAGTTTCTAGAGAGGGAATAAAAACTATATTTACTCTTTTAAAACTATATTTCCTATAATCTTTAGGATTCTAGTCTTATTTCTTTACTCATAAATGGTTGCCGGGAAATGCAACAAACTCGTAGATTTATGTACATATATCTTTATATTTATATACAAACAAATGCCAATTTAACGCCAAATTTTACATCTTTAGTATTTATTCAGCGTTTAACGAAATATAACTAAAAAAATACCATTTTAAGTCATATAACTTACTTGTTTTTAAAATAAATACTGTCAATAGCAAGGCTGACAAGCAAAGAAATTTGTTAGAAGACATGATTTATCTTCAAAATATGTAAACCGAAAGGACCGTTTTCTTCGAAGTGAGCCTATTTATAGGCAATCTGAAACAAGAGGGATATTCCATTGCAGCTGTCAAAATAAATCAATTTGATTAACATATTTTTATTGATAGTAAAAATTTTTAGGAAGATCGAATCTGTCTTTTTTTAAGATTTCAATCAATCTTGAAGACTACTTTTTATACAGACTGTGTAAATAACTTTGTTTCATTTTCTGGTACTTGGAATTCAATAAAAAATATCACTTAGTAACGGTTATGAGCTTTTATTCTAAAAAAATATAGTGTTTTAAATATAGTAAGCAATTTTGTAGGATAATATACTCGACATGAAAATAAAATAAACACAGAAAAAATATTTCCGAGAAATAAAAGCAATATAAAGACGTCGTTGCTAATGGTGAATGCATATGAGTACGAGATCCCATTCCAAATTTAATCTTTATTGTCTCATTGAACAAAACGTTATTATATTCTGATTTATACTCAGTGGATTTATATGAGATGTCTTCATTTTCTTATGATTGAACATTTCTCATTAATTAAAGAAATAGATTAGCGACAATTCAAATTATTAGGCAATTTAAATTATTTTACAATATAGATTTTTAAATAAAATATAATATAAGAAATATTATTTTACAATATGGATTATAAAATAAAATATACGAGGAATATTAATTATTTTACAATATGAGATAAAAGGAAATATACACATATAAGAACTTCGCTGAGGAGTTATGTAGTAAAATATTGAAAAGATTTGTAAACTCGATTATTTGTACATCTGATTGAGAGTTGTGCTAAAATAGCTTTGCAGCTTCACGCCGTTTTCCTTTTAGACCAGCAAAGTGAAGCATCATTTGCCGCAGGCAGTGATTGGGAGGGTGACCATGTACCCTCTCTCTCACTGGTTTGCTGGAGATCCGTGGGTTAGGGACGTGTCCACGTTAATATGTGACGTCCAAAGTGCTCTGCTAGTATGGCTTGGGCATGTGAAATGGGGGGTACCAGCTCAGATGTGACCTCGTCACCTAATCATGTTTCAAAATTAGCATTGGGGATGGGTGATTATTTCTAATCCATTAATCTTAAGGTGCACTCGATGTTCTTCTGCATCTCTTTGTGTATGTATATATTTGCCTCGCTCAATGGATAGATATCAATACAAAGGTTAATTATAAAATTAGATCGGTCTCAGCTATTTTTCTAAAGAGAAAAAAATAAATTTTTAACAATGTATCAAAATTTGTAGCGTCTGGTATATTTCATGTCAATAAGACATCGTTATGGATAAATGCATTTGAAATATAATTTTACACAATGTATAAATATGTTAAATAAAACATTTAATCTATACAAAGTAGAATAGTGGTATTTTTTAGACAAGTGATTTTTCTTTTAATTGCTTTTATTAAAAAAATCATATATCAAATAATATGTATTATACATAAAAATGTACTCTATGAGCCAATGGCAGAAGTTTGAGAATGAATTAAAAATAAATAATATGTTTCAGTGTGCATCGATATTAATGATAAGTACCTTATCAGAAATATGTTTGAATTGATTCTTAAAGAAAAATATGAACCCAGCAATACCTCTTATATGCTGACCAACTTGTCAAGTGCTCAGCGTGCCTGACTGCGGATTAGGAGCTCCTGGATTTGAATCCCGGTTCGGGCATGGATGTACTTTCTCTCTCTCTATCTATCCTGTCTTTGTCCTTTCCTTGTATGAATGAGGTGTGATGGTTGCCTACCCTATCAACGGGTCTCTATGGCATGTGTGTAGAGCAAAGTGGTACTTTCACCTTCATGGTGCTCTGATTAAAGCGAAAGACGCTCCCTATTGACTTAAATTCGCATAGCCAATGGCATAGCGAGCTTGGCTTGTCCAAGTGTCATTAGTAACATCAACAACCTTTTATATTCTTTTCCCAAACGCCATTCAAGTTTTCCTATAAGATTTCATTTTTTATGTAAGATGAAAGCAATCTTTTGATACCATCCATCTATATGCATTATGTTTATGTGGCTGTCTCCCTGTAAGCGGTAATATTTCACCCCTTTCTCTTGTGCTCTTAATTATTTAATAGTGCCTAGTACTTAATTTTGTTGTTGTTTATCTTTGAAAAGTCTGAGGTACATCAAATCAGCTTACAGAAGGCTGTTGACCGTCACAAAATAAATGATAATAATAAGGGAGCTAGATGTTACGTCTCCATCAGGAAGTTCGATGCAATCTAGACCGTGTCCCGATGAAGTTGGATGTTCGCACCATTTTTTTTAATTTTGAGGGGTGTATTTTTTTGCCACTATCAAAAGAAAAGGCACCTAAGGTGGCCCTTGTTAAACCAGCCATAGCAATCTGGAAGCCACGATCACATTTGATTTCCTTCAAAGTGCCAGGGGATATTCCTATGTGCATATGGTGCGTAGGTTGAATATGCTATATTAAATCAAGTTTAGATGTTTCATTCTTGATAAATAAATGAAGAGACAGAGGTCATTTCATTATCACTGCCATTTTTGGCAACTTTGTGATATTAACAATTCACTGCAAAGATATGGCCACCGTCATGATGAGAATTACTTACCATTATTCGCCACAGATTATATTATCAGATTGAGAGGCGGGTTGACCTTGATCTCTTATTGTTTGGCAGTCTGGAAATGCATTTTCTAAGAGAGACATCATCACAACAGCCATGAAATTATGTAAGAGTTCTTGTCAAAGTAGAAGGCAAAATCTACTATCTTTATGTTTTATATGTTGTCAGGAGGATATTTCTGCCTCTGTCAAAGGAAAGATAGCTGAGGAGACCACTTGTTATTCCAACCAGAGAATTTTGAGAACCGCAGTCACATTGCAGCGGAATATCATCTGGCATAGTGCCAGGTGATATTCCCGCGTGCTAATGGTGCGTAATAAGCTATATTAAAATGAGTTTAGAGCTTCCTTTTGAGTGTTGTTCTCGATAAGTCAGTGAACAGCCAGTGGCTGCTACATTCTCTTTATTCTTTTTTGGCCAGTTTATCAGCAACCTCATTACCACTGATATTAACATGTAATGAGATGCATTAGAGATGGACATCGTGCATACGAGAGATCTTCCCCAGTTTTAGCAGAATAGATCTGCTAGTTCCAACCCTTAATTCTTAATTTAAATGTGAAGCTTAAGAAACCAGAGCTGAACACTTTCTTTTAATTAATAAAGAAGTGTATTTAACGTTAGTTTTATGTACAATTATGAACTCCAGTGGCTCTGTAGCTTCCAGCCGCCGTTTCCCTTTAAGACCAACAAAGTGAAGTGTCATTTGCCACGGACAGTGATTGGGAGGGTGACCACATTCTCCCTCTCTGGGTAGCTGGAGATCCGTGAGCTAGGGACGTGTTCACGTTCATCTGTGATGTTATAAGTCCTCCCGTATGGGTGGTGTGGATGTGGTGTAAAGGGGTGCCAACTCATATGTGACCTCGTCACCTGACCGTGATTCAAAATGACGAGGCGCTTTGCGGTGGGCAGGTATTCCAAAACCTGTTAACCTTAAGGTACATACCAGAATTCACCCACACTGCTATATATGAAAGAATGATGAATATGATGATGAAATACTTTTTTAATATCCTTTATACTGAAGGCAAAGTGGTTTCAATAAAATAAACATTCTTTCAAGTTAGAAATTTTTCATTTTTCATGCGTAAGATATAAAAAAGAAAAGAGAATAATGCTTACCCTTTTTTCGCAAAAAAAGAAATCTTTTCAAACAAAGCACACTCTTTTTGAGAAATCAGAAAAGAAAAATAACTTGCTTCGTTCATTCACTCTATGGTCATTTCTTGCCCACGAGTGCTAATTTCACTGAAATCTACTGATTAAAGTTAATTTCAAACCACTTAAAAGATTTCAACGCTAAATGAGAATCAAACCCACGAACTGTTCTACTAAAAGCTAGAGCTTTTACTGCATATCAAAGTGGTGATGTAGTTGTGGATCTGGATTGAATACTTTATCGCCAAAAAAACGTGTTTCATTATTTATAAGTATTTTTCACTAAATTCAAAATCAAAATAACTTTGAATTCAATGTTGTTTTGAAATTCAATTGATCATTCGTTCGAAATGTTTATTGTTTTAAAACCATTAGTCTGTTTGTTATCATTTTTATAAGTATTTAAATTACAAAAATTTCGTGTAAGTATTTGAGGATATTTAATATAGTAGAAAGATAAAAGTTTTATTTTTCAGTTCATTTAAGTTTAGTTTAGTATAACTTTGTTAACCCCTTGCCAGTGTCGCCCGCATTCATTTCGGGCAGAAAAAAAATTGACATTTCTATTTTTTGAAGTCCGAGCTGAGTTCGTTTCTACTTTACTATACTTAATTCCCTATTTTCCTAATAAATGACACAAGTGGTCCTAGTTTTTTACCAATTCCAACTTTGGTTCTGAAGGTAGTCCATGACTACAACAGCTCTATGGAAGATGATGTTAAAGCCGATCAACATCTTATAAACTTCCCAGTTGCTAGGAAAGGAGGTAAAAAATATTACTAAAAAATATTTTTCCATCTCCTATACCAGGTGCTATATAAATAACTCCTTTATTTTGCATACTTCAGCAGGAGGTGCGAAAAATATTAACTTCAGAAAATCAATTGTTGAACTAAATAAACCAAATGTTCAATTACCAGGGCGTCCTAGTGTAAGCTTACTGCGCCTCACAGGTCGACACTTTCCAGGACACATCCCATGAATGGGGAAAAATCTACTCCAACCAGGCAGTGTTTTATATGCTGTCGTAAAACCGATGAACAAGGGAAAAGAATAAGGCATGAGACAAGAGTTTATTGTAAACAGTGCAATATATAGGCTTTTGAGCAGTACCTTGTTTTGGGATATACCATACTGTAAAAGATTTGTAAAATGTATGTATTGAAAATCATATTGTTATGCTTTTATATTATATTAGTTTATAGTAGCTTATTTTAGCTTCAAAATTTCGTTTAATTTGCTCAATATGAATAACATGTATGTGTGATCAATGTCTTATGTGTTTGTAAAAATTATAAATATAGTAGTAATATTGTATTTTTAAAACTTTATTTTTGTAATAAAAAAGCATTTTCTAACTCTTATAATAATATAAAGAATAAAATTAAACAGTCAAAAAATTTTTCCATTTTTGGTCCATTTTTCTGAAATATATGTCACAGTTAAAGGGTTAAATACATCTTTTTAATTATCTTATTAATTAGTACTTTTATTGTTTTTGTCAATTAAAATTTCAACAAGTTCTATATATTTATAAAGATTTGTTATTAAATTAAATTTAAGGTATCGATACAGCTCAATTTTTCTTTTCAATCTACATTATTGTTTAGTTAGAGGTTCAAAATTTCTTTTTTATTCTTAAAGAAAATTATATTTGGGTTATATTTGCTCTTCGTAAATATCTGACAGATATTCAGCCATTATACTCTACCTAATGACATTTTTGTCTTCAGAAACAATTTATGTATCATAAAACAAGAGTTTTCTTTTTTCATTTTACAACACATAAATTTTCTCAATTACGGTATAGTTTACTTTGAAATATACGAGGTTAGGTAATTGCCCCATCAAAGTATCTTCGGATATATTTACGAACTTACAACTGAAAGCAATAAAAGAAAGAAATTAGTTTTAAAGAGATACAACTTTGTAAGATCAATAAGTTAACAATTTATTGAATTTTGTTACTCATTTCGGATTGCATTCAGACTTTATTTTATTTCAAAAGTAGATTTTGAATGATTCAACCTTAGAATAAATTTATTATGAATTACTTTTGTGTGTTAAAAATAAACTTTCTTTTGATTACTTTATGTTAGGCTAGATAGCTGACAGATGGTGGTGAGGCTAGAGTCCTAACTTCGACGCAGTAGCTCACAAGTTCGAATCCTGGTTCGGGCAGAGATGTTCCTTTCTCTCTGTATGTGTGTGTGTTC
>CM075856.1:11648290-11661076 GCA_037975125.1 Latrodectus hesperus | reverse complement strand
CACATATGTGATATTTTTTATTAATTGCTTATGCAATTATTTTATAAATATGCTATATTAAATATTAATGCATAGCTTTTAATTACTTAAGTTTTTGATAAAAGAGTATCATAATTGTATAAAATATTTGTAATTATTTTTACTATACCAAAAATGTTTCATGAAGGCAAAAACTAAAGTTATGCAATCTTGAAACTAGTAGGGATATATATTGCATCCTTTACAAGCATATTTAATACAACAAAATTAATATTAAATATGTTTGTAAAGTACAAGGATAGTGATTTACAAGCATATTTAATATTAATTTTGCATGGGCTTTTTTTAATTAGCTTTTTACTTTCAAAATACTTCTATTTAGATTTTGTCTAAGTTAAAATTTTTGTTATACTAATTAACCATTCACCTGTGATTTACTTGTATATGATTCTTATTATAGCTGCTTTAGAATAAAGTAATTATGTTATATGTACATATAAGTGCCAATATTTATAAGAAATGGGAATTTTAAATCATCTATTTTACATCTGCCTTAATTCTAATGTAATGTTTTCAGACTGTTATTCTGTAATTACTGTAAAAGTAATTTTAAAACATTATTAAAAGTTTAATTTTCAAAATTTTTAGTTCTAGAGTTAGTATAATTTGCTTGAAAGAATATTTTTCTAAGTTTTATGTAATATAAATATCTAAACTGGAAATGCAAAAATATATTTTGTGAATATTTTAATAATTGTATTGAATTTCACTTTACCATATTTATGCGAATCTAATGCACATCTCCATTTTAAAACTTTAAATATTAAAAAAAATTTTTGTCTGTGAATGTAATGCGCATCAATGGTATGAGGAATTTATTGAATCTTATTTTATACAACAATGGATTTGTATAAAAACTACAAATCAATGGTATGATAATTTAATTTAAATTTAGATACATTATTTTATATAACAATGGATTTATACATAAAGTAGCAGAACATAGAATTAACTATTAGTGGGCTATTGTTATGTGAAACAATCATTGTTAATTACCACTACCGTATATACGTTACCTATCGTAAAATATGAATATGAAATAAATGGTGACATATCTGTATAGCTAAGAGTTTCTACAATCAGTGATTAATAGTAAACATCTTTATTCACTAATGTTTTCATCATTGGAATCCTCACAGCTGTCTTCGTCAGAAGCAGATTCATTTCTTCTTTCCTCATCATCGTCATCCTTGGCGTTCCAGAGCATTTCATCTTCACTGCCATTCAATGAATTTGAAATGCAGCATTTCTTGAAAGATTTCTCAATTGTTGCTGCTTCGATACTTTTCCAGACCTGCCAACTTTTACGCATCGTGCGTAAATTTTACGCAAGATGCACAGGGTTTACGCTTTTACTGATAGCATGAATTATTTTACACGTTTCGGTTCTTCTAAACAAAGTTTAAAAAGAAAAAATTTTTTATATCTTAGCACATAATGGCGATATTTTCTCATTAGCCATGATGAGAAGAGGAAATTAGCACCCCATTCAACCCATCTGTGGGAAGAGAGAAAAAACTTCCCGGACTGTGTGGTCGCAGAGGCTCCGAAAATGCACATGTCAAACCCTTTTTCTATCGGGGGGGAGGAGCGGAGAAGGCCTCCAGCTTGAAAAACTATAGATGGGGAAAAAAATGGTAGAGTTATAATTTTTTTCTTTAGTCACACGGATTAAAACTGAAAAGTTTTACAGAAATACTTTTCTGAAAGTTGGCAGGTATGCTTTTCCAGGCAGCAGAAACCCAGTGTGCAACAATGTGCGGTGCAGATCGCTTAATTTTTCCTGTCGGGGTCAATTCACAGTTTGGCTCACAAAACTATTTTTCGTACTTCGCCTGAGCATACCCCTTAAAAGGTTTATTTATACTAACGTCCAGGGGTTGTAACACAGATGTCATCCCTCCAGGAATGCTAACAAGATCACTGCCTAGGATTCGCATCTTTTTTTACGTCGTCGGTGAGATGACCAAGAAATATGCCCAAAGCATTGATGGTGGATTGAAGAGCCCACCGGGACAACGTTCCCATACATTTCGGAGCCAATCAAGCATTAATGAATCAGTCATCCACCCCTTCTCTTGGTTTCGAATTAGGACATCATCTGGGAACAGCTTTTCTTTCTTAGGGGTTTTACGAGATGTTTTCCGTTTGAAGATTTAAAAAGGAAGTTTGCACCCATCTGCTGTTATTGCCAGCATCACTGTTACACGTTGTTTTTCACTTCCCGAAGTTTTGAAGTTAAATTTGGTTGACGTCATTGGTGAACTGCTGACCTGGCACTCGAATCTAATGCACACCCAAATTTTGAATTCTACATTTGGCCAAAATCCTTGTGCATTAGATTCACGTAAATGCGGTATTTTTATGACTATTTTTTTATAATTTGTTTGAAAATATTAAATATTTTAAACTGAAAATCAAATGATTCAAGTTTTTGGAAGTATGGATAAAATGCATTCTATTTACATTCATAACAAAGTATAGTTTAAATAACATTACTACAAAAGTCCTTTTTTAAATTTTTGTTTAAAGAAAAAACAAATTACTGATTGTCTAAAACTTGGTAAAAATGCTTATATATCACAAAGATACCTTAGGTGAAAAAAGTTATGTTGACAAGTGGAATGGACTAAAGAAAATGAAAAAAATGTATACAGTACTTCATAAGAAAATATATTAATAAATTATACTTTCATCTGCTCTTTAAAGCCATTGGTTCATTTTAAATAAATTAAGTTTTCAGTTATTTTCATCCATGTAGTGATCCATTGTAAAAAAATAATCCCATTGTAGCTCGTGCATATTGAAGAGGCAACTAAAATGGGTGCTCAGAGTTATGGCTAAACACTCTGCCCATATGAATTATATCATGTGATTTATTTTTTAGGTTAAGTGTAAAGTTTACTATTCCACCAATTAGAAAAATTGCGATTCAGAAATTGGGGATACATACAAACCTACTGATCTGGGATGCTTGGAATGTACCCACACTCTCTTTAATGATTGATGACTTAATAGTCTGGTTGATATTTTTGAGAATTATATAATTTAGATATTCTGTGGCTATTCTGGAGATCAGACTACTTGGTCAAGAATTTTGAATAAGTAATGGATGCAGTATCTTATATAAATTGTTTGAGTAATCAACATTGTTTTAGAATAGAATTTGTAGTAACTTGGAAACTGAAACAGAATTTAGATTTCATGTTTTCATAAATGTAAGGGTCTGCAAAGTTCGGATTCAAACATGTCCCAAAATGTTAGTACTATCAACATATATTCAACTATTAAGAACAAAAGTGATATTATTAAAGATGAGTTTTAGGATAGCTATTGATTAAAAGCTTCTATGGTAAATGTACCCTTGAATGTATAAAACTGATTATTAATAACTTTAATGCAAAAAATTAGCACCAGATTAGTAAGAAACTATGTAGGTAATCATAATTTACATGAGAGAGGTAATGATAATGGCTGAAGAATTAATGTTTTACAAATGCACATGAACTTATTATGTGAGGTATATTCTCTGAATCTAAAAAAATAGATTAAGTCATATGCCAATTCCCAGACAGGAAAACCCTAAATAGAATTGATTAATTTCTGGTGGACCTTTGTCGCTAAGTTGAGGAAGAATAGACATTTTGGAATAAGCAATAAAAAAGTGGAATCTTAATGTGTTGACTCATCATGCAAACGTGTGAGGATGAAAGATAAAAATAAATTAAAAGAAAGGCTACTGTACAGGATATACAGAATGGGGACTTTTCTTGGCCACAAACTGAAAAAATAATTAAGGAAACAGCAAAAAAATACTGAGAAAAGCAAATTTTATTGAAAAAAACACTACAAGAAAAGTTAGTTACTGAATAAAAGTAATAATGCATAAGAACCAGATAATTATTACAGCAGAGCTTATTAATAGTGACCTACCTGGACTAACTGAGATGCCATTCATAATTAATGTTTAGACTATGGCACAAATACCTACATTGAATGGGAAGAAGGCTTCATTTGTCCCATTTTACAAAAAGGAGGCATGCTTTGATATTACAATTATCTAGGTATAGCATCCTTTTAAAAATAATCTTTTCATATATATATATATATATACAGGGTGATCCAAAAGTCAGGACGAACTTTAAAATTGAATAATTTGAAAACGAATCACGATACAAAGATGCGGTTTGCACCAAACTGATGAAAATAAAAAACCGGGTTTTATGTGGCAATGAAAAAAAAATAATTCTCTTGGCGACCAACAGATGGTGCTGTCGGATTTCTGATGTAGGTTTATGCAAAGCAACAAACAATATAAAAAGAAGCAAGTGCAACAGGTAATGGTAGTCGAAGCTGGTATGCATCGAAATGCTGTCCACAGTTGAGAAAGCCCTCTTAGTTAAACTGTTTTATAAGAATTTGGAAAGTGCCATTGTGGCATTGCGAGCATATCGCTACATGAAGGGTATGCGAGATAGCAAAGGACCAATAACGTCTTCTGCATTGAAAAAAATTGAAGCTACAGGTTCTTTGGCATCACGTCAAAGAAGTGGACGTTCCTCAACTGCAGCTGCTGTTACCATGACAGTGGAGCAGACGGTGCAAGCCATGTCGGCGGTTGCTGCACATGGGGAGTGCAGTGCTCGAGAAATTTCGAGGCAGACAGGAGTGTCGTACGGAAGTGTCTGGAGAGCGCTGCGAGTAACTTTGCAACGGTATCCCTACAAGTTACAACATAACTAAAAACTGAAACCTCCTGACTTCGACTCTCGCCGACATTTTGCGAATTTGGTCTTCAATAAGATGGAAGAGCAGCAACACTGGCTTCACACTGTGCTTTGGACAGCTGAAGCACATTTCACACTCTCTGGCACTGTTAACACCCACAATTGTCGAGTGTGGACCACAGAAAATCCACATGCATTTGTTGAGGTACCCTTGCAACAGCCTAAAGTGACAGTCTGGTGTGGCTTCACTGCTGATTTCATAATTGGTCCATTTTTTTCGAGGAAGTCACACAGACAGGTTTCCAAACAGTTTCTGTCACCGGTAAGCGATATCTAGCACTGCTACAGAACAGCATTATTCCTGAACTGCAAGCGCGACAGGCACTCCAAACAGTCACCTTTATGCAAGATGGAGCACCACCTCATATTGCTCTGCCTGTGCAACGCCTGCTACGTTCAACATTTGGGGAGGATCGCATTATCAGTCGCTATTTTAATCACGCATGGCCTCCAAGATCTCCCGATCTCACACCCTGTGACTTTTGGCTGTGTGGCTTCTTGAAATCAAAAGTGTACAGTGACCAACCGGCATCACTAGCGGCACTGAAAGATGCCATCCGCCAAAATGTGTCTGCCATAACGTAAGAAATGGTACTAAATGTTGTGAATGGTGTGGTGACTCGTCTCACAGCTTTACTTCTGAATGATGGACAGCGCATTGAATATTTACTGTAGTAAGTACTAATTAACTGTAATTAATCTGACTTCATTAATCATTGTTTCATATGCAAATCATCTTTTGTTTCAATAAAACACTATAGCGCCATCTGTTGGTCGCCAACAGAACTACTTTTTTTCATTGCCACACAAAACCCGGTTTCTTTTCCATCCGTTTGGTGCAAACCGCATCTTTGTATCGTGATTCGTTTTCGAATTATTCATTTTTAAAGTTCGTCCTGACTTTTGGATCACCCGGTATATATATATATATATATATATATATATATATATATATATATATATATATATTGTAGATTATTACTGCACACATGTGTTTCTATGGTGAATTTTAAGGGGAAAAATTTACATACCTCAAATTAATTCTATCTGACAGTTTGGGAGGGGGAAATTAAGGATAATATTGATACCCTTCAATTTTTATTGAGTTCAAGTCGTGAAATTTATAATGCATCAAGTGGCATTAGACAGAACATGTTTTTAAATGTCGAGTAATAGGAAAAGAGAAAGAGACCAAACCCACTCAAGATTGATGGGTTGTATGAAAGCAGATATGAATATATTAAAAGCCAGTTGCAGGCAGATTGTAGTGTCAATCAAGAAGAAAATTTTCAGTTATTTCAGTATATTAATATGGGGGCAGCTTGCCCAAAATTTGGACCTTGTGACATAAAATTTCCAATACAACCAGCCAACTCTATGTTAGTATGAAATATCTTCTTTAGCAGATAAGATCACTTCCACTCATCTTCACATTGACTGCAAGAGTGTAACATACATATGCTTAACTTCATGGAATCACACTTATCTAACACATTTTAACATTTGCTCTGTTGTGTAATTCATCTTAACTAAATGATTCTTAAGAATGTGTGATAAGCACTCAATGGGATTTAAATATGAATCATCATCAGACCAATCAAGCACTTTTATTTAATTTTTCCAAACCAAATTTCTGTACATTAATATTTCTGTACAGTTATCAGAATTTATCATGCATTTAAGGGAAACTAAGTTTCTAGTGTCATTTGATGGGAAAAGAATTCAAATATCTGTTTAGAAAGGTTGCTTGGAAGTCTGTTAGATATGATTTGACTGCTGAGTTTCATTTTGTGTAACTGCATTTGATTTGTATACTAGCCAAGATAAATGTTTTTCACTGAAAATCACTTTCTTCCCATCATTAAATCTGTTATTTTGTATTTTTCTCATGTGTTAAATGTATTTTCATCATATGAGTTACATTGTTGCAGACAGTCATTTTCCAGAACAGTTGAAGTACTCTCTTCAACACTATAACCCAATAAATCCTTTTCAATTCTTTAATTATCTTTCTTGGATTTATTTTGCTATATCTTATTAGAATTTTATCAGTTTGAGTTTTGTATTTGCACCTACATTTTCCTATTCATTCTGGAAGAGAATCTGAAATTTTGATGTGTTCTTAAAATTCTTGAAACACTTGATATGTCCCAACTAACTGCTATAACCATATCTCTCATAGAAGTGTGTTCATTAAAAGTGATTATTTTAGAAGTCTTCCTTGAAGTAATATCCATTTTTGCACAATAAAGGTGACCTGCTTCACATCAAACAAAATTATAGCCTGCAGCTGCCACAGTGAAAGGCCCACAACTGAACATCTGACTAAAACCAGCCAAGGAAGTCAATTTCAGGCAACATGTATCTATCATGCTAGCTCTAGACAAATATGACTCATTTGAGGTGATTCTGGATAGTACTGGTAATTACTTGGGTACAAACACATTTATCCCAATGCATGTGAATAGTTTTATTATTTTAATAAAGCCTACAATGACTAAAATTTATCCTTAATGTTTATTAATGTAATTATCAGTAATGTATCATGAAAATTATTTATACTATATCTAAAAATGATTTAAAAAAATCTTTCCTTTTATATATTATGTATTTTTCTTTTCTTACAGCGGAAAATCTTACAACTTCCCGACTCTACTAAACCTGTGATGGGTGTTAAATTGCTGAACTATTTGTTGGATAAAAATCCTTGCCAAAAAACAATTATTGCACAAAATTCGAAAGAATTAAAATTATTTTTAGAATTAAGTGAAACTTTAAAGGTAAATATTTAATTTAAATTTCCATGTGTAATCATGTCTTAAAAATGTCTTTATTATTAAAATATCTTTTTTTAAGTTAGACTACCTTTTATATTAAAATGTGTGCATATATTCTAAAAGCTATAATTTTATTTTCTAATGTTAAATATCTATTTTTTATTAATTCATATGTATTTTTTTGGTTACTAGAAATTTTGAGAATTTAAAATTTGAAAAGTTTTTTGAATATCATAAAAAGCATTTTTTTAATAAAGCATTAATAAAATAAACACTTCTATGATTAGTTTCACCAAACTTGCAGTTTAATGATTTGCAATGAGTATTCAATTCATGAATTTGACTCCCAACTTTAGAAGAAAGTTTGGAATCTAGTTTAAACCATTGCTTCCATTTGAATTATCCCTCTTGTTAAAAAAGTAATCAAAAAGCAACAAAACAAACTGTCTTTTTTTCCCCTCTGATTACTTTTTTTATTAAATTTTTGGTTTAATTATCAATTTTTTGTTTGATTTGTTTGGAAATCAAGAAAACTTAAATACAAATCTAAATTATAATTGTTGGGAAATTTTATGCATCAAATAATATTGTATTTTTTTTACTGATGAATTAAAATTAGGTAAAGTAAAATAACTTGTAAATATTTTCATATTACTTGAAAATGAATAAAAAATAAGGATTTTTTGTATTTATTTACATTTCTCATTCTAATGTAAGCATTTTAATGAACAAAATAAAGTAGTTACTTGTTACTTAAGGAAAAAAAATTTTCTATACAATTAATTACTAAGCATTTTAAATTTCTTTATTATTCAAAGTATAAATAAAATAAATTCAAATTGTTTTTATTCTTTTTAAAATGATTTATTTTTAACCTCATTTAAAGGTTTAACTTAATGATAGTGCAATAAATATTTATTGCTGTAATGAAAAATATTAAAATATAAAACATACTCTTTTTAATTTAAGTCAGCACCATTTGATTATATATGTATTAAGCTATGTGTTTTTCCACTTATATAGACTTTTCAGAAATTACTTGATGTATGATTTTCAAAAAATTAGAATTCTATTCAATTTTGAAATTAAATTATACTTTTCAAATGAATTTATTACATTTTTTTAAAAAAGACTCTTAAAAAATATCACATAATTATTAAAAACAAATTTTAATTATTCATTGAAAAATATTTAAGTATTTTTTATATTAAAATAAATTGATATTCCTTACTTTATTCTTGATTTTAAAACATAGTATTAATACTAAAAATTTATATTTGTGCAAATGTTGAAGATCTCAATAATTTTTGCTAATTTTGCATGTCAATACAAACTAATTTCATAAAAACAAATTCATTACACGTTTTCAAGTTTTTTTTTTTTTTTTTTACTATTATATAAAATTGTTTGATTAGTATATAATAGAGGTAAGTATAGTACAATGGCTCACAAATTCACCAAATACTGTTTCTCGAAATTAGTACGCTCAAATGTATTTCGACACTCCAAATGCGAAAGTACTACATTTCGAAAACTTGACTGAACTTAAAGCTTTCTAAGATCAGTCTTTGTTGTTATCTTGATTTTCTTGAAAAGTGCTTCATTTTATATTGGCATGGAAGAAAAAAATGCTTCCATTTTGAAATTATATTAATAAAGAAATGATTTTTCAATGATAACATGGGAAAATAATTTCAACCGCAAATGAAAGCAATCATAATTAATGACGTTAAGTAAATGAAGAAGCTCAAGAAAACCTTAGTTAAGTAATGGCTTCCATATTTTTTCTGTATCCAGAATGCAAAAATAGTTAGCCTGTCAAAAATCTTAGTATGAGTGTTAAGAGTGTTTTTTATTTTTCATATCCTTTATTTTTTATCCATATCATAAAGAATTTAGAAATATCTATGACCTCATTGGCATTTAGCTTACAAATCATAACGATAATATTTCTTACAGCTGTTTATATACAACTACTCTTTTTCTTATTAAATGAACTTGGAAATATATTTTCAGTTTCATTTGAAGACTCTAAAATCTCTAAGGAAAAGGGAAGTTAGTAATTCCAAAGCTCAATTTGTTAATATGAAATTAATGCCTACAGCATATTTTGAAATACTATTTTTGTTGAAATGAATTGGATCTAATTTTATTCTATACTTTGTGAAACTAAACTAAATACTAAATAAAAAAACAATTAGATGTTAACGTATATCATTGATCAAAAAAGAATGGACGAATTTATTTTTCTTTGGGACATGCAGAATTAAAAAAAATTTTTTAATGATATGTTTTGTTCCAGTAAATGGATTAATATATGGAAGATGTTTTGAGGCTCCATAAATGAGAGAGATTTGTTATTTCATAAAAAGTTCAATGTACGCTTGAATTCTTTAAGACTCTTAGACTAATGCATATGCATGCAATTTGCATGTGCTGTCATTATGAGCTTAAATTGTGTGTCCCACTCAAAAAATATTAAGAGTGTATTACATTAAATATATTAAAAAAATTATCTCAATGTTTCAAAAAGCCAAGTTTTTCCTCATTACTTTTTTTATACAACACTCCTTTAATCTATATCATTAACTATTTATTTGATTTCATATTTTGTTTAATAGATTGATAAGAAATATTAAATATGAGGTTTTAAACTCTTGATAATGCTGTCAAAAAAAAAAAAATCCATAGTTTCTGTAAAATGTAAATCACAAAGAAGCTAAGCATTTGTTACTCTGAAAAATTTAGATGATGGCTCAGGAGCAAATAAATTAAATGCTTTTCTCTAAAATTTAAGTATTTTCTTTCAAAATTAATTTAAATCATTCTGATTTCCTTTAATTGAATTACCATTTCTGATTGTATTTTTCCTGTAAATCATAATACAAATACTCAAGAAAGGTGCAAATCATCAGATATTTTCATTTATTTATTATGAATATGACTTTGTTTAAAGGAATCTGCATATAATTTTTGTTCCAGTCTATAAAAAAAAGTTCGCCAATAGTATGCTTTTAGAAAAAGAAGATAAATGAAAAATGAGGAAAAAACAGAAAAGCGAAAAAAGACAAAAAATACTGTACTGAATAAGAATAAATAAGATATTAAAATTTTTAATACCATAGTGCTCTAGAAAATAATTTTACAAAGATTTGTGTAGGATCATCTCCAACAACTTGCTGTACATTGTCACTAAGAAAGGATCACAATATAAACTGAACAAACATTTATTAGAAGTAAAGATCTACAGATAAAACTGCATTTATTAACCAAGTGAGATCATTTCAATAGTGTGGAATTTTATTGCCAAAAGTCAGTTATGATTGCCAGGCTGAGATCTATTTCGTCAATCGTTTGAGAGTCCAGTTAAGCATATGGCACACTCTTGTTTGTCCAATCAGCCAGTGTTATATGCATGTGCCTGGTTAGTGATACAAGTGCATGGCCATCACAATTTAAAAGATAATGCAGCATTTTGCTTGATATGTACTTCATCAGGAAAACTAGGAAATTCTGTTAAAATTAATGATTCTCAAGAAGTGAATGTTATTTAGATAATATTGTATGCTGTCAATGATAACATTAAAGGCATTACAGGAAAACCACCTGTAATTCAACAAAAAATAACACTAATTTTAAAAAAAACTGTAATTTTTGAAAATTTGAAATAATTTTTTGTGAAGTATAACTCCATGAAGAAAAAATATTAAGTAAAAACGTGATTTTATCATTTAACTTTATTAGACTTAATTATTTAATAAAATTTTTTATTTGCTTTGGTAAATCATTAACTTGTTAATGCAATTAATTTTTATAAATTTTATCTATTATCTGTGTTAAAATTTTTAAAAATGTCTTAAATCTTCAAAATTTTGATCTGATTTATTTTTTTTAATATTATGCCTGCAATCTGTTACAAATTAATTGTTTGTTACTCCAAATTGCTATCTTACTAGCATGACATTTGAAATGCAGGTGCCCATTACTTTTCTAATGTTTTCTTGTAAAAATATATGGGGTTTATTTTTTAATGTAAAGAAGGAGTTTGCTCCTTATTCTTTTAATTTCAAAATCTCGAATTCCAATAAATCACAAAAAAACAATTGATATTTCTTGGAATTTTTAAAAATAAAATAATTTTAACCATTTGCATTGTAGAATGTACTTTAAACCGTAAGTCCCGGTCTAATTAGCCCTCGTGTGCAAAAAATTACCGTTGAGCGACAAACATACCAAGCATTATAGAATGTAGCATTCTATGATAAAAAATATCTCTTAGACTTATTAGGTAATTATAATTATTCCTTGTATAAATTTGATGAAATATATGATTGTACATTTTTTATTCTTTTTCAGCAAAAAATAGAATCTGTTCTTTTTATTAAAGCTACTAATGATTCACAGCCTCTTGTAGAATTTTTATTTGCTCTAATGAAGATAGCTGTTCTTTTACATGAGGAAGTAAGAGTTCTATGTTGCCATTTTTTAAAATAAATTTGTATGAAAAGAGTTTTAGGATGTATATAAAACCTATTTGTTCAATTCTTTGGAATGAAATTTTGATAAGGCAGAAAATTATATTAAATTCACACTTTTTTAAAATTTATAATTTAAAATATATTTATTATGTTTATCAAAAGTTTCAAGCATTTAACTTGTTAATATTTTTATTATTAAAGAAATTTTTAATGATATTTTAAGACAATTCATTTTGCCATAAAGACAAGGTTGTTAATGGCTCAATTAGAGTGGTCTTGTTTGTTAAATAGGTAAAAAAATTTGTTTCTTGTATCCAAACACATGTATGCCGGGTTACAATCTTTTCTATCTCTTTAATCCCTGTTCATCTTACATACAACCAAACAAAACAATTGGTTGCTGAATCGTTTGTACTCCAGTATTCAGTTTAACAGTTTTTAAAATTAGTTTACAACTCTGACGTGGATGTGTTAATGTTTTGAAATCCACATTAAACAGCAAGTTCCAGTCGAACTACTGTTAAAATTGCCAGAAAAGGAACAAATTACCTGTCATCTACTCAAACTTGATCACTAAATTACTTGAGAATAATGTATACAATGAAAGACTTAATTATAGAATTCATCAAATTAGGTTTAGTTAAATTATTCAAATTACTCTAATGGAAAATATGGCTGGAAAAAATTTATTTTCTACACATTTTA